>CM062810.1:473103581-473488581 GCA_031772625.1 Pinus tabuliformis | reverse complement strand
AAAAGGGAGTAGAGGAACCTTCTCTAGATGCTCAAGAGGGCAAAGGGAAGGGGGAAAATCTTCCTCCATCATCTCCTCCACCATCACCTCCATCATCCTCATCTCCTAGCCCTGAAAAGAAGAAGAAGAAATCATCTTTGATTAAATTGGATGTGAAATTTGATTTACCAGTCTATGATGGAGAATTAAATGCAGAAAAGCTAGGTAACTGGATTAGACAGATTGATGTATATTTCAAGGTGTATAAAATTGATTCAAATAGGATAAAGGTTCAGCTAGCTAGCCTTCACCTTGGAGGAACTACACTAGTGTGGTGGGAAGGAAAGACACAAGCTGATTTGAAGAAGCATGCTAAAATTCTTTTTACCTGGAATGAATTTGTTTTTGCCATTAAAAAACAATTCTATCCACTAGCTTAAATGTAGAAAGCAATGATGAGTTGGAAAACTCTTCGCCAATTAAAGGGGCGAAGTGTACAAAGCTATACCCAAGAATTTAGAAAAACAACTTTAACTCTAGGCATTTCTCTAGACTCACTTGAAACTTTGTTGAAGTATATAGGTGGTATGCATACCTATTTGAAGCACACCATTCTCATGTTTAACCTCATTAGCCTAGATGATGTATCAGTTTAGGCTACACATATAGAGGCTAGAGGCAAGAATGTGAGCCCAGAGATTGCGGGATCATCAAAACCCTATGCAAGCAAGAACAAGGAAAAGAAGAAGAATAAATGGAAGGAGAGGAAGACAAACGCTATACAGAAAGACAAACCTTCATGCACTCACTGCAAGAAGGGAGGAGACGATGATGAACACTATTGGTCTTTGCATCTGGAGCTCAAACCTACGAAGTTTGGTGGTAAGACGAAGAACATTGTTGCTTCTATTCAGAAAGACTTGGGGTCAAACTCAGGTGATGAAACAATAGTCACAACCACAATTATAAAAGGTAAAAATTCTGAAGCATCTACAATTAATTTTACATAATCTATTGATAATCAAGATAATGAGAGGAAAATACATGAGATTTTTCATATTAGAGGTATTTCCAAGCATCAAAAGGTTGATACTTTATTTGATAGTGCATCACAAGTAAACTTGATTTCTGAAGTAATTGTAAAGAAGTTGGGACTACTAACCACACCTCACAAGAAGCCATATCCATTAGGTTGGGTATGTGATAAAGCAAAGCTACAAGTGACAAGACATTGTAAACTTAGGTTTGCTATTGGGTCAACATTTGTAGATGAGGTTGAGCTAGATATAGCTCCCTTGGATATATGTGGTATTGGTTTAGGAAGTCCTTACTTGTATGATAGAAAAGCCATTTTCTATAGAGCTGAAAATAAGTATCAACTCACTAAAGATGGAATAGAATATATTTTAAGAGCTCATAAGCTAAAAAATAACTACTCTCTCATAAAATCAGGGTAGATGAAAAGAATTGTAAATTCATGCAAGCAATTTTTACTAATGGTTTTAAAGGAAAAGAACCCTAATAAAATCAATGTATTTGAAGGTTATGATGCTAAACAGAAAGCTGATTTAGATAAAGTTGTTTCACAATATGATATCCTATTTCAAGAACATAAAGGTCTGCCACCCAAAGAAGAAATAGTACATGATATTCATTTGCAACAAGATGCTCCATTACCTAACATTGGAATGTACAGGTTATCTGCTTTAGAGAATGCAGAGATCAAGAAGTAGGTACAGGATCTACTTGATAAAGGGTTCATAAGACTAAGCACATAACCATGTGGATCTCTAATTTTACTGGTGAGAAAGAAAGATAGTTCGTGGAGGATGTGCATTGATTACATAATAAAATAATGATCAACAATCATTATCCTCTTCCTCACATTGATGATCTATTGGATCAGCTGAAAGAAGCAGTTTACTTTTCCAAGTTGGACTTGCATAGTGGCTATCATCAAGTTAGAGTTGCAGAACAAGATGCATGGAAGACTACATTCAAGAAAAAGCAAGGGCTGTAGGAATGGTTGGTTATGCCTTTTGGCTTAACTAATGCTCCTACCACTTTCATGAGAGTTATGAATGATATACTCTGACATTTTATTGATGATCTTGTAATTGTGTATTTAGATGACATTCCTTTTTTCAATAAAATATGGGAAGAAAATTTGAAACATGTAAAGCAAACATCTATGTGAAGTTATCAAAATGTCAATTTGGAAAAACATCTTTAAATTATTTGGGTCATAATGTAGGGGGTGGTGAATTGAAGATAGATCCCTCTAAGGTCAAATTCATTGTAAACTGGCCTAAACTGTTATGAAACCAGCTCACAAAAAGATAGAAAAGAGAGATCCACGCCTTAGAATTCAGCCTCTTCAAGGGGGCAACCTCCTTTACATTACATAAATGAACAATTCTTGGATTATTCAAATAACAAAACCTCCTTTCTATATATAGGAGTCTATGGAGTCACAATATAATCCAACTGACCTAACAATAATAATATAAAGCCACAAAAATAACAATAGAGGGATTCTATGGGCACATTAATAACAATATGCGGGTAATGGGGGCACAACAATATAAATAAGGGGTATAACTACAATAGTAATGGGGTAATCACTAGTATTATAGGGACCCAACATGCCCCTCTCCTTCAAAAAAGTGTTGTCCTCAACGCTTGAGTAGTTCAGGATACTTCTGCATAAAATTCTCATCCTCCCATGTGGAATCTTCAGCGGATAAGTTCTTCCACTTGATAAGGTACTCTGAAATTGATCGATTTCGTAGCTGTCGAGCTCTTGTTTCTATAACTGCTTCCGGTTCCAATATAATTTTTCCTTCTTCGTCAAGTTCTGGCAATATTGTTTGAACTGGGAGCTTGTTGCCTATAACCTTCTTTAATCATGAAACATGGAAAACTGGGTGCAATCGAGAAGCTACAGGAAGCTCCAATTTGTATGCCATAGTACCAATCTTTTGCAACACCTTGTACGAACCATAATACTTTGGTGATAATTTATTATCCTTCTTAGCTTGCTTGAGGGACATTTGCTTATATGGTTGTAGCCGTAGGAATACCCAATCACCTACATCAAAAATTCTTTCACTGCGATGCTGATCTGCCTGTTGTTTCATTCTATTCTGTGCCAACACAAGGTTATCCTTTAAGAGTTGGAGGACTTGTTATTGATGTTCGATGTGATGTTCCATTTCCTGAACCTTAGAATTTTCTCTTAAATATGATGTGATGGATGGTGGTTGATACCCATAAAGTGCCATAAATGGGGTTATTTTTGTTGTTGTATGAAAGGAAGTGTTATACCACCATTTAGCCAGAGGCAACCATTTGACCCATTGTGTCGTTTATCAGATACAAAGCAACGAAGATATCCTTCCAAACATTTGTTTACTATCTTAGTTTGCCCATCAGATTGAGGATGATAAGATGAGCTATGAGCTAACTGAGTACCAAGACAAGAAAATAATTTTGTCCAAAAATTTCCAGTGAAAATGGGATCTCTGTCACTTACAATAATCTTTGGGTTTCCATGTAGCTTTTGAATTATTTCCATAAATGCAGTATAAACTGTACTGGCTTTAAATGGATGTGATAATG
Organism: Pinus tabuliformis; assembly: GCA_031772625.1. NCBI lineage: Eukaryota > Viridiplantae > Streptophyta > Pinopsida > Pinales > Pinaceae > Pinus > Pinus tabuliformis. Next base: position 473,484,981 of record CM062810.1, on the reverse strand, counting down.
CACAAAAGTGTGCATACTTGGTAGGTCTGTCAACTACCACCATGATGACACTCTTTCCCTCAGACTTGGGTAAACCTGTGATAAAATCCATTGATACCTCCTCCCAACGTTGGCTTGGAATGGATAAAGGTTGTAATAGACCCGGTGTCTTAATTGTTTCAACTTTATTTTGTTGGAAAACCAAACATTCTGCCACAAACTTTTGAATATCTGATTTAAGGCCATCCCAAAAAAATTCCTTCTTAACCCTGTGGTAAGTTTTTAAAAATCCTGAGTGCCCTCCTAAGGGAGAAGTGTGCAATTCCATAAGAATCTTTTGTTTTAGCTCGGAATTCTTACAGAGGTATAAGCGATCTTTGTACCATAACGAATCATTTTTCCAGCTAAATGTATCAGATGTACTGGAATCATGTTGTAGCTTTCGAATAAGTGCCCACACTTCTTCGTCATTCTTCCATTCCTCCCTTGCTTCATTTATCCAGTCTGGTTGGATGAGAGTGCATCTGCCACCACATTTTGCTTCCCTTTTTTGTAGATGATTTCAAAGTCATAACCCGACATCTTTGTGACCCACTTTTGTTGCTCTTCAGAGGATAATCTTTGTTCTAAAAAGTATTTAAGGCTATCATGATCTGTTTTTACCTTGAAGTGTCTTCCCATTAGGTAGGGTCACCATTTCTTAAGTGCATGGAATATTGCCAACATTTCCTTCTCATAAATAGCTTTGCTTAGAAACTTTCCCTTGATTGGACGACTTTCAAAAGCAATGGGTCTTTCATCTTGCATTAGAACAACACCAATTCCATTTCCTGAAGCATCACATTCCACAGTAAAGTTTTTTGTGAAGTCCGGTGTAGCTAAGACCGGTGCTTGGCACATTGCCTCTTTAAGATGTTCAAAGGCCTGTGTTGCTTCCAGAGTCCATGAAAATGCATCTTTCTTCAATAATGTCGTTAGAGGTGCTGCTATTCTCCCATAATTCTTAAGAAACTTGCGATAATACCCTATCAACCCAAGAAATCCGCGCAAATGCTTTATGTATGTGGGGATTTTCCATTCCTTAATGGCTTTAATTTTGGTAGGGTCTACCTTAACTGCTTCATGAGATACAATATGACCCAAATATTCCACCTCCTGGACTCCAAAGAAACATTTGGATCTTTTGGCATATAATTTTTTCTCTTCCAATAGTTGTAGCACCATGTCGACATGTTTAACATGATCCTTCCAAGACTTGTTGTAGATAAGTATATCATCAAAAAATACTAACACAAATTTTCTAAGGAATGGTTTGAAAATTGAATTCATCAAACCTTGAAATGTTGAAGGTGCATTGGTAAGGCCAAAAGGCATGACCAAAAATTCATAATGACCTTCATGAGTTCTAAATGCCGTTTTTGGAATGTCTTCAATCTTCATTCTGATTTGATGATATCCTGAATGAATATCCAACTTGGTGAAGTAAATTGATCCATGGAATTCATCCAATAATTCATCAATGACAGGAATGGGGAACTTATCTTTAATAGTGAGCTTGTTGAGCTCCCTATAATCCGGACACATGCGCCATGATCCATCCTTCTTGTGCACTAATACTATTGGAGCAGAGAAAGAACTTTGACTCGGTTGAATTATACCAGCCTCTCGCATTTCTGCAACCATACGTTCAATTTCACTTTTTTGGACATAGGGATATCTGTACGGCCTGATGTTTGGAAGAACACTTCCTGGAATCATATGAATAGCATGATCATGATCATGCATAGTTGGGAGACCTTTGGGAGTCTCAAATACCTTGGAATGATTGTCCAGGACATTTTGGAGATCTGGAGAAATAGATGATTCTAATGTGGAAACATCTAGCGAACATAATTGTGCAATTACACCCCTTTGCTCCTTTTTCAGAAGCTTTGTCATAACATTAGAGCTGATTATCTTTCCTGGTTTCCCTGCAATACCCATTAATTCAACTTCCTTTCCTTCCACAGAAAATTTCATGAAAAGTTCTTGAAAATTAAAAGTTATTGTACCCAAGGATTGTAGCCATTGGACTCCTAGTACAACATCAACACCTCCCATTGGAATGGAAAGCATTGGGCTAGTCAATACATATTCTCCCATGGATAGCTTGATATTATGGCACTTTCCAGAGCAATTTATTGTTCCTCCATTTGCAATCATCACTTGACACTGTGGTGCTGGATATAGGAAGCAATTCAATTCCTTTTCTACCCTACAATGAATAAAATTGTGGGTGCTTCCTGAATCAATCAACACTATCACCTTTTTCTTCTTGATTTGTCCTTCTATCTTGATGGTTTGAGGAGTGGTAGTTCCCGCCAATGCATTACAAGATATGGTTGGATTTATTTGTTCTTCATCTAGGCTTTGTTCCTGGAGTATATCTTCTTCTTTTGACCTTTCTTGCTCCTTTTCTTCTTCCTCTTCACAATCTATGTAGAATAATTTCTTGTCACCACACTTATGACCCTTTGTGTATTTGCTATCACAATTGTAACAAAGCCCTTTTTCTCTTTTTTCTTCCAATTGTTGTGGTGTCAACCTTGTAGGTTGTGGAAGACTATGGGCAACAACACTTCCATCTTTATATTTGTGAATGGTATGCTTCCTAGTTGCCATAATTTTGCTTTCCATTTTTCTTGCTAACCTGAATGCCTTCTCTAATGAATCAGGTTCCCAAAGGTGAACATCATGTTGGATATTATCATTTAAAGACCCTATGAACACATCAATCCTATGCTGCTCTGGAATATCTTTTACCCTTATGTTCAATTTTTGGAACTCCTCAATGTGCTCCATTATTGAACCCTTTTGTTTGAGACTTATCAATTGGCTAAAAAAAGCGTTGCTTTTTGTATCCTCATAATGTGCTATCAATTCTTCCGTAAAAATTGCCCAAGTGATAAATTGTTTACGAGAGCCATTGATACCATACAAATTGATTTGGTTCCAAATACAAAGTTGCCATACATACCTTTTATGTGTTTTGCACATTATTGAGATCGAAGAACTGCTCCATCTGTAATATCCATGTGGCGGGATCCTTCCCATCATGACTAACATTACTTTTGTTCACATCATGAGTTTCCTTTACAACCTTTTCACCATTAGTAAGTATCTCTTGTAGAAAATTTGTCAAATCTGTCTTCAAATCTGCCATGTCTGTCTTCAAATCTGTCTTCAAACTTGCCATGTCTTTCTTCAAATCTGTCTTCAAATCGGTCTTCAAATCGTCCATCTTAGCTTCCGTGCCCTTTATCTTAGCATCTGTTAGCTTTTGTCAGCGTGACATTTGTTGCACTTGTTCTTGTAATTTTGATATATCATGTAGCATTTCTTCCTCTTCTTCATGAGTCATGCTAGAGCTTTCAGGTTCCTTAATAGGAATTTGCATTTTCTTTCCTCGAGGCATCAGTTACCGATAATAATGCTTTACTAGGCCCTTTGAATTCCTTCAAACCAAGCTTATGGAAAAATAAAAAATAAAAACTACACACCTTTTTTTACTTTGTAGAAGCCTGATATTGAATCTGATGTACCTCTGTAATTTCGAATCATCCAGTTCTGAAATTGTGATCTGTAGTAGCTTTCTATGTCCTCTTTCCAATGCCACTAGTCTAAACCAAATTGGATTCTCCAAGAAAGAGTTATGCACAATCTCCCGCAGTGACCTGATTATAGAATGGTTCAGTAGAGCGAATTTGTATGAAGTTCCACATGTCACTGTTTCAACCTTTGACTCTGAAAAATATATAAAAGAAAACTACAGTCCGTCCTCTTTCTATACCTTCTTACGCAATTTCAATCCGATGCTCAGAAATAAAGCTATGACGATTTTCCCCAGGTCACCTGTTTTGAGTGTAATTCAGGAGTCTGCAAAAAGACCAACTTCCTGAGATCATATCTCCGAAAGTATCACGCAAAAAGATCTGAAATCTGGACCCAAGGTTCAGCGTGATTTCTTCTCAAATGGGTTTGTCTTGCGACTTCTGAAACGTCACAGAAAAATTTTTATAGTGAGAATTCCACGATGACCTGTTTGGAGCAGCGAAACCCTAGAATCCAAAGCTCTGATACCAAATGTTATGAAACCAGCTCACAAAAAGATAGAAAAGAGAGATCCACGCCTTAGAATTCAGCCTCTTCGAGGGGGAAACCTCCTTTAAATTACATAAATGAACAATTCTTGGATGATTCAAATAAAAAAACCTCCTTTCTATATATAGGAGTCTATGGAGTCACAATATAATCCAACCGACCTAACAATAATAATATAAAGCCACAAAAATAACAATAGAGGGATTCTATGGGCACATTAATAACAATATGGGGGTAATGGGGGCACAACAATATAATTAAGGGGTATAACTACAATAGTAATGGGGTAATCACTAGTATTATAGGGACCCAACATAAACCCAAATCTACTACAGAAGTTAGGAGTTTCCTAAGAGCAGCACAATATTGGAGAAAGTTTGTTGCTAACTTTTCCTTGATTGCAGCTCCCTTACATGGTTTAATAGGATTGAACAAGGTGTTTTAGTGGGGAATAAAACAACAGAAAGTCTTTGACACCTTAAAAGAAAAAATTAGTACAACATTAGTACTAGCACTGCCAGATCTTCAATGACCATTTGAGATTGAAACAAATGCCAGTGACTATGCCATGGAAGCAGTGTTGATGCAACATAGTAAACTCATATGTTATCATTCTGAGACATTCAATTCTGCAGTAGTTAATTATCCCACATATGATAAAGAATTGTATGCATTATTACAGACTGTGAAAAAGTGGAAACATTACCTAATGGGAAAAGAAACAATTATACATACAGATCATTAACCACTTCAATATTTGCAGTCACAAACTAAATTGCAGCAATCAAGACACTATAGGTGGATGGGTTTTCTACAACAGTTTCATCTTGTCATCAGATATAAGAAAGTCATACAAAATAATGTTGCAGATATGCTATCAAGACCAATCATAAAAGCATCTGCTATACTTAAGCATAACTCAGTATTGCGTGAAAGCTACATTGAACAATATGTTGAAGATGTAGATTTTAAAGATGTATATTCAACTTTAAGTTAGGTCAAACAAGTAGAAGAATTGGATTATCATGTTAAGGACCAACTTTTATATCATTTGGGAAAGTTATGAATTCCTCAAACTGAAAGAGTTAACATAATCCGAGAAGAACATACTTCTCTAATATTAGGTCATTTTGGTGTAGTAAAATAGTTGCAAAGTTACAAAGGTTCTGTTATTGGCCAAGAATGCATGAAACCGTTTCTAGATATATTAAAGGGTGTACCATGTGTGCTACAAGAAAGCCCAGTAATATAAAATTAGGCTTGTAAACTCCACTTCCAGTTCCCTCTCGTCCTTTGGAAAGTGTTTCCATGGAATTTGTTGGGGGATTGCCAAAATCAAGAAAAGGTCATGATTATTTATATTTTATTGTGGATAGCTTCAGCAAAATGTGTATTTTGATACCATGTAACATGTAGATTACAGCTGAAAAAACAACGAAGTTTTTCCTTCAGCATGTATGGGTTCATTTTTGTTTACCCACTTCTATTGTATTTGATCGAGATTCCCAATTTGTTGGGAAGTTTTGGTTAAGTCTATGGGAGTTGATGGACACCAGATTGAAGAAGAGCACAACATTTCATCCACAAACAGATGGTCAAATAGAGGTGGTCAATAGGACAATGATCTAGCTGCTCAGGGGCTATTGTAGCAAGCATCCCAAACTTTGTGTTGAACATTTGTGTTATGTGCAACATGCTTACAACCGTGCTAAGCACTCTTCTACTCAGAGATCTCATTTTGAGACTTGTTTTGGTTTTACACCAAAGTCTCCCTTGGATTTTGTCTTTAGTAAAGACATAGCAGTTGATGGACACTGTGATGTGGAAAAAGCAACCAAGTTCATTAAATAGATCCAACAAATTCACTAGGCAGTGCAGGAACAACTAGAAAGAAGCCAGGCCAAGTACAAGGCAAGGCATGAAAAGCATAAAATTGAGCATAGCTTCCAAGTTGGTGATCAAATCTAGTTGTACATCAGCAAAGACAAAATGCAAGGTGAAGGTAAGAAGCTGAAGCCAATAAGGTATGGGCCTTTCAAGATACTTGAGAAAATTGCTGAAAACACTTTTCGCCTTGATTTTCCAGCCTATATGCATATCTATTCAGTCACTAATGTAGAGAACTTGAGACTATATGAACCTTCATTGATTGAAGAACTCGAAGAGAAAATTCAGTTTCCTTCTATTGATGATATGTTGCTTGAATATCTCAATGAGTTGCAAGAAGGCATAGTTCTGGACAGGTAGGTGAGAACTACGCACAGAGGGGATCTTGAGTACCTAAGAATTGGACTCAAAAGGTTCAAAACCAAGCAGTGCAAGATGGATAGAGATTGGACAAGTGAAGAAGTTGTATCCTCACTTGTTCGATGCTTAAAAGCCAACTTTTGGTGGTCAAAAATATTTTTCAGTAGGAAGGCGTGATCCAAAATGGATCCTAAAAGCCCTCTAAGTCTTCAAAAATTAAAAACTATCGCAAAGGATGAACCTTTAAAAATGGCAGAATACACTATTGGGAGTGAAAAATAAGAAGAAACATTGAAAATAGATCCTATCGAAGGTTGAAAGAATGATGCACATGAGTCGTTGGATCGGGCCGATCAATAGTCTAGATCTGATTGGCATATCATAGTTGGCGGTGGCAAGCAGAGCCCATCGGAAGTGGTTTCATGAGAAATTGTGATTGCGATCAACACGATTAAACGAGAGACATTGATCTATGTGCACAGATCAATGGTCCAGATCTACTCGCGCCATCGCATCACTAATACACACACAAGGACTTACTGGGGGCCCGAGGACTATGTGATATGAGATTGCGAGGTATCGCATCATGACAATACAGAGGAGCGGGGGCTAATACATACACGACTTGTGATAAAGCTGGATCTGACGGGTCTTATGGGTAGAAATATATATCTTTTAAGTTCGGTAAAAAGGGGTTTTTCTATGTAAATTCACATTTTCGTTAAATAAACAAAAAACAAAGGAAATGCGAATTGGGTGATAAAACAGACTCAAAAGGGTTTAGACATGCAGTGATAGATATTTTGAGTTATGTAACGAGTGGGATTTAAGGCGAGCCTTAGGCAGTAAATGGTATTGGACGGGCTCTACCCGAGCCCATACACTGGTCACCATGTGGCTCTGCACCGGAGAGATAAAACTACCTTTTTAGGAAGGTAATCTCTGTTCGCGTAAGCCACCGGAAACCAATAATAATTGTGGATCAATGATCACTTGCGATAGCACCCGAAGATGAATCTGAAAGGATTATAGAGAAAAATTGATAAGATTTTAGGTCCGATAAAAGGCATTTGGGTGGATTGTTTACAATGTTTCTGTGTATTCTCTATGCAAATAAAGAACGACTATTTTGGGGATTTCAAAGGCGTCGATGGTCCCTTCCATTACAAAACATGTGGCCACTATCCCTGAGGACATTACACCATGATTGTTTAACACTCAGAGGGAGTTTGAACAGACAGAGGCTGAAAGGTACAAGCCCAAAAGGGAAGATGAACAGACAAGCGACGATTAGCTTAAAAGCCACTGAATGACAGAGACAAAGACAAGCAGTGCTGAGACAGAGTGAAGACAGAGAAAAATATTGAGAGGGAGAGTCTATCCACTCAAAACAACTTGGGGGATCCAAGTAAAGCCTTGATGTTTTATTCTTGTTGTGTTGTGACTCAATTTGAGCTCACATTTGTAAAAGCTCTACTCTTGAAAACATAATAGAGAGGTCACCACTGAAAGCTGGACCAAGAGATGTAGCCTAGGATTTTTGGGTGAACTCCTTGATTATTTGTTGTGTTATGTGTGTACCTGTTATGTTTTTCTAATTACTTCATTGTCTATATTATTCGCAATCTTTTCGATCCATTACACTAAGTAATATAGGCAAATCCATGCACATGAGTCTGTAATACCTTAATATTAGTCTAAGATCTCATTTTCAGATCATATGGTTATATTTTTTAAAGAAAAATGGGCAGATTCTGACCAAAGATAACTTTCTAGTCAAAATTGCAGTGGGAGTAGACAATACCATTTCAGAATAGGTGTTAAGAATTTCAAATTAATTTTCAATTAGACATATAGCTTGCAAAATTTAAATTTAATTATTAATAATTATTATATTTCAAAATTTTAATTTAATTATGATGGTAGAAATTTAACCTCCATAAAATATTCTAGAATATTCTTAATATTCTACACAAATATAAAGTTGAGATTTATTTTTAAAGTATTTATAATTTTTTTCCGTTTTAATTAAATTCATTAATTAAAAATAAAGTCATATGAACAATTCAAATATTCTCACATCATCGTTTCTAAATATTCCTATAAAAACATAAACTTGTAAGAGTGTTAAAAGTAATTTTGTTTTTCTTATCATTGATAATTTCCCTTGTATTAAAATGTATGGAAGCATACCTCCATGTTATAATTTATTTGGTCCACAATTGTCTCTCCATTGTATCCTTCGTTATAATTTTTTTTATATGTAATTATAATGTTATAATTAGGTTTCCTAACCATACCTTCATCTTATGGCTCTCATTGTGCTAGGTGAATGTGCTCTCCAAGGTGTATGTTCTGAAATGAATGGTTTCCAATGTATATATGTTTCAAAAGTGTAAATGTTACTAATGTGTATGCAATCCTATCTATATGGTTCCAATGATTTAACCCTCCCTACATGCACCTGTCCTTACCTATCCCTCATCAATTCAACACTTGTCAGCTTAAATCCTTCACATGGTTATCATGCTCCTCCTATACACCACTCTACTTCTTGAGGCTAATGTGATCGATGGCATTGGTGGACTACCCCCAGACACGAGGGTTTCACTCAATGTATCTCTAACCTATCGCGTGCATTCATGTTATATTAAGAAATACCCTTAATTTGACTACATATTGAAAATACCCCTAAAAATCACATTATTTAATCCCCTACTAATATGAACCCAATACACCTTCCCAATTATAAAACCCCCTACTTTCACTCAATATTGTAGGTATCCATTTTTTCATTAACATTTTTTATACCCCTTTATATTTTTTCATTAAATTTGAGCTCCATTTTTTATACGTGCCAATATAAAAACCCTTTACCCCCTATATATCCCTCAATATACTATGCCATTTTTTTCTCAATATATATCCCCAAATATGAACCCATGTGGTATGGTATTTCCCTCCCAGTGAAGCCCCCATGCCCCCAGATCCACCGTCCTTGTGCCTTTTCCTGAAGCCTAAACTCCTTTTGTCCTTATACCATGCATTTGACCCAAGTTTTTCTATTTTGTTGTGGTGTCAATAGGTGCCTTTAGCTACCTGGCCTCTACTTAGTAGTGGAGGTGGCACTTCCTGCATCCTTAAACATTCCGGTGAATGTCCTCTCCACATGTTGCTTTCCTCACATAATGGGGTGATTTTCGCTAAGAATACATTCATAAATTTTTGTTGAGCCATTATCAGTTTAATTCTTTTCAAGGTTCATTCATTTTTCTATGTTTTCATTGTGGTGCATGACCTCATGGGGATAAACTACTCATAGTTTTTTTTCACGAGATTGTTTTTCTTCATACATGGAGATGTCGATGGCAAGTCCATCCCAACTCGATTATTTTTATTTTGTTTCCAAACTCCTGTACACCCATATTATTAAAGCATGATTGATTCTATTTGCAAGAAACTAGTTTCCCCTTCTTCCGTAGGGCTTGGTCAGTGAATTTCATCGACCTGGGGTTTAATAGTCATTCGTGTGAAAAGGTAAATTTCTCTTCCTTCAACATACTTAGTAGGATTTCATTCAGGTAGTCAATATGATTTTTGGGTAGCATTTTTTTTTTTTGGGTTTGGCTCTGGTGGTTAGACCTTAGGCATGCAGAAGAATCATTCCCTTCTAGTCAGTCCTCGTAGGCAACATTGGTTACTTCTTTGCATAATTTCTTATGAATTATAGGGTAGTTTATAACCTTGCTAAGGTCACTTTTAATGGCATTTGTCAATTTCGGTTTTCCGACATAATGGTTTGACTCTTCTGTCTCTGTGGGTTTCTGGGTAGTAGCCTCCTCAGGGTCCTCACATAGCTATTGGTCCTTTCAAGGTGGCTACACTTCACATGGCATATTGTCAATATAATTGTTTCTTGATTACTATGGCTCTTACGGCCTTAGCCCTCTTGGTGTGCCATTGTGACTATGGTTTTCTTATGGGCTTCATTCTAGGATTGTTGTGGTTGCCTTAACATGCATTGGGGAATTTTGGTCGGGTTAAATTTTTCTAAGGGTTTCTAAGAGGTGACATCCTTGTCCTCACCCTATATATATTATGAATACAGTCTCTTTCGCACTTAGTGTTAGTTGGACTATTACCTTGGAATTTATTAGTTTTGTTGTAGTCGTATACTAATCAATTGTTTATGCTACTATTACCAATGATGGATTTTAGTCCCAAAATTTGTAAATGGTTACTTTAAAAGGCTTATTCCCCTTTTCTTCAACACAATTTTTGACAGTTACAATTTAATAAATTAATTTCTCTTTCTAGTTGCACAACTTTCCTTTATTTATAATTCATGATGAGATGGGAGTTTCCATGCAATTTAGATACTCCTCTTGCAGAGTAACATGTTTTGAAATTTTTTATTAGTATTGTAGTAGATTTAGTGTGATGAAGATAAGTTCTTGTTTAGTATACTGCATGTTATAGATAATAGAATTGATTGTCATAAGTATTGTTGGATTCTCATGCGTTTGCATTGTTCATGGCTTCACAATACTGTGCATTCTCCTTGTTTACTTTTCTATTCCTACAAAGAGAGTATTCTCTAATTTAATCTAATGCTTATGGTAGAATTAGTTTATGTTTTGTCATATTATCAATTCCTATCTCTTACAGTGTGGTAATGGTACTAGTTTCCTATCATTTTGAATAACTTTCACTTTTGATGAGTAGGACTCATTTCCTATGACCTCTATACAATCTAGTTACCTATTATTGCCATTGATTTTGGTCAGCTATGTAAACTTGTATTGTATTTTTTCCGATCATCTTGCAACGAGATATTCTTCTAGGAAAACCAATACAGAGTGAGAGTGAGTCCAAATTTACTGTATGGTAGATTTCCTCTTATTTCACGTGTTACAATTGACACTTGTTTTTTTTCTTCCATACTTCCTTCTAACATTACTGCGTTTGGTCCGAGGATGCCTCTCTCCTAATCTTGATTTCACATTTCTTTTGAACACTAATCTTGGCACTGCTAGCCTAACATGCCTTAAGCCCCATATGCAAATGGAAAGAGAGGCTATTGAGTGAAGGATTTGGGGTTCTAGGATACCCTCTCTATATTATTTTTACATTATAGAGCATGATATTGTCTATAAGTTATTCATTGTATAACTATTGAACATAATTTCATTTGTGTTACTCATCAAAGATGACACTTTCCATCCATAAATTCTTTGGATAACTAAATTTTAGATTGTTTCCTTGTTAACTTTATGTTATCCTTGAAATACTCTCTCACTTGGACACTCACCAACCATTCATCTAAACTAAAATACTAGTCCACATGAAACTGTAACATTGTGCAACATACAATAAAAGGATGACAGTTATGTCGAAGGTAATATAAAAAATAATTTATTTCCGGCACTTTCGTTTAGCTAAATTTATTATTCTATGAACATTTAAAGTCATACGAAATAACATGTAACATGATTACCCATTATTTGCTTAATTGATTTTAAAATCACATTTATCTATAGTTAATACCATGTAGAAGAAATCAATCTCAAATTCTTTATTCACAACCTAATTATAAATGAGAATTACAGACAACCAATCAGGACAGTAACATCTAACTGATGAAATCACTGGAAATGGAGCGTTGGAAAATTATTTCCACCCAAATAGTAACATCTAACTGATGAAATCACTAGAAATGCAGCGTTGGAAAGGTCTTTCCACCCAACCATTAACCAAGTTCTTTTTAGTCCCCCCTAAGCTGAGAAGCTTGTTTCTTTCCTTCAACAACATCTTCCTCATTCGCAATTCATGTCTCATATACATGTTTGCCACCAAATGATTCTCTAGCAGTGTCTTTCCTTTTAAGGGTCTACTTATCCCCTTAGGCTAGGTTGTTTCCTATTTTCCTTATTAAAAGTAAAGAAAGTTATTTCTTTCTCCAACATCTCAAAAATATATTTGTCTATCCTGAATATTTATTCACTAAGTATTTATCTTAAATTGAGTGGATAATTATCTGAATATCTAAGTTTGAGATTCACAGGCTTCCCTTTCCCATATTTTCTAGCTTAAAATGTCAATTGTTTATTATAAAAATCTGATGTACATTTAGTTTTTCTTTATGGTGGGCCCTAGCCAGTCACAAAACCAGTTTTTAAAACATATAATCATAAAAATATTTACATGAAGAAGAGGGTGTTACAATTTCCCCCTCTCAAAATAACACCTTCCTTGGCGTTCAATTATCACATGTCCAACTATCTTTTTTATTGGAAAAACCTTGGGTATGCTTCCTTCATAAAATCCTCTTCCCGCATAGCCGCCTCAGGAGTAAATTAATTCCATTTTACTTTAACTTGAGCGGTGAATTGATTGCATAGCACAGTCTCTCACTAGTCCATAATATGGAGTGGTTATGGTAGGAAGTCTCCTTCGGGTTCCACCTGTATCACATTCCAATCAAGCACATGACAGTTATCATGGACATATCTTTTTAATAATGATACATGAAATATGTTATGCACTTTAATATGAATGGGCAGAGCTAGTGATCCAAACTTAAAAATGAATGCCACAACTTACAGATATAATCATAAACACATAGATGCGGCAGAAAAACACTTCTTTTCATTAATAGAAAAACACTGAATTATGCTTACAAATATAATGTAAATAAGATAGCTCGGGTGATGGTAGCTTATCTTTGAGAAGAGATGGTGGCTACATGCCTCTGAACTATGTTACAATTAGGATCAAATGCCTATTTATTATTTAGAAACAACAAAAAACCCTAAACATCCAAAAACCTTATCCTAGGAGATGAAGCACCAAAACCACGGACCTCGTTTGGGTAAATTCGTACATCAAATTTCTGGGGTCATAACTTTGGCATAAGATCTCTGTTTGGCTATAATAGTTTTGAAGATCTTAAAGAGAAGTCTGCAAACAAACTGGCAAGCCATTTTGAGATGTTTTCGTTCTCTTTGTTTTCCCTAAAAGCGCCATTTAGGGCCTCAAAATGGCTCTTGAAGTTCAAGACCTGAAAAACTTCCAAAAATAGTAATTTGTGAGACAATTAAGGAAGCCAAAAAACTCAAAGAGACAGTGTTGGGGGTCCAAGTGGAATAGGCATGTGGCCACCAATATCCACCTGGATCATTCCTCGCCCCTTAGGAAGAAATGGTCCCCATTGCATTGAGTTCCTCCATGAGATGGGGAAACTTCTACTGAAATTGGTCCTTGGTGAGCCACTTACCTTCATGAAGGAGTTGGCCAACTTTAACAACCTAATGTAGTTGGATCTTCTTCTGGTGAGTGCTCATGATCTGTGTTTCCATGATCCAATTAGTGGTGGCATGTTCCGTGCAGTCTTGGTTTAGCTCTATTGGTGTGAGCTATTTGCAATGTTAGATGTGTCCAACAATGGTGGGAAGTATGGTTGAAGGTGATCTACATTGAACACTTGGTGCATACCAAGGTACGGTGGGATGTTGAGCTTGAAGGCATTGTCACTGACGACCTTGGTGATGGTGTATGGCCAAGCTAAAGGTTTCAGAATCAGATGCATGTTCTGTCTCTAAGTCAGAACCCAACAAGGGGAATGACAAAGGGAGGCAGATTGTTGATGCAGAGCCCAACGCCATCTTTACCACCATGAAGATCTAGAAGGAGGAACTTGAAGATCTGGAGGAGGAGGAGCGTCTCTTCCACTCCCAAATGTGGGTAAAGGGCTCCCCACTATAGTTCATTGTCAACAGCGGGAGCCAAAAGAAACTCATTTCGGTAGAGGTCGTGAAGCATCTAGGCTTACCAGCCACAACACATCCACAACCGTACACCATTAGGTGGCATCACCAATGATAGGATCTTCACCTGAGCCAGTAGTGTTGCCTTCAATACAACAACAAACCCTTCAGAGATGAGGTATTGTGTGACATTGCTCCCCTTGATGTTTGTGATGTATTATTAGGAAAACCATACTTGTGGAAGTGACATGCTGTGTATGAATCAAGGCCTCGTGCTATTGTTGTTGCTTTGAGAAATAATTTGTATAGGATACTGGAGGTTGCACCACCTACCACCATCTCTTCGTTTATTGAAAAATAATGTAGTAAGCTCATTTCAAAAACTAGGAAATTTGTTTTCTTGATGATACGCCCTCAAGGAAAGAAGAAAACGATGGTCACGACCTCTAAACAAGGCTCCGCATGACAATTACAGATAGAAAATATTGTGGAGGAGTACGAGGACATCTTCACCTCCCCTGTAAGGGTTCCTCTACACTGTCAGGTCAAGCACTCCATCGATCTGAGCGAAGGTGCGCCACCGCCCAATGAACCAATCTATTGGTGCTCTATTCAAGAGAACAATGAAATCAATAGGTAGGTTCACGATTTTCTACAGAAATGTCACATCCATTTGAGTTCATTACCCCATGGGAGGCCAATCGTGCTGGTATAGAAGAAGGATGGGACTTGGAGACTCTGCATTGACTATCGGGCATTGAACAAGATTATTGTCCGTAATAAGTAATCGATCCCATGGATTGATAACCTCCTGGACCAACTGAAGGGGGAATAATATTTCAGCAAGATTGATTTGAAGTCAGGATATCACCAGGTACTAATCAAACTCTCCGATGTGTGGAAGACTTCCTTTAAAGCCAATGAGGGCCTCTTTGAATGGTTGGTTATGCCTTTCAGATTGACGAATGCTCCTACAATCTTCATGAGGCTAATGGATGACATCTTATGGCTATTCACCAGCTCATTTGTAGTGGTATACTTAGATGACATACTAATATTCAGCCAGAGTTGGGAAGAGCATCTCCACCACATCCGACAGGTTCTCCAAACACTGTGACAACACAAGTTATCTGCCAATTTGGAGAATTGCACTTTTGGCATGACCTAGGTTTAGTATCTAGGATACATTATTGATGAATGGGGGGTGCATATGGATCTAGCCAAGATCCAAGTCATTCAAGATTGGCCATCTCCAAACACTCTAATAGAGCTTTGTAGCTTTCTAGGTCTTGCCAACTTCTACAATAGGTTCGAGTTGGGATTTTCTCATATCACTTGGCCCTTGAGTCAAGTCACCAAGGGGGAGCGAAAAAAAATTCTTTTGTTTTGAATCTCAACAAAAGGAATTCACAGACTTGAAAGACCACCTCTGCTTGGCACTAGTGTTCACATTGCGAGACTTGCAACAATCATTTGAGGTCGAGACAAATGCCTCTGACTATGCTATTGGGGTAGTCCTGACTCAATACAAGCATGTAGTGGCATATCACAGTGAGACACTTTTAGAAAGAGTCTGGAAGTATCCCACTTATGAAAAAGAGATGTATTCCATTGTGCAGGCCTACTAACAATGGAAACATTACATTTTTGGGAAGGAAACAATCATCCACATAGACCACTGACCCCTGCAGTTCATACAGACAAAAGGGAAATTGTAGAATGATTACCATCAGAAATGGTCCACATACCTGCAACAGTTCCATTTGAATATCAAGTCTAAGAAGGGCATCACAAATAATGTTGCAGGTTGCCTCAGTCGATCACCAATCATGCCGTTAACCACTGTGCTCAAATCTTGTGGGCATGAGACTTCTGATTGGCCACCTCTCTACAAAAGTGACCTAGAATTTGGCCACACATACCAGACACCCTTGGAGGGTCAACATGTTCTAGATTTTCACCTCCAAGATACCCTATTCTGCCACCTACGTCAACTTTGTGTTCCTTCAAGCGAGCGTGCCAAGATGATCTGGGAAGCACACTACCATTGGGCTGCTAGGCGTTTCGAGGTCGGAAAAAATAGTGGCAGTACTACAAAAGTATTTTTATTGGCCAATTGTTCGACAGGATGATGGGAAGTACATCAAATCATGCACTGCCTGTGCCATTGCCAAACCAACCATCAAGAATCAAGGACTCTATAACCCGCTTCCTACCCCTAGTCTATCGTGGGAATCCATCTCCATGGATTACATGTCAGGCCTTCCTTCTACTAAGTACATAAACGATTGTGTTTTTTTGGTCGTCAACATGTTCTCGAAGATGGCCAGTATGGCGGCCTGCAAGAAGAATATCACAGCAGAAGCCACTGCTAAACTCTTCTTTGAATGAGTGTGGGTACACTTTGGGATTCCACAGTCTATCATCTCAGATTGGGAAAACAGGTTCCTCAATACATTTTGGTCCAGTCTCTAGTCGATGCTGGACACCAAACTCAGTAAGTCCACAGCCTTCCATCCTCAAACTGATGGCTAGATAGAGGTTGTCAATAGGATGATCGTACAAATTCTACGCATGTACAAATGAAAGCATCCACACACATGGGATGGCAGCCTCCTCTATGTTCAACATAAATACAACTGGGCTCTCCATAGCTCGACTGGCCACAACCGTTTTCAGGTGGGCTTGGGATTCCAGCCACTATGTCCCATTGATGTGGCCATGCCATTTGCAGCTACTCATGCAGATTCAGCTCATGTCCAGTCGGAAACAAATAAGGCAAATAGCTTCATTGAGCACATCCAACATATTCAACACTAGGTCCATGACATTATAGAGAAATCAAATGTCAAGTACAAGGAGTGACATGATCAACATTGGGTGCCACACAAGTTTTAGGTGGGTGACAAACTCTGGTTTCATTTGCAAAAGGAACGTCTTATTGTGGCCTATCAGAATCTCAAAGCACTCTGATATGGTCCTTACACCATTACCAAGGTTATGGGAGACAATGCATTTGATCTCAATATTCCCCCATTCCTTGTCCTGCACCGAGTGTTTAATGTAGACCACCTTCAGCCATAATTTCCACCATTACTAGACACGTCCAACATTGCAGAACAACTGACACACACAGAGTTAAATCCAGATTGCATCTAACAAGCTGCATCTGGTTGGATCATGGACACATAGATCAAGCACACTCACCAGCAAAATATTCACCTGTATCGAGCTGTCAAAGCAGGCCAACTCCTTCACCAAGGCAAGTGGCTCACTAGAGACCAAGTTCAGCAGAAGTTTCCTCATCTCATGGAGGAACCCAACACAAAGGGGGTCATTGCATCCTAAGGGGGTAGGAATGATCCAGGTGGATATTGGTGGCCACCCACCAAGTCCACTTGGACTACCACCATTGTTTCTTTCATCTTTTCAGTTTTCTTAACTGTAGTACAATTTACTATTTTTAGTAGTTTCTCGAGCCTTGAACTTCTGGAGCTGTTTTGAGGCCCTAAACGACGTTTTTTTGGGAAACCTGGGAGAAAAATAGGTTTATGGACCAATGTTTCTCTTTCCAAAGTTGTGGTTCTCAGATATATCTTTCTAACATGATGTTGCACATGTGAAACAAATATCGTATGCCAAAGTTACAACCCTGGGAAGTTGATGTACCAATTTACCCAAACAGGGCCCACAATTTGGCACTTCATCTTGTAGGGTTAGGTTTTTGGATGTTTAGGGGTTTCCATTGTTTCTCAACAATAAATAGGCCTTCGAGCCTCATTTTAACATAGTTTAGAGGCATGTAGCCACCTCATCTCTTCTTAGAGATAAGCTACCATCGCCCTAGCTAGTTTATTTCCATTTATGTTTGTAAGAATATTTTAGTATTTTATAGTAATGAAATGAAGTATTACTTTTGCTGCATCTCTATATGTATGGTTATATCTATAATTTGTGACATTCCTGTTTAAATCTGGATCATTGGTGATGGTGTATGGCTGCATATTGGAGCGGGTGAAGCTTGTGGTGGGGCATAACAAGGTGCTCATTCTGCAAATGAAGACAAACTTTGTTGCCCGCCTAAAACTTATGCAGCACTCGATGTTGATCATGACACTACTTGTACTTAGCATTGGATCTGTCCAATATATCATGGACCTATTGGAAGATGTGTTTAATGCACTCAATGAAGTTGTTAGCCCTTTGAACTTCAAACTGCACGTGAGCCGAGTCTACCTAAGTTGCTATAAATGGTATGGGCACATCAATAGGGCATAATTGTTGAAATCTGAACCCTACCTGAAAGGGGTTGTGGCCTGTTGAGCTATGGAGCGCTCTGGTGTAGCTGTGTTGGACATAGGGGAGACTTTCATCCCACGTGCATGGATGCTTCGAGTTGTACATGTGCATAATGTGTATGATCATCCTATTGAAAACCTCTCTTTGGCCATCAGTTTGGGGATGGAAAGACGTGGACTTAGTGAGTTTTGTATCCAACATCAACCAAAGACTTGACCAAAATGCAGTCAGGAATATTCAATCGTGATCTGAGGTAATGGACTGTGGGATCCCAAAGTTTACCCACACTCACTCAAAGAAGAGCTTAGCGTGACCTCTTCTGAGATAATCTTCTTGCAGGTTGCCATGATGGGAATCTTGGAGAATCTTTCAACGACCACGAAAACACAATCATTGTTGTGCTTAGTAGAAGGAAGGCCAGACATATAATCCGTGGAGAAAGATTCCCAAGGATGAATAGGAGTAGGTATAGGAGTATACAAGCCTTGCTTCTTGATGGTTGGTTTGGCAATGACATAGGTAGTGAAGGATCTAATGTGCTTCTAAACATCCTCACAAAGTTTCGACCAATAAAAATACTTCTGCAATACCACCATTGTTTTCTCTACTTCGAAATGTCCAACAACCTAACTGTAGTGCGCCTCCCAAATCATCTTGGCATGCTTACTTGAAGGAATAGATATGTGTCCCAAGTGGTATAACAATGCATCCTGAAGGTGAAAATTTGGAATTTTCTTCCCTTCTAGGAGTGTCTAGTTTATGTTGTCGAATTCTAGATCGCTCTTGTAAAGTGCGGCCACCCCGATGTCTCGTGCCCACAGGAGTCGAGCACAGGGATCAGTGCCATGACCAGAGGTTTACTGAGGCAATAAAAAAAATTATTGGTGATGTCCTTCTTATACTTAATGTTCAAATGGAATTATTGCAGATAGGTGGACCATTTTTGATGGTGATCATTGTACAACTTCCCTTGTGCCTATATCAATTGTAGAGGCTACTGGTCTGTGTGGATGATCATTTCCTTCCCCAGAATGTAATGCTTCCATTGATGGTAGGCATGCACAATGGAATACAGTTCTTTCTCGTAAGTGGGGTACTTTCAGACTGCTTCTAAAAGTGTCTCACTGTGGTAAGCCATTGGATGCCCATGCTGAGTAAGAACTACCCCAATAGCATAGTTGAAGGTATCTGTCTCAATCTCAAATGGTTGTTGTAGGTCTATTAATGTGAGCACTGGTGCATAACAAATGTGATTCTTCAACTCAGAGAATGCTTGCTACTGGGTTTCTGACCAAAAGAATTTTTCTTTCGCTCCACCCTTGGTGACTTGACTTAAAGGTCAAGTGATGTGAGAGAACCCCAACATGAACCTACAATAGAAATTGGTAAGACCCAAAAAGATACGGATCTCCGTTAGACTGGTTAGGACTGGGAAATATTGAATGACTTATATCTTGGATGGGTCCACATGTAGACCCTTCTCATCAATGATGTACGCTGGATATTGAACTTGGGTTAGGCCAAAGGAGAATTTCTCCAAGTTAGTACACAACTTGTGTTGTTGAAGTGTTTGGAGGACCTGTCAAATATGGTGAAGGTGCTCTTCCCAACTCTGGTTGAAGATCAAGAAGTCATCTAAATACACCACCACAAATGCATTGGTGAAGGACTACAAGATATTGACCATCAGCCACATGAAGGTTGGAGGGGCATTCATCAATCCAAATTACATGACCAACCATTCGAAAATGTCCTCCTTGGATTTGAAGGTAGCCTTCCATGCATCGAAGGGTTCGATAAGCACCAGATGATAACTTGACTTCAAGTCAATCTTTCTAAAATATTTGCTACCTTTGAGCTGGTCTACAAGGTCATCAATCCACGGGATTAGGTACATATTCTGGACAATGATCTTGTTCAATACCCGATTGTCAATACAGGGTCTTAGGTCCCATCCTTCTTCTATACCAATACAATTGGGCTCCCACAGGGTGATGACCTTGGCCTGATGTTCCCTTTTGCAATAGTTTTTGAATCTACCTCTTGATCTCATCATTCTCCATAACAAAGCATAGATAGAGTAGTCCATTGGGCAACGACGTGCCTAGGGTCAAATTGATGGAGTGCTTGACCTAATAGTATAGAGGTACCCCTGTGAGTGAGGCGAGAATACCCCTGTAGTCCTCAACGACCTTGTCCATATTTTCCTTCTATGTAGACGAGCCTTGTTTAGAAGCCGTGGTCACAACCTTCTTCTTGCCTTGGGTGCAAATCATAAGGAAAACGAATTTCTTGGTATGGGAAATCATCTTACTGCATTTCTTTGCAGTGATCAAAGAGATGGCAGTAGGAGGGGCTACCTCCGTATCCTATACAACTTATTAGCCAAAGTAATAATCACAGAGTGAGGTCTAGACTCATATACAACATGTCTCTTCCACAAGTATGGTTGTCCTAACAATACATCAGAAACTTTAAAAGGAGAAACATCACACAATATCTCATCCATGAAGGGCTTGATGCCATAAGGAAGGTAGAACAACTAGCTCATGCAAAGATCTCATCCTTGGTGAAGCCACCCAATGGTATACGGCTGTGGATGTGTTGTAGTCTTTAGGCCTAACCGCTTCACGAGTTCTGCTGAAATGAGGTTCTTTTGGCTCACATTGTCAAAAATGAACTGTAGAAGAGAACCCTTCACCCACATCTGTGAGTGGAAGAGGCATTCCCCATCCTCTAGATATTCAGGCTCAATTTTCTGGATCTTTATGGTGGCCATGGTGGCATTAGGCTCCGCATCAATGATCTGCTTCCCTTTGTCAGTCCCCTTATTAGTTTGTGATTTAGAGTCGAAACTTGCATATGATTCAGAAGCCTTCAGCTCGGTCACAAGTGACTGCTTGGCTCGACACTCACTTATATTATGAGTGGAGCTCTTATGGAACTCACACTATTTTTTTGTGTCCTTCTTCCACTTCATGGTGTTGTTATTTTCTTTTGGCTTCCGCAGCTTGTCCTGGGTAGCCCCTCCTTGGCTTGGGCCCTTGTTCTGTGTTTTCGGGGCACCTGTTCCTTACGTTGGATTCATAGATCCAAAGTCCCACTTCTTTTGTTTAAACTTTTGCTCAATATTTATAGTGTACCGATACACCATGCCGAGGAAGAAAATGTGCAAGAACTCCATCTCGTCTTGGATGTACTTGTCTAGACAGCCACGATACTTGAGCACCAAATGTCACTCAGTATTCTTGATACCTAGCTTCGTGCAAAGGGTATGGAAATTATTTGTGAACTCTAAGACATATTTGTCCTTTCCCTGCCATAGCATGGTCCACTTTATGTATTTATCTTCATAGCTCCTAACAAGTTAATATTGTTCATAGCTCCTTGACATGTGGGGCAACTTTGACAAGTGCAAAGATAATATTTCCCCAATTGGAAATGTCATGAACTGAAAAATGTCCTTCCAGTGGATTTAACCATTTATCTACAATGTATGCATCTATCAAGCCTTCGAATGTGGGAATATCGAGTTAACTTGTACCTTAAAAGGAGTCGCGCCTCCAGAGTGGTTGCTACATTAAGATGCATTATTTGTGGGTAGCCATCAAAGGATCTAGCCAAATTTATCCATCGTTGCATCTCTTTGTCAGTCAAGGGCTTCTTCGAGGAAAATTTTGAAAGGATCTCTTGCCACATTTTCTTTCTTTTATTCCACCATGGGAGATCGTTGGGTTTTGCGAGGTTGATCCTATAATCATTCAACCAAATTGAGCCCTCACTCCTTATACATTGACCTCATTGGGGACATGCAAAGAAAAATAGCTAAAGAGAAGAGCTCTCTAATACCACTAATCCGAAATTAAAAATAAAGGACACAACTTATAGATATAATCATAAAAATTGAGATGCAGCAGAAAAACACTTCATTTCATTAATAGAAAAAAAACTTAACTATGCTTACAAACAAAATGGAAGTAAGATAGCTCTGGTGATGGTAGCTTGTCTCTGAGAAGAGATGTTGTAGCTACATGCCTCTCAACTATGTTACAATCAGGCCCAAAGGCCTATTTATTATTGAGAAACAACAAAAAACCCAAAACATCCAAAAAACTAACGCTAGTATATGAAGAACCAAAACTATGGGCCTCGTTTGGGTAAATTGGTACATCAACTTCTCAGGGTCGTAACTTTGGCATACGATCTCTTTTTGGCTATCATAATACCTCATTTCAAAGATCTCGAATAAAAGCCCTAAAGCAAACTCAAAAGTCATTTTGGGATGATTTAGTCTCTGCACTTTCCCTAAAAACATCGTTTAGGGCCTTGAAATGGATTTGAAAGTTTTGGACCCAAAAGACTGACAACAATAGCAAATTGTGCTACAATTAAGGAAACCAAAAAACTGAAGGAGAGAGTGTTAGAGGTCCAAGTGGAATATGTGGGTGGCCACCAATATCCACCTGGATCAACTAGCTGATAAGCTAATGGTCCAACTCTATCCAGGATTTCAAAAGGTCCATAGTAACATGGGGTTAGTTTAGTACAAGTTCTGGTTCAAAGTGTGCTCTTCTAGGGTTTTACCCGCAAAGATACATGTTCCCCAACTTTTAATTCCTTATGTACCCTTTTCTTGTTTGCATAATGCTTCTATTAGCCTTGAGCTACTTTTATATTCTAATGTATTATCCTCACCCACTGTTCCATCTCGTGCAATGCATCTAGTCCTAATAGTAGCCTCTCCTTTGGTTGATTCCATCTAAGAGGTGTATGGCATTTTCTTCCATATAAGGCTTCAAAGGACTCATTTGAATGCTAGCTTGGTAGCTGTCATTATAGGAAAATTATGCTAAATGCAGAAAAAAACATCCCATTTTATAGGTTGGTGCATGGCATACATTCTCAGGATATCTTCAAGGATCTGATTTGTTTTTTCTCTTTGGCCATATGTTTTTGGGTGATATGCAGTACTAAATTTCAATTATGTACCTACTCCTCCAAAGAGTGCCTTCTAGAATTTGGAGGTAAACTTTGGGTCTTTATATGATATAATAACTTTTGGTAATCCATGCAGTTGAAAAATGTCCCTCATAATAAAACTAACTATTTGAGTTGTCCAAAAAGTGTATTGTACAAGTATAAAATCAACTACCTTCATCAAGACATCTACTGCTACCATAATAGAGTCATGCTGATGTTTTTTTCTAGGTAACCTGGTAATAAAATCTATTGAAATGGTGTCCCACTTTCACTCTGGCATAGGTAAAGGGTTCAATAATCCCATAGGGTGTTGATGTTCCACTTTAATCTATTTGCATTCCATTCATTTATTTAAATATTTTTGCACATCCCTTTTCATGTACGACCAATTATTTTTTCTTAATCCAGTAAACATTTTATGGTATCTGGGATGGCCTGCGTAAGGTGTCCTGTGATACTCATCCCATATTGTATGTTGCAAGGTACTTTAATTGGGTACATATATCCTATTTTGGTATGTAAGTAATTTTTCCACAGTTTCTGCATATCGAAATACCCCTTTTTGTTGCATTTTCTGCAGAAGTTCTTGATATTGTGGATCTTGGGGTATAGCCTATTTAATTTTTTCCACAAATTATATATTTACTTTACTCACAATCACCCCAAGCACTAGATTTGCATTCCTACTCAAGGATTCTAGCAACTTACTCTCCTTCCCTTGAATATGCTTGATTTCAAAATTAAAGTCACTGAGGAATGCTAGCCACCTAACCTGTCTTGCATTCAGATATGGCATAATAAAAAAATATTTTAGACTAAAGTGATCAATCCAAGATAAATTTCCTCCCAAAAAGATAATGTATCCATGTTTTAAGTCTATGTATTACTACTACTAATTCCAAGTCATACATGACATAATTTTTCTCATGTACTTTAAGTTTTTTGGATTCGTATGCTATCACCACATTATCTTGGATCAAGACTCCCCCCAACCCCTCCAATCATGCATATGTACATACTGTGAATGGTTTCTCTGTATATGCAATCTTAAGTATAAGTGTTATAGTCCATAGTATCTTCGGCCTATCGAAGATTTCTTGACACTTGGTTGTACTTTTGAAATTTACACCCTTTTTCTACAAGGCTATGATGGGATGAACTAGTATAGAAAAAGATTTTATAAACCGATGGTAGTAACCTACAATCCCCATAAAGGAATGCACTAATGGTACATCTTTAGGTACTGGCGAATTCATAATAGCTTTGATTTTCTCTTGATCGACAACCAATCCTTCTTTGGAAATAATATTCCCCAAATACTAAATTCTATTGTTAGAAAGTTGACACTTGTTGAGTTTGGCATGATGCTCCCTTAAGGTTTTGAGTATTATTTTCAAGTGTTACTTATGTTCTTCCTCACTTTTGGAATAAATCAATATGCTGTCTATAAACACTAGTACAAATTTATCCAAATAGGGATGAAGTATACTATCCATCATACATATAAACATTGCTGATGTGTTTGTGAGGCCAAAAGGCAATGCCACAAACTCCTAAAGATTGTATCTAGTTCTAAAAGTTGTCTTGCATATTTCTTTATTCTTGATTTGTGACTTGTGATAACCAGTTATGAGATCAATTTTTGAGAATATGCTTTCCTCTCTCACTTGATCAAACAAATATTCTATTCATGGTAGTGGATATTTGGTCTTAACTGTTAACTTATTTAACGAATGGTTTTCAATACACATTCCTAGGGTACCATCTTTCTCCTTAATAAAAAGTATTGGCGCTCCCCAAGGTGAGACACTAGGTCATATATATCCTTTATCAAGAAATTCTTGTAACTTCATTTTTAATTTCAGTAATTGTGGGGTACTCATTCTATAAGGGGTTGTAGACACTAGCACTGCACCAGGTACCAAGTCAATGGTAAAATCTATGTCTCTATGTAGGGGTAATCTTGCAATTTCTTTTGGAAAGACATCTTGAAATTCTATAATCACAACTAAACTGCTCAATGTTTCCTTTTCGGTCAACTATTCATTAGTTTCTATTTGTATCGAATACAAATGACATCCTTTCCTAGCACTCCTTTCTAACTGTAATGATGTTATCTGATGGACTGGAATGGGTTTTGGTTTCCCTCTAATTGACTAACTCTGTCCCTCTAGATCTACACATTGAACTATTTTGTCTAGCTAGTTTATCACAACAGCCTATTTTGCTAAACAATCCATGCCTATTAGTATGTCATACAATACCAAGGGAAGTATATTTATATCATTACTATCAAATAACCATTTAAATTAATACCACACTATCTTGTTTGACTGGTAACTTGTCTCCTAGTACTGGTCGCTAACTAGACCAGCGAAAGATTCTTAAAATTTTCACTTTTTAACTTAAATTTCTCTACAATTTGTGGGCTAATATAAGTCATACTAGCTCCGTAATATATTAACAAGATATGATTTATGATATTATCTTCAATTTCAATCATGGTGGAATGGTGTTCAAGTTTCCTATCTTCCAATGCTACGTTGATTCTAGGAATGTTCCCAACAATGTCATTAACAATTGATTCTTCTTGAATGTTCTGAATATTCTGCACTGATATGGGGTTATGTGGTCAATCTCTGAGTATGTGTGGGTCCCCAAAACCCCAACACTTTAATGGCTCCCACTCTTTGGTGCAACCATTAATCTTACTATTTATCTCCATAGGCTTCGACCCTGTATAATATTGTGTTGAGAGAATGATATTTCAATGAACAACCTTCCTCTTTTGGTGATATTTACCAAAGTGTTTGAGGTAAGGAGGCTTATGCTTCTTAAAATTCCATGTTTTCTTATTTTTATCCTTATTATGCCAACTCTTTCCATTATCATTTCTATTCCTAAACTTTCGGTAACACAACCTAGCCTTCATTTTCATTTCATCCATGGCTTTTGTCTCATAAAACTCGATTCACTCCTCATATGAAACTGGTAAACATTTGAGAATCCTCTGTATTTTTTTGTTTTCCTCCTTAATATATGGTACTTAGTGCAACTAATTACTAAACTTTTCAACAAATTCATCCATGGGAAATTGTCCTAGTTTTAGCTCATGGAATTCTTTGGCACGATCGTCATAACAACGTTCACTTAAATAACAGGCCCTAAAATGCTTTTGAAATTCTTCCCAGGATATAGTCTTCACTTCTAACTGATGTACGCTTTTGACCTCTTCCCACCACAAGGTATCTTTCCCTTGCAACTAATAAATAACTAATTGGACCTTCAAATTACTTTCATATCCATACACCTCATAATATTTTATCATGTTTAGTAACTGGGACTCTACATCTTCTTCCTTTCCCCATCAAAGGTAAGGGTTTTAATCTTCCCAAACTCACAATGAAACTCCACTTTCTTCTTTCTTTTTTGTGCCGTTGGAGATATCTGACTTGACTTCCCTCCACTTTCTGATTTCTCATAATATGTTTCACCTTTTTTCTTCCTTTTCCCTTCCAATTTGGTACTTTGTGAATGGATTTATCTATCCATTCTCAGATCATATTCTCTTGTTTTTCACTAGATCTTAGCAATTTCTCATTACTAATTCGTAATTGTAATATTTCATGTTTCATAATTTTCACCAATTGCACTAGCTGGGAAGGAAGTGAAGTACTTCC
Source organism: Pinus tabuliformis (assembly GCA_031772625.1). Taxonomy (NCBI): domain Eukaryota; kingdom Viridiplantae; phylum Streptophyta; class Pinopsida; order Pinales; family Pinaceae; genus Pinus; species Pinus tabuliformis. Next base: position 473,457,890 of record CM062810.1, on the reverse strand, counting down.
TTCCCCTAACCCAATATACAAATTCGTCACCCTCCCTATTCATTAGAGGATTATCTTCCATCATCTTACAGTGCTTTGATCACTGGTACCCTAAAAGCCACACAAGTGTCATTAATAACTTACATGATGTATTTTGGCTATTGTATACGCATACACACACACACACACAAACATATATATGTGTGTCTATTTTTCTAAATATGTTTCCTTAGAGATGATGCCCTCAAGGCCTAGTGCAGTATCTGGGATCTGATACCATTTGTCATATCTTCATTTCCAAATACTGTTATAAGAACATAAAATTGCAATAGTGCTAAAAGTATGTTTTTATTTTTTTACCATTGATAATGGCCCTTCTATTAAAACGTAAGGAAGTATACATCCATGTTATAATTTATTTGGTAAATGGTCATCTCTCCATTGTATCCTTGGTTATATTTTTTTATTTAATGGTATGGCTAGGTTTCCAAACATACCTTCATCTTATGGCTCTCATGGCGCTCGGTGAATGCACTCTCCAAGGTATATGTTCCAAAATGAATGGGTTTCCAGTGCATATGTGTTTCCAAAGTGTAAACATTACTAAGGTGTATGCACCCCTATATGTATGGTTCCAATGATTTAACCATCCTTCCATAGACATGTACTTATGTATATCTCATCCATTCCACACTTGCGAGCTCACAACCATCACATGATTGTCACACTCCTCCTCCGCCCCGCTCCTCTTATTGAGGCTAACTCAATTGACGGTGTTGGTGGCATCCCCAAATCCACGGTCCTCAAGCCTTTTCCTAAACCCTAAAGTCCCTTTGGCCTTATACAACATATTTTATGCATGTTTTTCTATTTTACTATGGCATCGAGAGGCACCTTTAGATACCTTACCTCTGATTAGAGATGGAGATGGCAGTTCTTTCATCCTTAACCATTTCTATGAATTTCCTCTCGACACACTACTTTCCTTTGGTAATGGGGTGATTTTTGTTAAGAATTCATTCATAAATTTTGATTGAGTCATTATCAGTTTAATGTGTTTCAAGGTTCATTCATTCTTCTTTATTTTTCGTTGTGATGCAAGACCTCATGGGGATAAAATATTCATAGTTTTCTTTTCACGAAATTTTTTCTCTTCCTACACGGCTATGTCGATGGCAAGTACCTCCCAACTCAATTGTGTTTCTTTTATATTGAAACCCTTGCACGACCATATTATTAAACCATGATTGGTTCTATTTGCAAGGAGAAAGTTCCTCCTTCATCGATAGTGCTTGTTTGGTGAATTTCGTCGACCCGGGGTTTAATAGTTATTCATGTGCATAGGTAAACTCATCTTCCTTCAAGTTATTTAGTAGGATTTCATTCAGGCGCTCAATATCATTTCTAGGAAACATTTGATTTTTGGGTTTGGCTTTGGTAGTTAGAGCTCAAGCATGTGGAATAATCATTCCCTTTTGTTCAGAAATTGCAAGTAAGAGGGGTTACTTCTTTGCATAATTTTATATGAATTATAGTGGAGTTCATACCCTTTCTTAAGTCATTTTTAATGCATTTTGTCAATTTTTGTTTTTCTACGTAACAATTCGACTCTTCCTTCTTTGCGTGTTTTTGGATAGTAGCATCCCCATGATCCTCATGTGTGTGTTGGTTCTTTCTAGGTGGGTACCCTTCACATGGTACACTCTCAACAAAATTCATGTAGGTCTACTATGGCTCTTACTACCTTCACCCTATTGGTAAACCATCGTGACTATGGTTTCCTTATGGACTTTGTTCTAGGCTTGTTGTGGTTTCCTTAATATGCATTGGGCAATTGTAGTCGTATGCTACTTGGATGTTTATGCTACTGTTACCAGTGATGGAATTGAGTCCTAAACTTTGTAAATGGTTACTTTAAAGGGCTTCTTTCACTTTTTTCCAACACAATTTGTGACTGTTTTAATTTTATGAATTAATTTCTCTTTCTGGTTGAGAAGAATTTGTTTATTTATAATATGTGATGAGATGTGAGTTTCCTTGTAGTTTATATACTCCTCTTATAGAGTAAATTTTTCTGTAAATTGTTATTAGTATGATGGTATATTCACTATGATGAAGATAAGTTCTTATTTAGTATTCTACATGTTATAGATAATAGAATTGATTTTCATAAGCACAATTTGATTTTCATGCGTTCGCATTGTTCATGGCTTCACAATACTGTGCATTCTCCTTGCTTACTTTTTTTCTCATCCAAACAGAGTATTCACTGCTTTTATCTAATGTTTGTAGTATAATTAATTTCTGTTTTTTCGTATTATCAATTAATATCTCTTAGAGTTTGGCAATGGTACTAGTTTCCTATCACTTTGAGTAACTTTCTCTTTTGATGAGTAGAACTGATTTCTTGTGACCTTTATATACTCTAGTTATCTGTTATTGCCATGGATTTTGGTCAACTATAAATGTTAACTTGTATTTTATTTTTTCCCATCGTCATGCAACGATATCAAGTTCTATGAAAACCAATCTTGAGTGAGGGTGAGTTTGAATTTACTGTATGGTAGCTCTCCTCTTATTTCACATGTTATAGTTGGCACTTGTTTTATTTCCTCCATACTTCGTTCTGACATTACTGGGTCTCTTCCGAAGATTCCATTGTCCTAATCCTCATTTCCCATTGCTTTTAGATAGTGAGCTTGGAGTTACTAGCGCAACCTGCCTTAAGCCCCCTACCCAAATGGCAAGAGGGGATATTGAGTGAAGGATTCAACATTCTAGGATACCCTCTCTATATTATGTGTACACTACAGAGCATAAGATTTCCTATAATTCATTCATTGTATCACTATTGGACATAATTTCATCTTTGTGTTACTTATTAAGGTTGAAAATTTCCACCCATAAATTTTTCGAATAACTCAATCTCATATAGTTTCTGTGTTAGCTTTACTTTATCCTCAAAATAATATATGACTTTGATACTCACCAAACATTCATATCAACTAAAATACTAGCCTGCATGAAACTATAACATTCTACAACAGACAAACAAAGGATGAAAATTATGTCGAAGGTAATCTATAGAAAAATTTAATTCAATCACTTTCATTTCCCTAAATTGATTATTCTCTAAACATTTACAACCATACAAAATAACATGTAACAAGATTACTTATTCTTTACTTCATTAATTTTAAAATGACATTAATCTAAAGTTAATACCATGCAGAAGAAATCCATCTCAAACTATTTATTTACAACCCAATTATAAAGTTAGAATTACAGACAACCAGGTACATGACAATAACATCTAATCGATGAAATTGCTATAAATGCAACATGGGAAAAGCCTCTCCTCCCAACCATGAACCAAGTGCTCTCTGGTTCCCCCCGAGCTGAAAAATTTCTTTCCTTCCTTCAGTGACCTCTTGTTGATTCCAAATTCATGTCTCATATACTTTTTTTTCAATAGATGTTTCCCTAGAAGCATCCTACCTTTCAGGGATCTGCTTATCCCCTTAGCCTAGGTTGTTTCCTCCTTTCCTTATTAAAAGTAAGAAAATATGTTTTTTCTTCAACAACTCAAATTTTTTTCTCTCCCATAGATTTATTTCCTTAGTATTTATATTCAATTGAGTGGATAATTATTTGAATATCTAATTTTTAGATTCACAAGCTTCTCTTTTCCACATTTTCTAGCTTAAAATCTTGATTATTTATTATGAAAATCAAATCTACATTCAATTTTTCTTTATGTTGTCCCCCGACTAGTTACAACACTAGTTTTTAAAACATATAATAAATAAAAATATTTACATGAAGAAGAGTGTGTTACAATTTTTTTCATTCAAAATAACGCCATCCTTAGCCTTTAATTATTATCACATGTCCAATTATTTTTTAATGGAAAAACCCTCAGTATGATTCGCTCATAGAATCCTCCTATTTCAATGTAGCCTCCTCAAGAGTAAATTACTTCCATTATACATTAACCTAGGAAATGACTCTATTTTGAGCATGGCCTTTATCCGGTCCAAAATATGGAGTGGCTCTAATAGGAAGTCTCCTTCGGGTTCCACCTATATCGCCTTCAAGTCAACCACATGATAGCTATCATGGACACTTTTTTATAATAATGATACATGAAATACGTTATGCACTTTAATATGAGTGGGCAAAGCTAGTTAATAAGCTACAGGTCAAACTCTATTCAGGATTTCAAAGCCCCGCAATAATGTGGGGCTAGTCTAGTACAAGTTCTGGTCCAGAATGTGCTCTTTCAGGGTATTACCCACAAAAATACATGATCCCCAACTTTGAATTCCTTGTGTACCCTTTTCTTGTATGCATAACTCTTCTATCGAGCTTGAGATACTTTGATAGTTTGGTGTATTATTCTCACCTAGTTTTCCATCTCCTGTAATGTGTCGGGTCCTAATAGTACCCTATCCTCTGGTTGGTTCCAGCTAAGACGTGTATAGAATTTTATGCCTTTACAAGGCTTCAAAATGATTCATTTTAATGCTAGCTTGGTAGCTTCTATTATAGGAAAATTCTACTAAATGCATAAAATCTTCTCATTTCATAGCCTAGTGCATGACATACATTCTTAGGATATCTTCAAGGATCTAGGTTTTTTCTTTATGTTTGGCCATTTGTTTGTGGGTGATACACACTATTGAATTTAAGTTGTGTACCTAGTCCCCCAAATAGCACCTTCGAGAACTTGGAGGTAAACTTTGGGTCTTTGTTTGATGCGGCAGCATTTGTTACTCCGTGCAGTCGAAAAATGTCCCTCATAAAAGCACAAGCTATTTAAGAGGCCCCAAAAGTGGACTGCACAAGTATAAAATGAGTTACATTCGTCAACAGATCTACTACTACCATAATAGAGTCATGATGAAACTTTGTTCTAGGTAACTTGGTAATAAAATATATTGAAATGGTTTCCCATTTCCACTCTAGTACGGGTAAAGGGTTCAATAATCCCGTAGGGTGTTGATGTTCCACTTTAACTTGTTGGCATTCCATGCATTTATTTAAATATTTTGCCACATCTCTTTTCATGCTCAACCAAAATAATTTTTTTCTTAGTGCAATCAACATTTTCTGGTATCCGGGATGGCCTACATCAGGTGTCTTGTGATACTCATATAATATTGTTTGTTTCAAGGTACTCTCATTGGGTACGTATATGCTATTTTGGTATGTAAGTAATTTTTCTACAGTTTCTGCATATCCAGATAACCCTTTTTGTTGCATTTTCTACTGAAGTTCTTGATACTGAGGATCTTGGGGTATAGTCTGTTTAATTTGTTCTACAAATTCTATATTTACTTTACTGATAGTCACTCCAAGCAGTAGATGTGCATACCTACTCAAGGCATCTACCAAATTATTCTCCTTCCCTTGAATATGCTTTATTTCAAAATCAAAGTTAGTGAGGAATGCCAACCACCTAGCTTGTCTTGCACTCAGATCTGGCTGATTGAAAAAATATTTTAATGTGAGGTGATCAGTCAGCAAGGTAAATTTCCTCCCCAAAAGATAATGTCTCAATGTTGTGAGTGCATGTATTACTGTTGCTAATTCTAATTCATACACGACATACTTCTTCTCAAGTACTTTTAATTTATGGATCCGTAAGCTATCACCACTTTATCTTACATCAACACTCCACCCATCCCCTCCAAACATGCATCTGTACATACTATGAATGGTTTATCTGGATCTGCAATCTTAAGTATAGGGCATGTAGTCAACAATAGCTTCGGCCTATCAAAGCTTTCTTGACACTTGGCTATCCATTCGAACTTTACACCCTTTTTCTACAAGGAAGTGATGGGATGTGCTTGTTTAGAAAAAGCTTCTATAAACTGGCGGTAGTAACCTCCAATCCCCATAAAGGAACACATTGCTGGTATGCCTTTAGGTATACGAAAATTCATAATATCTTTGATCTTCTCTAAATCCACAACCAATCCTTCTTTGGAAATAGTATGGCCCCAATACCGAATTCTATTGTTGTAAAATTCACACTTTCTTAGCTCGTCATACAATCGATGCTTCCTTAAGATTTGGTGTACTATTCTCAAGTGTTTCTTATGTTCTTCCTCACTTTTTGAATAAATGAATATGTCTTCTATAAACACTAGTATGAATTTATCCAAATATGGATGAATTATAGTATTCATCAAAAACAAAAACATTGCTGGTGAGTTTCTGAGGCCAAAATAAAATACCACAAGCTCATAATGGTTGTATCTAGTTTTGAAAGGTTTCTTATATGTGTCTTCATTCTTGATTTGTAACTTGTGGTAACCAGTTCTGAGATCGATTTTTGAGAATATGCTTGCCTCTCTCACCTCATCGAACAAATCATCTATTTGTGGCAGTGGATATTTGTTCTTAACTATTAAACCATTTAACTTATGGTAATCAATACACGTTCTCAAGGTACCACCTTTATTCTTAACAAAAAGTATTCGTGCTCCCTAAGGTGAGACACCAGGTCATACATATCCTTTATCAAGCAATTCGTATAACTGCCTTTATAATTCCAGTAATTTTGGGGTACTCATTTTGTAAGGTGCTTTAGACACTGATGCTTGCTCGATACCAAGTCAATGGTAAAATCTATGTCTTTATGCAGGGGTAATCCTGGAGTTTCTTTCGGAAAGACACCTTTAAATTTTGTAATGACAGGTAAACTACTTAATGCTTCCTTTTCAGTCAAGTGTTTATTAGTTTCTATTTGTAACAAATAAAGCTGACATCCTTTCCTATAACTCCCTTTTAACTATAATGTTGTGAAATGATGAACTCACATGGGTTCTGGCTTCCCTCCAATTAACCAGCTATGTCCCTCTCGACCTACACATTGAACTATTTTTTCTAGGAATTTTATGATAGCACACTATTTTTATAACCAATCCATTCCTATTGGTATTTTATACGATCCCAAGGGAAGTATATTTACAAATGTTACTCTGAAATAACCATTTAAATTAATACCACATTGTTTTGTTTGATTAGTAACTCGTCTCTTCATATTGGTCGCTAACTGGACCATCAAGGAATTCCTAAATTTTTACTTTTTTACTAACATCTTTTTACAATTTTCAGGGTAATATAACTCAGATTAGCTCCATATCTATTAACACAGAGACAATATAGTTCAAGATGATACCTTCAATTTTAATCGTGGTGGACTGGTCTTCAAATTTCCTATCTTCCAGTGCTGCATTGATTCTAGGAATGTCCTAGCCATGTCGTTAACAATTGATGCTTCCTAAATGGTATGAATAGTTTACAATGATATGGGGTTATGTGGGCAGTCTTTGAGTAAGTGTGGCTCCCCAAAATCCCAAAACTTTAATGGTTCCCACTCTTTGGTACCACCTCTTAATATTTAAGTGCATAAGCTTTGACCTTGTATAGGACTATGATGGGAGAGTGATATTTCCTCAACAAACCTTCTTCTTTTGGTGACCTTTACTAAACATTTTTAGGTAAGGAGGCTTCTATTTCTTAAAATTCCCCGTTGGCTTATTTTTATCCTTATTCTGCCAAGTCTTTCCATTATCCATTTTGTTCCTAAATTGCTAGTAACATAGCCTAACTTTCCTTATCTCTTCATCCATTTTTTTTGGCTGATCAAACTTAATTTGATCCCTCTATGAAGATGGTAAACAATTCAGAAGCCACTGTATTTTGGACATTTCCTCCTTAATATATAGTACATGGCACAACAAATTAGCGAAATTTTCCATAAATTCATACATGGACAGTTGTTCGAGCTTCAACTAATGGAATTATTTGGCACGATCATCATAATAACATTTAATTAAATAACGAACCTTAAAATTCTTTTGAAATTCTTTTCAGGGTACAACCTTCTCTTCTAACTGATGTACACTTTTGGCCCCTTCCCACCACAAGGTAGCTACCCATTGTAGATGATAATTATACAAACAAGACTTCAAATTACTTTCATATTCATACACCTAATAATATTTGATCATGTTTCATAACCAGGCCTCTGCATCTTCTTCCTTTTCCACATCAAGGATAGGGGGTTTAATCTTCCTAAATTCACCATGAAATTCCACTTTCTTCTTTCTCTTTTGCGCCTTTCGAGATTTTTGACCTAACTCCTCTCCACTTTCTGATTTATTAGAATCTGTTTTGCCTTTTTTCCTCCTTTTCCCTTCCAATTCGACACTTTTATGAATGGATTTGTCCATACATTCTTGTATCATCTTCTACACTAGCTCTCAGTAATTGCTCATTACTGATTCGTAACTATAATATTTCTTGTTGTAGGAATTTCACCAGATCCACCAGTTAGGAAGGAAGTGAAGTAATTCCTTCCCTTAACTCAATATATGACAAATCTCCCTCCCTATTTATTGGAGGATTATCTTTCATCATCTTGTAGTGTTCTCATCACTAGTACCTTATAAAACACACAAGAGTCACTAACAACTTACATGGTATATTTTTGCTATTGTATATACACAGATATATGCCCATTTTTATAAATATGTTTCCTTAGAGATGATGCCCTCAAGGCCCAGTGTAGTATATGGCCTCTCACACCATTTTCCACATCTTCATTTCTAAATACTACTATAAAAACATAAACTTGTAGTAGTGCTAAAAGTAACAATTTTTTTTCTTACCATTGATAAATGTCCTTCTAATAAAATGTATCGAAGCATACCTCCATGCTATAGTTTATTTGGTATATGGTCATCTCTCGATTGTATCCCTGGTTATATTATTTTATATATGTCATTATAATGGTATAGTTAGATTTCCTAACCATACCTTCATCTTAAGGCTCTCATGGCATTAGGTGAATGCACACTCCAAGGTATGTGTTGCAAAATGAATGGGTTTCCAACATATATGTCTTTCCAAAGTGTAAACATTACTAAGGTGTATGTGCTCCTATATGCATGGTTCCAATGATTTAACCTCCCTTGCATAAACCTATCCTTGCATATCTCTCATCCATCCCACACTTGCGAGCTCACGACCATCACATGAATGTCACAGTCGTCTTCTTGAGGCTAACTAGATAAATGGTGTTGGTGTCCTACCTCGAGATCCATGGTTCTTGTGCCTTTTCCTAAACCCTAAAACCATTCTTTCCTTATACTACACATTTGACCCAAGTTTTTCTATTTTGTAGAGGCATCAAGAAGCGCCATTAGCTACCTAGCCTCTGGTTAATGATGGAGGTGGCACTTCTTGCATCCTTAACCATTTTGGTGAATTTCCTCTCGGCACATTTTTTTCATTAAGTAATGGGGTGATTTTCATTGAGAATACATTCATAAATTTTAGTTGAGTCATTATCAGTTTAATGTGCTTCAGGGTTCATTCATTCTTCTTTTTTTTCATTGTGGTGTAGGACCTCATAGAGATAAGATACTAATAGTAGTTTTTTTTTTTGCAGTGGATTGTTTCTCTTCCTACATGGGCCTGTGGATGGAAAGTCCCTCCCAGCTTGGTTGTTTTTCTTTTGTTTCCAAAACATTGTACACCCATCTTATTAAAACGTGATTGATTATATTTGTAGTAAACAATTTTTCACTTTCTCGAGAACACTTGGGCAATGAATTTCATCGACCTAGGGTTTAATAGATATTAGTGTGCACAATAAACTCATCTTCCCTCAACCTACTTACTAGGATTTTGTTTTGGTCCTCAATATGATTTTTGGGCAACATTTTTATTTTATGTTTGGGTTTGGCTCTAGTGGTTGGATCTTAGGCATGCGGAAGATTCATTCCCTTGTAGTCAAAATTTGCAGGAAACAATGGTTACTTCTTTACATAATTTCCTACGAATTGTAGGGGATTTTATACCATAGCTCACGTCATTTTTAATGGTATTTGGTAATGTTGAATTTTCCAGATAATAGTTTAACTCTTCCTTCTCTGTGGGCTTTTGGACATTAGCATCCCCAGGGTCCTCATGTGCATGTTGGTTCTTTCTAGGTGGGTACCCATCACATGGTCTACTCTCAATGTAATTGTTGCCTATCTGTTATGGCTCTTACTTCCTTAGCCCTTTTGGTGTGCCATCATTACTATGGATTTCTTATGGACTTCTAACTATTCTTGTTATGGTTTACTTAACATGCATTGGGGACTTTTGGTTGGGTTCATTTTTTCATAGGGATTCTAAGAGGTGATATCCTCACCCTTTCCCTATATGTAGTATGAATCCATTTGATTTTTGGCTCAGTGTTAGATGGACTATTGACCTGAAATTTCTTAGTTTCGTTGTAGTTGTATGCTATTTGGATTTTTATGCTGTAGGTTTTAACTCCATACAAAAATTACCTACATACGAATTCTAAAACATAGAGAATAAACAATGCGAGAGAATAACACATAAAACACATATACACAGAGATTTTCCCCCGGATCCCAAAACTGGGACTACTAGCTTGATTTTTCATTATATTGCTTTCAATATTATAACACATATTTACACATGTCGAAGCATCCAATACCATGGACCGAAAACCATCGCGTCAAAAAATATGTGCGAAAATCATGCAAAAAACCATAGGTGGGTCTGCCCATCCTAACATAGGGTCCAAAACCAAATTTTTCCAGGACGCTGCCTCAAACCCCATAAAGTGGGGTTACGGGTATGCCTCAAACCTCCTATGAACCCTCCCCCCCCCCACTACAGAATCGGTGTAACGAAGGGGGGCTCTGCGCCCCATCTAACCCCCCTAGTTAACTACGTGGGCTAGTCATGGAAAGAATATAACACAACCAAACATTCTCCCACTTGTCATTTTCCTTCCAAAGGGGGCCACAAGAGATCTTAGTCATTTTTCCAGCCCTAAGACACCCATTGTATCTCTACACCAAGAGAACTTCTCAGAGCTGATAGATTTTGTCAATGCATCTGCAGTATTCTTCAAAGTGTCCACCTTTACCAACAACACCTTCTTTTCTTCTATCATATCCCTCACAAAGTGATACTAAACATCAATGTTCTTTGTCTTTGAATGATATGTAGGGTTCTTTGCCAAGAAAATTGCACTTTCGCTATCACAGTCTATCCTTATAGCTTCCCGTATTAACCCCATACTTGAACACAATCTCTGCAACCAAACTGCTTCCTTGCTTGCATGAGTGACTACCATGTATTCTACCTCTATAGTTGATAGTGCCACTATAGATTGTTTCTTACTCATCCAACTGACTGCACCTCCAAATAGGTTAAACACATATCCACTTGTGGATCTTCTCTGATCCAGATCTCCAGCCCAGTCTGCATCAACAAAGCCATGAATATCCAACACTCTGTCCAATCCTGGTCTTCCTTGGTAGCACAAACCATAATCACTAGTGCCACGTAAATACTTGAAAACCTGCTTCATTGTTGTCCAGTGCTCCTTCCCTAGTTTTGACATAAACCTGCTCAATACTCCCACTGCATGTGTAATGTCTGGACTAGTACAGACCATTGCTTACATCAGGCTATCAACTGCACTTGCATATGGAGCATGGGACATGTCCTCTTCCTCTTCTTCTATCTCAGGACATTGTTCAACAGATAACTTCACACCTACAGGAATAGGAACCTTCATCGGCTTACTATCTTGCATATTAAACCTTTGCGGTATTGTCTCGACATACTTCCTTTTTGGATGCCTTCTTTCTCGAACTAATCTTCTCACACCTGGAGTTTGTGGCTCTTCATCTTCTAATTCCTCCTCTGCTGTAGAGTCTGATTCTTCCTCCTTAAGCTCAAACTCTATCTTCCCAGGTTCCTTTAGTTTGATGTCTTGTTTAATAACATCTTTTACCTCTCTGAACACCACATCTCGTCTATACACAACCTTCCATGTGACTAGGTTCCAAAGCTTATAACCCTTTTAACCATCCTTATACCCAATAAAGATGCACTTTTCAGATTTACTGTCCAACTTGGTTCATTTCTCCTTTGGAACATGTACATATGCATCACATCCAAATACCCTCAGATGTGAAAGAAAGGGTTTCTTACTAGTCCATACCTCTTATGGAGTCTTATCCTCCAATGCTGATGAAGGTGACTTGTTGACTAGGTAACATGCGATATCCATCACCTCTGCCCAAAATTCTTGTCCTAACCCGGCACCACTGAGCATGCTTCTTGCCCTTTCCATCAATGTCTTATTCATTCTTTCTGAAACTCCATTTTGCTGAGGTGTATATGGAGTAGTCTTATGTCGTGCTATACCACACTTCTTACAGAATTTTTCAAATTACTTGCTGCAAAACTCTCCACCATTCTCTATCCTCTGCACCTTTATCTTCTTTTCTATTTTATTTTCCACGAGAGCCTTAAATTATTTAAACTTTTCAAAGAATTTAAATATCTTCTTAAGGAAATCTATCCATGTATTCCTTGAGAAGTCATCTATAAATGATACATAGTACATAGACTTTCCCAATGATGGAACCTTCACAGGTCCAAACACATCACTATGCACAAGTTCTAATATCTGTTTCACCCTCTTACTACCAGAGAGGAAACTCACCCAATTCTGCTTCCCGTATACACAATTTTCATAGAAATCAAAATCTAGAGAGCTATTACTCATACCTTCTACCATACCTTTACCATGAAGTATTCGAAGGCCCTTCTCTCCAATATGTCCAAGCCTTTAATGCCAGAACATGGTCTTTTCTCTAGAGACCACTAGATTTTCTACTCCACTTTAAGGAACCACAAAATTGTTGCACCCATCAACAACAATGCTACCTTGCAGCTTCTACAGAGTTCCAATCTGAACTCCTCTCATCAATAACAGTGCTCCCCAAAGCATCTTGTAGGTATCCTTCTCGAACACTGTTTTTACACCTGCATCATCGAGCTTGCTAACAAAAATAAGATTTCTGGCTAATGTAGGAATATGCAGAACACCCAGAAGTGTTCTAACCCTTCCACCTTGTAGATTAAACTTTCCTTTTCCACTACCAATGATTCTAGCCTTCCTATCATCCTCCAATAAGACATCACCACCATCATATTTCTCATACTCACAGAATCACTCTCTATGGCGAGTGAAGTGAAAGGATGCACTTGAGTCAATCAACCGTGCCTCATGATCTACATGTGTACTTGAAGAATCTAAGTACACATTCCCACCTTCAGCCGAGGTGGTTTTCGCCTCTGTAGAAGAAGCCTCATCAGATCCCTTTCCTTTGTCAGGAGCTTTAGATTTATAGTCCCTTTTGAAGTGGCTTTCCTTTCCACATTTCTAGCACACCACCTTTACATGTTTTCCTGGAGATTTAGATCTCCCACTCGATGGCTTATTTTTGTTTCTGTTCTGGGACCATCCTCATACAGACAAGGCATCAACATTTTGGCTCTCCATATTTTTCTGTCTCATCTCCTCCGTCAGCAAGGCTGAGACTATTTCATCAAACTGCAAGGCAGTTGTATTGCTACCTATTGTAATAACCAGACTATCCCACGAATCTGGTAGAGAACACAACAAACTGATGCACTTATCTTCATCTGAAATTTTAATATCAATAAATGCTAACTGACTTACCATAGTATTAAATGCATTCAGATGCTATGTCACCGAGTCTCCATCTTTCATCCTCGGGTTATATAGCTTTTTCCGTAGGAACAATTTATTCACCAGAGACGTAGATTGGTACAAATTCCCTAACTTGTCCCATAAAGCCTTCACCGTAGCTTCCCCTGATACATTCAACAATACTGAATCTAAGACATATAGTTGTATTGTGCTGTTTGCCTTCTGATCCAACTTCTTCCATTCTTCATCTGACACTCCCGTTGGTTTAGTAGCCAGATCTACTGCAATCCACTGATCTTTATCTGCCAACAGATCCTCCATATTGAGTTTCCACAACTCAAAACTCTGACCATTAAATTTCTCGATCTCTATCTTTCCACTACTCGCCATATTCTTTCACCAGTAGAATTGATCTCACAGATCTCCCACTGAACAAGGTCTACCATAGGCCCGAGCGAAACCCCTCAGCAACAAAGGAGTCCCCTTGAAGCCAAAACTGCTTTGATACCAAATGTAGGTTTTAACCCCATACAGAAATTACCTTCATATGAATTCTAAAACATAGAAAATAAACAATGCGAGATCATAACACATAAAACACATATACACAGAGATTTTCCCTTGGATCCCAAAATTGGGACTACTAGCTTGATTTTTCATTATATTCCTTTCAATGTGATAATACATATTTATACATGCCGAAGCATCAAATACCGTGGACCGAAAACCATTGTGTCCAATACCATGGATCAAAAACCATCGCGTCCAAAAACATGTGCGAAAAGCATGCACAAAAACATAGGTGGGTCTGCCCATCCTAACATAGGGTCCAGAACCAAAATTTTTTAGGGCACTACCCCGGACCCCATAAAGTAGGGTTACGGGTATGCCTCAAACACCCTATGAACCCCCCCCCTGCCCCCCCGCTACATAATTAGCGCAACGAAGTGGGGCTCTGCACCCCCTCTGTCCCCTTGGTTAACTACATGGACTAGTCGTGGAAAGAATATAACACAACCCAACATATGCTACTATTACCTATGATGGAATTTAGTCCTAAAATTTTTAAATGGTTACTTTTAAAGGTTTATTACCCTTTTCTCCAACACAATTTGTGACAAGTGCAATTTTATAAATTAATTTCTGTTTCTGATTGCACAACTTTTGTTTAGTTATAATTCGTGATGAGATGGGAGTTTCCACGCAGTTTATATACTCCTCTTGGAGAGTAACATGTTATGTAAATTTATATTAGTATGCTCGTAGATCCACTGTGATGAAGATAAGTTCTTATTTAGTACTCTACATGTTATAGATAATAGAATTGATTGTCATAATCACAGTTGGATTCTCATGTGTTTTCATTGTTCACAAATTCACAGTATTGTGCATTCTCCTTGTTTACTTTTCTCTTCTTGCAAACAAAGCATTCACTACTTTTATCTAATGTTTATAGTATAATTAATTTTTCATTTTCTCATATTGTCAATTCTTATCTCTTACAGTTTGGCAATGGTACTAATTTCATATTGTTTTGAGTAACTTTGACTTTTAATGAGTGGGACTAATTTTACGTGTCCTCTATATACTTTAGCTAGTTACTACCACCATGGATTTTGGTAAACTATGTATGTTAACTTGTATTTTATTTTCTCCCATTATCGTGGAACAAGATCTGCTTAGAGGAAAATGAATCCTGAGTGAGGGTGAGTCTAGATTTACTATATGGTAGCTCCTCTATTATTTCACACATTACAATTGAAAATTTCTTTTGTCATCCATACTTCCTTATGACATTACCACATATTTTCCCAAGATGCCTCTGTCCTAATCCTCATTTCCCTTTGCTTTTGGATAGTGAACTTGGCACTGCCAGCGTGACATGTCTTAAGCCCTATACCCAAAGGGCAAGAGGGGCTATTAAGTGAAGGATTTGGGCTTCAAGGATATCCTCTCTATGTTATTTGTACACTACAGAGCGTAATATTGTCTATAAGTCATTGAGTTTATAACTATTGAACATAATTTCATCTATGTGTTACTCATGAAACTTCACAATTTCCAGTCTTAAATTCTTTGGATAACTCAATTTCAAATTGTTTCCCTATTAACCTTACTTTATCCTCAAAATACTATCTTACTTGGACACTCACCAGCCATTCATCTAAACTAAAATACCAACCCACATGAAACTGTAACATTCTACAACATACAATCAAAGGATGGAAATTATGTTAAAGGTAATCTAAAGAACAATTTAATTCAATCACTTCCATTTTCCTAAATTGATTATTTTCTAAACATTTAAAGGAATACGAAATAACGTGTAAGAGGATTACCTATTTTTTACTTAATTTATTTTAACATCACATTCATCTATAATAAATACCATGTTGAAGAAATCCATCTCAAACTCTTTATTTACAACCCAATTATAAAATGATAATTACACACAACCAATCATGAGAGTAATATCTAACCAATGAAATCACTGGAAATGAGGTGCGGGAAAAGCCTTTTCTCCCAACCGTGAAACAAGTTCTCTTTGGTTCCCCTTGAGCTAAGAAGCTTGTTTGGTTCCTTTAGCAACATGTTGAGTCCCAATTCATGTCTCATATAAAATAATTTAATTACCAAATAAAATTTATTAATGAAATAGTATAAGATTCAAATATATAATATATTATAATATATAAATTATTCAATAGTACAAGATTTGATTATTTAATATATTATATAAATTATTGAATTATTTATTAAAAAGATAATTAGTTACTTTGACTATATATTATATTACTATTGACCCATAATTAACATTAGAATATTATTTAGCCATTTTTTTTATATAGTCATTAATGGTCGCACCTAGCCATTTGGAAGATCTGCTCTCCCTATTTAACTCGTAGCTATGATCTGACTCCTCAACTTGTCATGACAATGAACCACACTAGTTGGTTCAAAACGTGTCAAAAAAAGTTTTTCTACATGTGATTTACGCTAAAACTCTTCTTAAAAGATATATATTTAATATTTAATACATTTAAATAAAATATTTAGTTTTAAATATATAAATTATTTTGATATGTAAAAATATATTTGTAACAAAATTTTATATATATTTCAAATATTATATTATAAAATATGGTTAATCCTCTAGTCACATCTCTATGGTAATCATAAAACATCCCAAATCCTCTAGTTAAAGGACCACAAAATAGGGCAAATTCTTTAGCTAGGTATATAGTATGTTATTGAAAATTATATCTATTTACAATGTCTTATTATTTCATCTAAAATTAGATTTATAAAGAAACTTGTTAGAAAGATAGGTGAAAACCTTAATTGGAAAGTGGTTTGTGTCCATTATGTATTACTTGAAATCCAAATTACCACTCTAACCTCCATAGTAGGGGTATTCTTATTATAAGGGTGCCTAAAATGTCCATATAAAATTCCATAACATAATTCATAGAATAGAATGCATTATATAAATAATCATATTACTATATGGTATTTTTATCTCTATATATTGTTTCATTCTTAAACATGCAGAAACCTTGTTTGCATGGCTTAGGTGTTAACATTTTGAGGAACTTCAATTTATAAATTTATTTAGATAGTTAGATATTGCACATCAAGTCTCCATTATATTTTCGCTTGGTCATTATTGGTGATGTTCATTTATGATAACCTAATTTAGAATCAAATGACCTTGTTTGTAATCTTGTTGTTGGTTTCCATAAAACGTTTCCCACTAGGACATCATATTCAAATACAATTTTAATTGTGTATGCATGAATTATCTTGCCTATATCATGGAATATGTAATAAATACATTAGCAAAGGCAAAAAACTCTTGTTTCATGACTCCATGTTGCATTTGAAAAAAACTTTTAGCTCTATTTTGATTGAGTATAGATTTTCTCTCTTTTAACCCATGAAATTTTAGGAACTATCCAACAATAAATAAAGTATTTTAAATATCATGGTTTTATTGAATAATAATAATTCTATGTCCATTAACCACTATCAACTAATAATAATTCTATTAATTATTGCTAAACAACTAAATTAGAATTACTTTTATCACCTTTAAAATAAAATAATAAATAATACTCTTAAAAAAATGGTTACCAATAATTTTGCATATTTCAATGTGATTTCTTATTTAATCCATGACACTAAATTAACCATTAAATTTTAATATTTTCATTTAATTTTTAGATGATAGTTTTTTTCTAGATATTGCTTCTTTCTCAAACATTCAGAAGCCTTGTTTGCATTGTTGAGGCCTCAATGTTTTAAGGAGCCCTAATTAATAAATTTGGCATATAAATTGATTTTAGTTAGTTGTTTCACATCAAGTTTCCATCATATTTTCCCTTGGCTAATAGTGATGATGATTCATTTATGATAAGTTAAGTTAGAATCAACTAACCTTGTTTGCAATCTTGTTTTTGATCTCCATAAAACATCTCCCATCTTGCTCTTGGTCTCCATAAAGCATTTCCCATTCAGACATCCCATTCAAATCCAATTTTAATTGTGTATGCATGAACTGTCTTTCCTTATTTTATGGAATATGCATTGATGGCATTAACAAAGGTAAAGGTCTTTGGTTTCATGTCTTAGGTTTCATTTGAGATAAACAATTTTAGTAATATCTTTATAATACATATCTTTTGCATATTGGAAAATGATGTATGATTCAATATGAACTTTCTCTCTTTTAACAAGACATTTTAGAAACTATCCAACCTCCTGTTTTATTATGGAGCATGTGATAATTTATTCAAACTCTTCTTTTAGGATGGAGCATGTGGGAATCTATTAGTATTTTAGGGTAGTGAATGAAAAGAGATACTTTATATTTTGGAATATGATTAATAATCTCTTTATAATATCTTATTCTCCTTGACCCCACATACATACATATATATATATATATATATATATATATATATATATATATATATATATATATATATATATATATATATATATAGATATCAATATTTTTCTTTCATAAAGTGATTTCTTTTTTTATTTCACAATGATTTACCTAAAACTTAGCATCTTTATGCCACCTTTGGGTGTGGAAGAGTAGGTTTTAACTCAAGTTTGAAGTAATTTTAGGATACTTTTTGTCTTCCAAGCTATTTGTCTTTTTTCACATATTATGGTGTGCACCTACTTATAGTTCTTTACTCAAATGAGCAAAGATTCACTTCTACGAGTAAGATAGGATAGAGTGTATTTACTTTAATTTTGAGATTTTGAGTTATAAAACACTATTGAATAAAGTTTGAAGTAATTTTAGGATACCTTTTTGTCTTCCATATTATTTATCTTGTTCACATATGTTAGGTACCTACTTATAGTTGTGTTCTCAATGGTGGAAATATTCACTTCTATTTGGAAGATGAGATACTCCTTTTTTTAGTGATCCACCCATAAACCTCTGATCAATATTAACCGACATACAAACCCAATAAAAAATATATCATATTCCATTAAGTAATAAGAAAAATCCCTTGATTTTTCATTGTATATCCATCTAAAATCTCTTAAGTAATACATTTGTCAAAAAAATCTTTTGTAAATAGTCTTTGTTACAATATTATGGATCACCACATAATCGAAAGATTATCACTAGTTTAATAATTAAAATTATATGTATGTATTTTTTTCTTTGTTTGCTATGTTGTATGAGTATTAGGATGCCTACATGCTTAACCTTGGTTTGAGAAACCACAACCTAAGGGAATTTAAGTTGTCAAAATCATGAACAAATCACATTTAGCATATGGCACACCAACAAACCCATAGGGTTTCCATAACTTCACATCACAAAGTGCTTTAACAATATACCCATCAATGTGTATTCTACACCTTTGTCATCTTTAGATATGTATATTTTATTTTAATTTTTGTAATATTTTTTAATTAAAATGATCAATATCATTGTTTATCAATATTACATATTAAAAAAAAACCTAACTCATTTAAGATGTAGTCAAATAGTTAGGTTACATATTATAAAAAACATAACTCATTTAAGATGTAGTCAAATGATTAGGTGAGGAAGTCAAGTGAGGAAGTTTGGCTGTGGTCCTAGTAAAACTATATATGAGGGCATGATTTCTTTAAAAAAATGGAATTAGTAAACTCTAACTTAAGTTTGGCATCCACTTATTGGTGGCTTCATGTTCTCCCCCTCCATCCATGACTTGTATCTCTAAATCCTGTTAGGCAACAACTATTCTCTCAGGGCCACATAAGTCCACGAAGTCAATGCTGTGTTATGGAGACACAAGTATGGAAATTTCTTTTGGAAGTTATCCAGTAGTTGTGGAATAAATTCTCAATAAAACTTCCTTCATTTCGTATTTCTTCTTAATTTTAATCATAATTATGAGCATGTCCCTATTTCCTAGATTTCCAAAGGTGAAATTTGATTTTAAACAATCGTCACTTGGATTGGGAATTCTAAACAATTCTTTGTACTCTTTCAATTCAAAAAACTTGAATACTAATTCATTCTTATCATAAATCATGCCTTTGAAATTTGTAACATCAAAATACCAAACTTCGTCTGGTTCTGGAAGAAAGAGCTCTTTGTTCTGGATATTGTCATGCTGCGATAGATGTAATGTCTAAGTTTACAACGCTTCACATTTCTTCGACTATCAATGATTTTCCATTATAACACATATCGGCCACTTCGTATATCAATGAATTATTGTGACAATTATAACACATATCGACAAGTGGCCTCTTTATTATGATGGGAAACCTAGGCTCGTCACTAAGTGGTGATAGTCGCAATGGAACAAGATAGCAAAGGCGATAAATTACAAATAATATGTTAAGGAATATGAGAAAATTGATAACAACAATGTCAAATACTCGTAAATTATATTCCCAAAAAATATTTGGAAGCTTTGTATCATCTTTGTCATCACTCCAATCTCATCTTCGTAGGCTCTCAAAATAATCGATGGATCACGAAACTCTCTCTGTCGTCTCTTCCTCTTATTCTTGAGGATGAGGTTGTTGTTCATGGAGAGACTCTGTGACCTCCTAAAATGGGAGAAAGTGTGAGATCCTAGCAGAAGTTATGTCTGGTTGTAGCAATAACATCTCATACCTTGCCTTCGTATTTATCCTTCGTATTTATCTTCTCTTCCATTTTTAAAATCTTGAGAGTGGGAAATCGCTAAATAAGTAAATAATTCGTTTGGTTCCATGACTTTTGAGAGTTGGAAATCGCTAAATAAGTAAATCATTCGTTGGGTTTCATGCAATACACAGAATATACGTTAGGAAATAAAGCTCAATTCTTAGATTCACGTCTCCAAATTTTTTGTTATACTGGAGAAAAATAAACTCGGGGTTTATTTGACATTTGATTTATGTTTAGTTTCTACTTTTAATCTCTTTTTTCCTTAATGTAAATTATTTTCACAATTAGTTTTCACTTTTGATATCTCTCATTTTAAGTCTTAAAAAAAGTGCGTGCTGACCACGCAAGGAAAGCACATGTTAAGTTCTCACCTTTTAATCTCTTTTTTTCTTGATGTAAATTATTTTCACAATTAGTTCTTACTTTTAATACCTCTCTTTTTTAAGCCTTAAAAAAAGTGTGTGCTCACCACACAAGTAAACTACATGTGAACAAATTCTACAAGGGATTTTTTTTTAAGGGATGAAAAAAAATGTAGAAAATCATTGAAGAAAGGAGGAGATCCAATGATGAATTTATTGAAGCTTAAACAAAGCAAGGTAAAAAACATTCAATGGATTTAAAGAAAGAATGAAAAAAAATATTCAAACTAGATGTAGAGATGTTGGACACAGATTGTCATTGATGTCAATATTGCAATATTCAAGAGGAGGAGACAGAGCATATCGGAGCCGAGAGGATCAAAAGGAACCAGAGGAACCAAATCGGAGGAGCCACATATATCAGAGCAAGAGGAGCCATATCGTAGGAGTGCCAGTGCAAGAGGAGCCATATATGCCTTTAATAATACTATCAGGCGTTGTTCGGGCAATGAAAACCCACATATGCATGTATTAACAATTATCTGGAGTGGAGGAAAATCGTAGCGATATCGTATCAAAACCCTTAGGGATGAGAGAGGACGCGAATTATTATTCAGATTGGTCCAGACCCGAAACCCTTAGGGATGAGAGCGGAGGCGAATTCATATTCAGATTGGTCGAGACCCATATCGGTTTCAGAGGAGGGAGTGTTATTGTCTGTGGCGACCGCCGATAAGCGGACCCGCCGAAATATATATAGCGTGGCATCTAAACCTCTTCGGGTCCGAAAGGAACCTCAGCGCGGTTAAGTGACGAGCTTCGAAATTCGGAGCCGAAGTATTATATTGAGGATGGTTTAATGGGTTGTCGGGTCCGCAAGGTCCGTTAGACTTTGAAACTGCCAGAAGGGAAGTCGCCGAAATCCATCGGGACCGAAATCATAATAAAAGGCAGCCTAAAGGTGTGTCGGGTCCCCACCTCGTCGGATGTGAGGCCTTAAAAATTTTATAGTGATCGCCCAAATTCGGATCCACCGATAATTATAAAGGTGGATGGATAAGAATTGAGATCCATGTGTGTTGAATGAGAACAGGAATTACGTTATTTTCGTGTGTATTAAAATATATGTGGCTGCGGGGTTTTTATAGTGTTGGCCATATATTGCATATGATATAAGGCTTCCGATGGTTGATTTAAAGTGCTCGGGTGGTGGCTCCCAATGGGTGATTAAAAGCACCGATAAAGCCTGTAAAACAAAAAAAAGAAATGGAAGCCGAAGTGTCAAGCGACTCCAGTGTATGCCTACGATCATGAGAGAAACAGGAGTATTGTTATAATTTTGATGTATGTATCCTGTGATTATTGGAACGGTTGGATAAACAGAGGTAACTGACAGGGCCAGCAAGCGCTGAGGAAACTGAAGAGCCTATGGAGTAAGGAAGCTGAAGAGCCTGTGAAGAAAGGAAGTCAAAGAGCTAATGAGAAAGAAGATATGAAGGGACAGAGGCATGGAGCATATGAAAAATAAAATGCAGCAGAAAACAGTGAGAGTAGTTGTTGTTGTTTTGGGACGGGATAACCTGACCATGAGATAGTGGAAGCAACAGAGGAAAAGGGGGCAGTAGAAGCAGTGGAAGCTGGAAAGAGCACAGCAACACATCAGTGTATACCAAAGAGGTTGGAGCCTCAGAATTGCACAGGATTGAAGTCCTTGGGAGTTGGTACTCCTAAGTCCAAGATTGGTGTCTAGGCAAAATAGAGTTGGTGCTCAGGAGGTTGGAGCCTCACCAAAGTCCAAGTTGGATCTTGGGAACCAATAATGACAATCTATTTATTGTATTTATTTTTACTACACAGTTATATTAATATAAGCATTTATTCATGTTGTTCACTTTGTGTTTCTAAACATATATGTTTTAACTAGTAAAACAATAGTGAGAAAAAGAGATATTGGTTCACCCCCCTCTCAGTATTTCCAACAATTAGTATCAGAGCGGGCTTCTTCATTCTAGCCTAACAGCTTGAAGAAGGATCAGCAACCATGATGAGAAATCATGAAGCATCAGGAAAACCTCCTCTGTTCGATGGCACTAACTTTGGGTTTTGGAAGAAAAGAATGACTTACTATTTAATGTCCCTTGGACCTGAAGTCTGGAATTTTTGTCAAACTGAATACCGAGTGACTTCCACTCTTCCAACAGACCAAGACGAGAGGAAAGCCTACATTGCAAATTCAAAAGCCATGAACTCTATCACTAGTGGAATCACTGATTCCGAGTTTACAAAAATCATGCACTGTAACTATGCCAGAGAAATGTGGGAGAAGCTAGTCGGCTTGTACGATGGAGACTCAAAAGTCAAAAAGGCAAAGCTTCAAACTCACAGAAGACAATTTGAAAGTTTGAAGATGGAAGGGGAAGAAGACATTGCAGCATACCTCCTCCGAGTAGCTGAAGTGGTAAATTCCCTGAAAGGATTGGATGAAAAATTTGAAGAAAGTACTATTGTACAGAAGGTATTAAGGTCTCTTCCAGATAGATTTGACTCCAAAATAAGTGCTATAGAAGAATCAAAGGATCTTGACACCCTAAAAATGGATGAACTCCATGGAATTCTCACTGCCTATGAAATGAGGAAAGGTGGACCTAGCTCCAAAGATGCAGCATTCAAGGCCTCAAAGTCAAAGAAAGGGAAATAAAGGAATGATTGTAGTGATGAGTCAAATGTGGAATCCGAATTGGCTCAATATGTACGAAAGATGAAGAGAGGATCTAAGCTTAAAGGCAAGTATCCTCTTATTTGTTTTAAATGTGGTAAAATAGGTCATTATGCAGCAAAATGTCCTCATAAACATAACAATGATGATGAAAGAAATTCTAAAAGAATGACATACAAAAAGAAAGGGTTCAATAAGAAAAACCTTCTCCCCAAGCAAGGTGAGTCTGATGGGGATGAGTTTATGGTCATTAAAAAGAAATTAGATGAGGAAAGTGATCATGATGAAAGCCAAGAAGCATTATTCATGGCACTCACAGATGATGATGACTCGGGGCCAGGAGGAAATGTGGATGAACTATTAATAAGTGCCATTGAATAGAATGAGAAACTACAGAACAAAATTATCTCTCTCAAAGTGGAAAACGAGGAAACAAGAAGGAGAGAAGATCTCTTGGAAACAAAGCTTAAGGAAAAAGAAGAGACTTGTGAAGAACGTGAGGCTGAAGTAGTATCTCTGAGAAAGGAGTTGGAGAAAATTAAAAAGGGTTGTAAAAGCTCTCAAATACTTGATACTATTCTGAAAAATCAAAAACCTCAACATGATAAGTCTGGAATAGGTTTCAAGGGAGAATCCTCAAGCACTAAGAATAGTGTGAAAAGCTATGCTGATGCACTTTCCTGCAACCCAAAAGATGAAGAAGTATCTTATCAAAAGTGCATCCTAGATTCCAAGAATAAAGAAAGAGTCACTCCAAAGAAGAATGTGGAGTCGAATCATGGACACTACAGCAAATACAAACCTTTACTCCACCAAGGGCCCATCAAAAATCCAAAGGATGAGGGAGGAGTAATTCTCAGAAAGGAAAGTGAATTAAACCATGGTTGCTTCAAAACCATATTTCTTGGACACTGTTTTCACTGTAAAAACTTCGGTCACCAAGATAGACACTGTATGGCTCGCAGAAGTGAAAAGACAACGCAAAAGGACCGAGTAATCAACTCATACACTCCCAAAAGACAGGGATAAATCAAAACCTTCAATTCATTCGATCCCTTGACTAAATTTGATCTGACTTGCTCTTTTTGCTACAATAATGGACACTATGAACAAAACTGCCCACTCAAAGGAAGAAAGATGAGTAGCAAGATCCCTGCAATGGACAAATGCAGACTAGCTATATTTGCGCAAAATAATGGAAACTAGTGGTTTGTGGATAGTGGGTGCTCCAGACACATGACAGGAGACAGAAGGAAATTTATCTCACTGAGCAAAAAGGAAGGGAATGTGTCCTTTGGAAGCGGAACTGGAAAAATTGCAGGAAGAGGAACAGTTACTCTGATCAATCGAAAAGGAAAAGCTCAAGATGCTCTACTGGTTGACGGACTCAAACAAAACCTTTTGAGTGTCAGCCAAATTTGTGATCAAGGACATAAGGTTGTTTTCAGCACCAAAGATTGTGAAATAAGGAACTCTGCCTCAGGGAAACTTGTGGCAAAAGGAGTGGGAACACCAGATAATATTTACATTCTGAACAATATTAAGGAAAACAAATGCTACTTGAGTCAGTCAGATGAGAGTTCGTTGTGGCACAAGAGACTTGGACATACCAGCTTCTAAAATCTAGTCAATATCAGTAAGATCAAAGATGTACAAGACATCCCAAGGTTGTCCAGACCAAAGCAAGAAGTGTGTGGTCCATGTCAACATGGAAAACAAACCAGAACCAGCCACAAGACAAAGGAACACTTTACATCAAAACCCTTGGAGATCATATATGCTGATGTGTGTGGGCCAACTAGAAATCAAGCACTCCAAGGAGAAAGGTACTTTGTATTATTTGTTGATGATTATACTAGAATGATGTGGACATATTTCATAAAATATAAATCTGAAACTTTTGAGTGTTTTAAGAATCTAAAAGCCCTTGTAGAAAATGAAAAAGATTCAAAAATTAAGTGTCTTAGAACAGACAGAGGAGGAGAATTCACATCAAACGAGTTCATAGAGTTTTGCAATATTCATGGAATTAAAAGGGAATACTCGGTTGCCAGAACACCTCAGCAAAATGGGGTAGTTGAAAGACGAAACCAAACTGTGCAAGAAATGGCAAGAACCATACTGTTAGCAACAGACCTACAACCTAAATTCTGGAGGGAAGCAGTAGGGACAACTGTCTATACATTGAATCAGACTCAATTAAGACCAAATTGTGACAAAACTCCCTATGAGCTATGGAAAGGGAGACCTGCTTCGGTGAAGTATTTCAAAATATTTGGAAGCAAGTGCTTCATAAAAATAAATGATGGTTCACCTGGAAAATTTGATTCTCGGGTTGATGAGGGGATATTTCTTGGATACTCTCCAGGGAGCAAGGCTTACAAGTGCTACAATTTTCGACTGTAGAAAATAGTGGAAAGAATTGATGTAAAGGTTGATGAAGATCTTCGAGAAAAGGAAATTGAAGAACAGGAAGATGACTTTCTCATTGAAGAAGAAGAACCTAAAGAAGAAGAGATAGATGATGAAGAAGAAGAAGAGGAAAGAGAACCACCTCATACCCCTTCAAAGTTGAAGTATGTAGAAAGAGAGCATCCAGAAGAACAGATCATTGGCGATAGAGATGAAGGTGTGCAGACCAGAAGAAGGACACCAACCTCACCCAAGAGAAAAGTCGTTGCCCTCCTATCTATGATAGAACCAAAAACATTCACAGAAGCAAGTAAGGATCCTCATTGGGTAAAAGCAATGGAAGAAGAAATGTCCCAAATTGAGAAGAACAAGACATGGGAGCTGGTATTTGTCCAAAGGACAAAAACATAATAGGAACCAAATGGGTGTTCAAAAATAAAATGAATGAGGAAGGACATGTTATCAGAAACAAGGCAAGACTTGTCTGCAAAGGCTATTCACAAATTGGAGTTGACTTTGAAGAGACATTTGCACCAGTGGCCCGTATGGAAGCTATCAGGATGTTCTTAGCATTTTCTTACTCGAAAGGATTCAAAATCTATCAAATGGACGTGAAATCAACATTTCTAAATGGGGAACTCAAGGAGCAAGTCTACATGGAGCAGCCAAAAGGTTTTGATCTGACAGCAGGAAAGGACCTAGTCTGTAAGTTGAAAAAGGCTTTGTATGGGTTGAAACAAGCTCATAGAGCTTGGTATGCAAGACTGGATAACTATCTCCAACAACAAGGCTTCAAAAAGGGAGTGGCTAGAAGCAATCTATACACACAGACAGATCAAGGTAAGTTACTAGTTTCTCTTGTTTATGTCGATGATCTGATTTTTGCTAGTAATAATGATGAAATGAGCCATTAATTTTATCAAAGCATGGCAAAAGAATTTGAGATGTCAATGATAGGAGAACTGTCCCACTTCCTTGGACTTCAAGTATCTCAAACCAGAGCAAGATTGTGTATATCTCAAGCCAAATATCTAAAAGACATGCTCAAAAAATATGGAATGGAGGCCTGTGCACCCATGACCACAAACTCCAAACTGAGCAAAGATGATAACTCCCCTCTAGTAGATTCAACTCATTACAGGTCAATGATTGGAACCCTTCTATACTTAACAGCTACACGACCAGACATAATGCAAGTAGTAGAAATGGTGGGAAGATTTCAATCAGCTCCCAAACAATCCCATTTATTAGCTGTAAAAAGAATCCTCGGATATCTGAAGGGAACTTCTGATTACGGTCTTTGGTACCCAAGGAACTCAACACTGACTGTAACTACATACACCGATGCTGATTGGGCTGGAAATATAGATGATCGGAAAAGTACTAGTGGAAATGCATTCCTCCTAGGAGACTGTTTGGTATCCTGGCTCAGCAAAAAAGTCATCCATATCATTATGCACAACCAAAGCCGAGTATATTGCTGCAGCAGACTGTTGTACTCAGATACTATGGATGCATGAAGTGCTAAAAGATGTCAACATATGTACAAATCAACCAATTACCGTTTATTGTGACAACAGTAGTGCTACCAATCTAACCAAAAATCCAGTGATGCACTCAAGAACCAAACACATACCAATCAAGTATCATTTCCTCCGTGAGCAAGTAGCTGAACAAAACATCGCTTTGGAATATATCAGTACTAAGGAGCAAATAGTTGATATTTTCACAAAACCTCTTCCTTGGGAAGCATTCGAACATCTGCGACAAAAGATGGGGGTTATTTCTTTATCATCACTCAAGTTTATTCATAAAGATGCAGCAGGACAGGGGGAGTATCTTGACAGGGGGAGTTCGTATGGATGCCTTTGCCATTGATGTCAAAGGGGGAGAAGGCAGAAGAATATTGCCGTCAATAACAAAGGGGGAGATTGTTGGACACAGATTGTCATTGATGTCAATATGTCAATATTCAAGAGGAGGAGACAGAGCATATCGGAGCCGAGAGGATCAAAAGGAGCCACAGGAACCAAATCGGAGGAGCCACATATATAAAAGCAAGAGGAGCCATATCGGAGGAGTGCCAGCGCAAGAGGAGCCATATATGCCTTTATTAATACTATCGAGCATTGTTCGAGAAATGAAAATCCACATATGCATGTATTAACAATTATCGGAAGTGGAGGCAAATCGCAGCGATATCATATCGGAACCCTTAGGGATGAGAGCAGACGCGAATTGTTATTCAGATTGGTCCAGACCCAGGAACCCATAGGGATGAGAGCGGACGCGAATGCTTATTCAGATTGGTCCAGACCCATATCGGGTTCGGAGGAGGGAGTGTTATTGTCTGTGACAACCGCCGATAAGCGGACCCGCCAAAATATATATAGCGTGGCATCTAAACCTTTTCGGGTCCGAAAGGAACCCAGCACGGTTAAGTGACGAGCTCCGAAATTCGGAGCCGAAGTATTGTATTGAGGATGGTTTAATGGGTCGTCGGGTCCGTAAGGTCCGTTAGGCTTTGAAACTGCCAGAAGGGAAGTCGCCGAAATCCATCGGGACCGAAATCATAATAAAAGGCAGCCTAAAGGTGTGTCAGGTCCGCACCTCATCGGAGGTCAGGCCTTAACAGTTTTGTAGTGATCACCGAAATCTGGATCCACTGATAATTATAAAGGCGAACGGATAAGAATTGAGATCCGCGTATGTTGAATGAGAACAAGAATTACGTTATTTTCCTGCGTATTAAAATATATGTGGCTGCGGGGTTTTTATAGTGTTGGCCATATATTGCATATGATATAAGGCTTTCGATGGTTGATTTAAAGTTCTCGTGTGGTGGCTTCCGATGGGTGATTAAAAGCACCGATAAAGCCTCTAAGACAAAAAAAAAAATGGAAGCCGAAGTGTCATGTGGCTCCAGTGTATGCCTGCGATCATGAGCAAAACAGGAGTGTTGTTATAATTTTGATGTATGTATCCTGTGAGTATTGGAACGGTTGGATAAACAGAGGTAACTGACAGGGCAAGCAAGCACTAAGGAAACCGAAGAGCCTACGGAGTAAGGAAGCTGAAGAGCCTGTGAAGAAAGGAAGTCAAAGAGCTAATGAGAAATAAGATATGAAGGGACAGAGGCA
Source organism: Pinus tabuliformis (assembly GCA_031772625.1). Taxonomy (NCBI): domain Eukaryota; kingdom Viridiplantae; phylum Streptophyta; class Pinopsida; order Pinales; family Pinaceae; genus Pinus; species Pinus tabuliformis. The sequence goes on along the minus strand of CM062810.1, from coordinate 473,428,516 downwards.
TGGAGCATATGAAAAAAAAATGCAGCAGAAAACAGTGAGAGTAGTTGTTGTTGTTCTGGGACGAGATAACCTGAGCATGAGATAGTGGAAGCAGCAGAAGAAAAGGGGGCAGCAGAAGGAGTGGAAGCTAAAAAGAGCGCAGGAGCACACCAGTGTATATCAAAGAGGTTGGAGCCTCAGAATTGAACAAGATTGAAGTCCTTGGGAGTTGGTACTCCTAAGTCCAAGATTGGTGTCTTGGAAAAATAGAGTTGGTGCTCACGAGGTTGGAGCCTCACCAAAGTCCAAGTTGGAGCTTGGCAGCCAATTGTGACAATCTATTTATTGTATTTATTTTTACTGCACACTTATATTAATAGAATCATTTATTCCTGCTATTCACTTTGTGTTTCTGAACATATATGTTTTAACTAGCAAAACAATAGTGAGAAAAAGAAACACTGATTCACCCCCCTCTCAGTATTTCCAACAAGAGATTGAATAATACTAAATTGGTTGAATATTAAACATAATATTTTTGAGTATAAGGGAAGATTCTTATAGATTGTTGGTTTAAAGTAATTTAAAAACAAAATATTTAAGTGAGATGGACCCCTATTATATCTCTAGGATAATTTTTTACTTCTTGTTATTTTAGGAGAGAAAAATAGATTTATTTTTTGAACATAACAATAAAAAGGAGAAGAGGAAGAATGATTGAACACTTCCTCTTCCTCTTCTCTCTTCTTTTCGAAAATAATGATTTTTTCATTTTCCTTGGTTACAACCTCTTTCTTGATAGAATAAATGATAGTCTCTTAATGCATTTGATTTAGAATTCTCTTATCAAAATGGTGTGTTGGATGAGATTGGGCTTCTCTAGCCTTGTTTTCAACCCTTAGAGATTGTAAAGCTCTAAATCTATTACTGGAGTGAGAGGCCTATTGAAATCAAAACCTATTGGTAGGATGATATCTCTTAGACAACTTATTCTTAAGTTTCCTTGAAACTTGTTGGAATGCTCCTCGCTCATTATTAGATTGAGAAGATGGAATTGGGATAGGAGGAAGCTCAAATACTAGAGCCTTAGGAAAATTTTTCACAAAGTTACCATACTCATGGAAATAATTACATTTAAAGGGGACTTACTCATAATCTAAGGCTTGAATATGGAACGAACCCTTCAAGTCAAGTTGAATGGCCTTATGGAGTCTTTTTGCAAAATATGTTTTAACATTAATTCTCGTACATGAGAATTTATATTCCTTGGCCTATGAATAAGTAATATAGTAACCCAATTTGTCTCCAATAAATCTAAAAATACCATCACCCTAACAAACTAGGGAAAGATTTGGCAATCTAATCCATACATGCACATAACAAATCATGTTGAGATTGAAATATAGAGTTCATTAAGTGAGAAACACTACCCTTGCGCCCATAAAAGTATAATAACCTTTACCATAGTATATAACACCAAAGGTTCATGATTTTCCTAATTGTTAGATATCCAGTCCAAAATAGCACTATAACAAGGTCGAAGGAATATGAACTTATCGATCAACCTTTTTTCCTTAAGATCACTAACATTCTTGTTTGTTGAAGAATAAAAACCAAAGTCAAGAGAAGGAACCATATCTAACTTTTCTACAAATCTACTTGGCTCAAGCAATTTTTTATTCAACACAGGGTAGAGAGATATGACCTACCATCATGGGATTGGAAATAAAACCCATTCAACATGAATTAGAGTAAATTCATCTTCAATAGTTTATCGCTAAAGTGTGGTACATACATATGGTAAGGGGTTCATGATGGGTACAAAATATGTGTGTTAAACCATATGTATGTCAATATTTACATTAAAAGCAACACATTTTCATAGTATATAAATTGAGTAATTATGGGATCTCTAGATCTTGTTCTCTCGTATATCAACCTCAACATTATTGAATACCTATCCAAGATAAATTCATAATTGTTGGGGTGTACTACCATAAAGCGGTAGTTAGATGTAGAAATAAAATTAAACACACTAAAACGGGGACTAAAAGGATGTGCCATGACTAACAAGAAAAGGGGTTTGGACTACTGGAAAGTTAAATAATTTTATGTCAATCATGTCATCATGACCCAATACAATACATCAATCATCACAATTTTGGCTCACCTTGATGGTCACATTTGGTAAAAATGGTAAAAATATGTTGGGTTTACTGTAGAGAATCTAAGGTGTAATAATGGAATCCAACTTGGGGACATGTGGTCATTTTGAGAGTCCATGAGAACTCTAGAATATCCATAAACCTATGAAACCTAAAGCATTCTCACCAAATGGATATTAAGCAAGGGAGGTTTAAAGACATGAGAACCTTGTCCCTTCAAAGTGAGAAATAAACCCATTGATAAATGAAATGTATGAAGCACATATCACCAATTCTCATATAATTTCATATAATGTTGGTTATTGCTTCCTTTTATTAAAAGAAATAAATTTTTGAACTAAATAAAATTAAACACATAATTAACAAAGGACATAAAGCTTACTATATTAGAAATATGCCTTATGCCCATACGGCATCAAATATCACCTTGATAGAACATTTTAGAACTTTCCCATGAGTAAGGGTAGCTTCTTACCATCCAAATGGATTAGATATAAATATTTATTACTCACAACATCTTTAAATTTGTAAGGACCTAACGAAGTACTTTAAAGCTCATGTTTACCATCCCTCTTGATTCTTTTGTTCCAAAGAAAGAAAATGTTTCCCTTCTAGAAACTTCATTTGTGAGCCTTGACGTTGAACTTCCTCTTTGTATTTTGTTGGATATGTACCAAAAGATAAAAGATAATAAGTGTTTCAATTAGGGAACCTATGACATATTATGTTCTATAATGTGATATTAAGGAATACCCCTAATTTCAGTAGATATTAAAAAATACCATTGAAATTCATTTTTCAAAATATTCATCCCCGTATATTTATATGATTTTAAAAACTCCTATTTTTACTAGATATTTTAGGTTTAGAATTCTCCATGGATTTTTAAACATAACTTTTTATTTATACCTTGAATATAGAAACATGATAAAACTCATCTCCCAAAGAATTAGTATAGGAATACCTACTAGACTACGTCTTCAATGGTAAAATATTGTGTAATGAGGAAGCTGGAAAAACACCTCTAGATGAAACAATGAGAGTAGTTATAGATAATAATGAGGATTTATCACCCTAGGTATAATCCTCATCAAAATTTCCAATATATACAAATCTACAACACCCATTGTTGCCAATCAAAATTCCTTCCCATGAATTATATGTAATATGTGTCTCATAATGTTCTCAACAAATAGTTTTGTGTTCAGATTCTCGAAATACAAACACCTTATAATAATAATATATACACATAAATTCACATAGATATGAGAATGTGATTGAACTTCATTTTAAGGTACACCTACTATTTAGAATGTACATTGAATATTCATTTATACTGTTAGTTACCCTTACATAATATTTGCTTCGTGACAACAATTTTTTTTTAAATATAGAACTATGGATTTACAAAGTTCAAAAAGGTGTTGACAACGATAGAAATATAGATTTACAAAGTTGAAAAGTCTAGCAAAGGATTTTGATTTTTCAACCATATTTGTACAAAATAAAATTAAAAAGACCACGTTGAAAGGTTGAAAGCCAATTTATTTAGATTCACATATTCTAAATACATCACTATTTTCTTTTATTTATTTTTTATTTTTTTATAAAGAATCAATTCTGTATTTATCTTACAGAAAAACCAATGTAATTTTTACATAAAATTGTGATGCACTCACATCCATTATAAAAATAGTCAACTTAAGTTTATATTAATTCAAAATCTATTTAAAAAAACCAAAAATAAATTTTTCTCTATTTAAAAAATTAAAAGCTACTAATTGATATTAATATCATATACTTTATATTTATATATATATATATATATATATATATATATATATATATATATATATTTTTTTATTCCCATTTATAAAAATTATGCAAATAAATAAACTTGACACACCTCAATCACCTAAATTGCAAATTGTACCTCACTTATCTCCATGCAATGATATGAACCAATGCACATGTCTCTAAATTCAAACATTTTTCTTTTAACATGCTTATGTATATATTTTTAGTATGTTAAAAGAGTAAAATCATTGATGCTAGGTACATGTCCATAAAACTCCAATGTGATATGTGATTTGAGTGGAAATTTACAATTATCAAATTAAAATCAAATATAGACCATCCATGTATTTTATGTACATATCTTCTAGTGACGAGAACTTAATGTCTAATATCCAGAGGTAAGAGACAAAAAGACCTATTTTTCTAATAATAAAATAATAGAATAAACAAAAAGAAAAACATAACAACAAAACAATAGAGTGAACAAGAATGAAAACATAGGCAAAACTTTAGAGGCTCTAGTTCAAATTTAAGAAGGAAAATATAACAATAAAATACTAGAATGAACAAGAAGGAAAACATAGCCAAAATTTTAGAGGTTCTAGTTCAACTAAGTATATAAAATTGACATGTTGTGTATTTGTGTAAACAACAAAATATATCTTTATTCATGGTCAATAAAAGCATCATGTTTGTATCATTGGACTCAACCAAATATTTTGTGGAATTAAAATTTCGATTTTATCTTAAATTCAAGATTTTTTGCCTTATTGATTTTTATTAATAGTTTAATAGTATTTTAAGTTTGCTAATGTTTACTAATATTTTAATGGTATTTTAGGTTTGTCTATGTTTACTGTTTTTTACATATATTTTTTAGTTTTTAGAACCCTTACATAAAAATAGTAAAAAATAAAAAACATTATTTCTCTATGACAAGAAAGAGGAAATTACAATATTAGACTATACAATAATATGAAACACAAAATATAAATAGTGAAAATTAACCAGCTTATAATATTACAATTTAATAGTCTATATAGTAATATTATAAACTATTAAATTTAATATCATAATAGATATCATTGTAATACAGTCCAACTAAGTATATAACATTGATATGTTGTGTATCCTTGTAAACAAAAAAATATATCTTTATTCATGGTCAATAAAAGCATCAAATTTAGGATAGAGGCGTCAAGTTTTGTATAGTTGGACTGAACTAAGTGGAATTAAAATTTTAATTTTATCTTAAAATCAAGATTTTTTTAATTTTATTTTATTGATTTTTATCAATATATTTAATGGTATTTTAAGTTTGTTGATGTTTACTAATATTTTAATGGTATTTTAGGTTTGTATATGTTTACTAAATATTTTTTATTTTTAGAACCCTTGCACGAAAAATAGTAAAAAGTAAAAAACACTATTTTTCTACAACAAGAAATAGGAGATTACAATATTATATTTTTCTACAACAAAAAATAGGAGATTACAATATTAAATTATACAATAATATGAAACACTATATAAATAGACAAAGTTAACCAATAATAAATATTATGATATTACAATTTAATATTTTATATAATAATATTATATAATAATTATTTTGACTAATATAATAAGAAATTAAAATTATTTGGTTTATTTTTCCACAACTTATCATATAGTATAGTAATGTATTATCAATTTAGCCAACAAATTTTATCTTTCCTAATTTTATTTATTAATTTTTCTAATTTATGTTTTTTTTGTTTTAATTTTTAATCTCTTTAACTAATTTATTGTTTTTAATATTTTCTTATATATTGACCAAAAACCTTAACTTAGATATTTTTAGTTTGATTAAAACAAATTATTTTCTAATGACTAATTCTGGAATAAGATGCATCTCTACTATTTAATCCTAAGGATAAATCATTTTTTTGCATCTTTGCCCCTCATGATAAACCATATTTGATATAATTGAATACATTTTCAAAAATTTCAATTTAATTATTAGTTAGACCTATAGCTTGCAAAATTTAAATTTAATTATCTAATTATTAGATGATAGAAATTTAAGCTCCATAAAATCTTCTAAAATATTATTAACATTATACACAAATAAAAAGTTCAATTTTTTTTTTAAACTATTTGTCCTTTTTCCCCTTTTCATTAAATTGCTTAATTACAAAAATGTCATATGAAAGTGATTTATGATTTTTTGGTATATGATATTGATAAGCCATAATAATGTAGGAAAGTTTATTTACAAATTAAGAATCTCCAAAGATGATAGTTGTGTTCTATGTTTTTTTATGTATATATTCATTTATAATTTTTTTTAATTGTTATTGATAATAATAATAATAATAATTTAAAATAAAGTTATAATTTATTTTGTTAAATATATTATTATATATTGATGTCTATGTCTTTTTACAAATTATTTAATTTATATGGTTGTGCTAGTTATTATTGAGATTAATGTAGAAACTGTTCAAACAGAATCTTAAATTGGGATTTTGTTCCTAATTTATAAGATTTAGTTCAACTCCACTCCATGTATATATATTCCTTTTATAATGAATGAAAAATAAAACAGGATAGTCTTAAATTGTTTAATAAAAATTAATTCATTATATTTTTTACATGGTATCTGAGCTATAGGGCTAAAAAAAAAAGGCTGTGCCCTGGGTGGAGAGAGGCCGACGCATTTGAGCTGAAATCAGCGTGAGAAAAGATTGGACTTTGGTGAGAAAATCGCGTCGATTTCACTTTTTCTTTTACACGAATTTTTATCTCGACAACGACGCGAGTGTTGGGAGGAAAATCGCACCGACCTTGAGGTGGGAAAAAAATCAGCGTGGACGTCTGTATGAGAATAGGACGTGTTGCTGTCATCTGAGAAGAGGAGGTGTGGAGTAATTGAAGGCCGCGTTGAGGCATGTAGCGATCAAAGGCTGCTGCCTACATTTTTTTTTGCTAGATAGAGGCCGCGTGTTGGATCTGAATCCGCGTGGAGTTGGCGGACACTGCAAGGAAGAGGTCAGATCTCTGTATTTTTTATGTAGGCTGCGTGAGATCAACTAGAGCGAAGGAGAAAACAGCCTGCCCAGATCTGCATGTCGATCTGTTGATCAACGTGAGAGTTGCTGGTGCGGCCGTGGAGGAGGCCACATGGAGGATTCAGTGTGCATGAGGCCACAAGGAATATAGGGAAGATTGCGTGTTTGTTTTGCAATCTAGAGGGCACTATGCTGCAGATCCGAGGATGCCATGGAGAAAGCTGATGATGATTTGAGAGAGCCATGGCTCCGTGGCCCCGTTTCAATGAGTGCGCATTCACTGGGGAATTGCGTTCGAGAAGGCTAACGATTTAGAGCTCTGGACTTACACCTCCGAGCCTCCCTATTATTTTAAGTCACAGTGATATTAAATTTAAGTCACGTGAAAAGAGATTCGTTTTTTTTATTAACTGAGTTTTTTTATTTAAATTAAAGAGTTTAATTCAATTCTTTAATTTTAAAAACATAAAAAAATATATGAAGGTTCTTTAATTAAAAGGAGGGGTTCCGAGGGGCTATTATTGTAAAAGGGAAGGAATTTGGAGTTTGGTATGGGTTTTTTAATTAAAGTTTTTTTATTAAAGAATTTAAGATTTTTAAATTTTTAATTAAAGAAAGGAGGGGTTTTTCATTTGAAAAACGTGGGGCTATTGGGAAAAAAGAGGATCTGGGTCATTTTTATTGGATCTCGTGTTGGGTAGTGTTTTGTTTTTAAAAGATATTCGGGGGTGATTCTCTTTTTAATTCTGGGGATTGAAGTTTTTCTTTTTCATTCAATATGAATAATCAAGTAGCATAAACTTACCTCAATGAAAACAACAAGGTGGATGGGTTCAATCACTTTGGTTGGAAATTCAAGCTGCAAACACTGCTTGATGGACATAATGCATGGACGATTGTGAACAATCATGAGGTGAAGCCAAACCTCATTGCAGGAGGAACAACATCAACAATCCAAGACTCGGACAAGTGGGAGACTAAGGCGAGAATGATCGTGAAATTGTGAGTCAAAGATTGTATTTTCCCCATATCTATGATTGCAAGACTGCACCAGAGATCTGGAAGATGCTCAAGGATCTCTATGAGGTCAAGAACACCATTCAATTGTTGTTCTTGAAGAGAAATATTCTCTCCATCAAGATGGAGGAGAATGAGATAGTTGTAGCATTCATTTTGCCAATCAAGGAGCTCAAGAACAAGCTATGTGATATCGGTGAGTAATGTCATATACAGATTTGGTCACGATTACCATGAATGGTATGACTCATGAGTATCAGATGTTCACCATTGGCTCGAATGAAAGAGAAAAACTCCCCATATTTGAAGAATTAGTAGGGATCCTCATGTAAGAGGAGGAAAGACGACTCACTCATAAACCTCAGAGTTTAGATCTAGCCTTAATGGCAAAGAAGAAGCCTTTTAGAGGAAATCCAAATGTAGCATAGAAGAGCAGTGCAACCCCATAGAGAAAGATGCCCTCACCCCAAGTTACGTCTTTAAATAGAAATGACTCTGTGACCAAATGCCTTTATTTTGGTAGAACCAACCATATAGCGAGATATTGCATGAAAAAGAAGTTTGATGAAGGTTAGAAGAGACATAAGCAGCATGCAGGTCATTTTGTTGATGAGGAACACACTGAGAACATGAGCCTGTTCATATTTGACTCTACACTTTCGGATAAGGAGGATGAAGCAGATACCTGGTGTGTCGACTCAGGTGCATCCATCTACATGACAGGGAATAAACAGTGATATTAAGACTTCAAAGAAACCAACATTGGAGCAAACATCTATCTTGGCGATGATAGAGGGTACCAAATCAAAGGTTATGGTAATATTCTTGTTGTTTTTCCTGATGAAAATATTAAACATATCCATAATGTGATGTATGTACCAGGGATAAAAAAGAATCTGATCTTTGTTTTTATTATAATTGATTATAATCTCAAGGTAGAGCTTTATAAATCATATTGTGTCATTGAAGACCTGTTGGATTGTATGAAGCCTATTGCATTAGGTATTTGTGTGGGAGGATTGTACAAGATAAATGTCAAAAGCACACCACATTAGTTATTGACATCATCTGCCATGATTACAATGGACTTATGGCACTTGAGGCTCAACCATATTAACTTCAATGATTTGCTGTTGTTACAGAAAAGTGGTATGGTCAAAGGTCTTCCTGTTTTAAAATATGCTCATCTTGATTGTGATGCATGTGCACTAGGAAAGTTGCATAGAGATGAATTTCATGTGAATCCTGGTAAAAGGAAGAGAGATATATTCAATCTAGTTCACATAGATCTATGCAGGCCCCTGCAAACAAGATCATTAGGCAATGCATATTATTTTTTATCGGTTATTGATGACTGTAATAGATTTACTTGGACTCATTTCCTCAAGAAGAAGAGCAACACTTTCGAATACTTTAAGGAGTTCAGTAGAATGGATGAAAAGTAGACATGTAAATGCATCAGGATTCTCCACTCAGATCAAAGGGGAGAATACAAGAAATCTTGTGCACTCAAATACTGCAAAGATAATAGGATACAGTAGCAGTTTATAGTACCCCACACTTCTCAACAAAATGGGGTTGCAGAGAGGAAAAACAGAACCCTTGTGGAGTGCGATCGCAGTATGTTAAAAGGTAAGAATATTTCTAACGTTTTTTGGGCTGAAGCGATTAATACTGCAATATATCTAAAGAATAGGAGTCCAACAAGAAGCTTAGGTTTTAAAACTCCTTTTGAAGCTTTATTTGGTTATAAGCCTACAGTTAAGCATTTGAGAGTTTTTGGATGTAAAGCCTTTGCCCATATCCCAAAGGAAGATAGAAAGAAACTTGACTCAAAGGCCATCAAATGTATTTTTGTTGGGTATTATACATAATTTAAGGCTTACAAATTGTTTAATACCTCTACTCATAAAGTGTTTGCGAGTAGAGATGTAGTGTTTCATGAGGAGGTTAATGATGGAAGCCATGAGAGTGCTAATGATGAATCGAACGTGCCTTTGTTAGTGGAAGAAGAAAGTGATGAATCAGGTGACAACAATGAGCAACAACAGAAGCAGCAGTAGCAGAAGCAGTAGTAGCAGAAGCAGAAGCAGTAGCAGTAGCAGTAGAAGTAGCAGTAGCAGGAAGGGAAAGAAATGATGTAGTTGTCAATCCAAGTACATAAAATAATGATCAAACAAGGTTTGAAGCTACCCCACCACTCAGGAGATTAGGTAGGAAAGCTCAGTTCTTAGCAAGATATAGGCAAAATTCTTTTATAACTAGTATGATGAATGTTGTTGCACCCTCTATTTATAAAGAAGGTAGTCAATATAGTGAATAAAGGGCTACTATGGAAGAGGAATATGAATCAATTCTCAAAAACAAAACTTGGGATTTAGTTAAAGTACATAAAGGAAAACAACCCATAGGATGCAAATGGGTGTATAAGCCTAATTTAAAGTAGATGGGAGCATAGATAACTATAAAGCTAGGTTGGTTGCCAAGAGGTACTCACAGCAAGAAGGCATAGATTATGATGAAACATTTGCCCATTTAGCTAAACTAAACACAATCAGAATGACAATTTCTTTAGCTCCCAAACACCATTGGATGATTCACCAACTAGATGTTAAATATACATTTTTAAATGGGGACTTAAAAGAAGAAGTCTACTAAGTGCAACCTAAGGGGTTTATCAAAAAGCGAGAAGAACATTTAGTTTGTAGGTTGAAGAAAGCATTGTATGGATTAAAATAGGCACCAAGGTCATGGTATGAAAAAATTGATTCATTTTTCTTGCAGCATGGTTATAAAAGAAGCAAACATGACCCTAATCTTTATACTGTGTTTGATAAAAAGGGGAGGATTGTTTTAATTTCTTTATATGTAGATGACCTAATCATTACAAGGAATGTTGATGATCTCATTAAAGAAATCAAAGAGAATATGCCATAAGTTTTTGAAATGAAAGACCTTGGAGAGCTACACTATTGTTTGGGTTTGGAAGCCTAGATGGATTCTGAACAACCTTTTTTATCACAAAGTAAGTATGTAAGGAGCTTACTCAAAAAGTTCAGAATGGATCAGTGCAAATATGTAGTAGTACCTTCACAATAGAACTTAAAACTTCATAATGATGATGGATCTAAGGAGGCACATGTGACATTGTATAGACAACTGGTTAGGAGTCTAATCTACTTGACTACAACTAGACCTAATTTGGCTTATGTAGTCAGTGCATTGAGCCAATTTATGTCAAAGCCCCTTGAGATTCATTGGGTTGTAGCTAAAGGTGCTTTAAATTGACATGTTTTTCAGACTCCGATTGGGCTGGAAATGTAGATGACAGATGATCCATAATAGGCTTTGCATTCAACATTGGATCTGGGCTCATTACATGTAGCAACAAAAAGCAAAATGCAATATCCTTGTCTTCTACCGAAGCTGAATATCAAGATATGTGTGCAACAACATGCGAAGAAGTTTGGTTGCGGAGACTTCTCCTTGATGCTTGAGAAGAACAAAAGGTTGCAACAATGATCAAATGTGACAACTAGAGCTCCATCAAAATTGCAAATAATCCAGTATTTCATAAGAACACAAAGCATATGAATACACAATTTCATTTTGTTAGGGAGAAAGTTCAGTCAAAAGAAATCCATATTAAGTATTGTAATAGTTGTAAGAATGTTGCTAATAATTTTACCAAACATCTTGGTAGAATCAAATTTGAGTTGTTTAGAGAAGTGTTAGGTATATTTGTGAATCCATTTCTCCATTAAAGGGAAGTGTTAAGATTGATGTAGAAACAATTCAAACCAAATCCTAGATTAGGATGTTGTTCCTGGTTTATATGATTTAGTTCAACTTCCCTAAATGTGTGATTTTTATATATATTCCTCTTATAATGAATGAATAATAGAGCGCGTACTGCAAAGGCAGTCTTACAGGTGGTGTTTCACACTTGTAAGCTGCTCAATTGCTTAATAAAGATTTATTCATTGTATTTTTTACAGTTATATTAGATTTAGTAAAAGATATTTTACTATTGCATATGTATTAGTATTATTGTTATTAGTGATAAATTATAATGAATCTCCAAAATTAAAAGTGAAAGAAGTTATGATGAACTCACATTTTATTTCCATAGTTAGAAAGGGAATTTTAGGTTCAAGTGAAGATGGATGCTTTGTTCAAATAGTGTCGAATATTGGAGGATTGAAGAAATTGTAGGGTTATAGGTTATTGATTAGTTTAGATGATACCTAAGATTTGGAAGTTTGACACTATATTTATATTTCTACAAAGGTAATGAAACATTGCAATTGCTAATGGTGTTCAAAGTTGTTAATAACCTTGAGTTGCAATTTGGATACACCCTCATGGATTCCATTTGATAACAAGGATTTCATTTGATAACAATATTCTACAAGATATGAAACGAAATGTGTTTTAGGAAAAATTTTTATAAATAAAGATGGAAAATTATTAGAATATAAAAAGAATATTAATTAATTTTAATATTATAAATCTTATAAGATTAAATATGTATTATTTTTGATAAATTTATTTTAGAATAGGATTTTAAAAATGGTTTTTATTAAATAAAATAACAATTTTACAAATGTAAGAAAATAATTTAATAATAAAAAATATAAGGTATTTATAATGGTAGAACTCTATTTACGAATTATAGATAGAGTATTTTAAATGTCATGTTTTTTCTTCTATAATAATAAGTTTATCTACACTAACAACTAATAATTATTATATTTGTTATTACTTAATAACATGATTATGATTACTTTTACCACCTTTAAAAAAAAAATCAATAATACTTCTTATTTTTTCCCAGGAAAATCATAACTTTTTATTGAGTTATAAAACGTTATATTGTACATACCCATTGCATTCACTATCTATCGAGCATGTTTGTGACCTAAAACTTAAAATAAAAATTCATATGACCATCAGGTTCTTTATTATCCATCACATGACTCCCTTTAGAGCTTCTATCATACCCAAAAGGACCATTAAAAATACTCCTATTAGATACATGTTCAGTACAAAAACTTGACCATTTTAATTACATAATTTAAGTTGATTTAGCCCACACTTTGTTCAGTAAAAAGAAAATGTGAATCTGTGCAAAAACACTGGTAGTAACCATGTTCGTGTAGTTCTAGATCAAAAAATAGCTGGTGTTGGTATTTGTGCACTATCCCATATAGTTGGTAGATGACCTACCAAGAGCCTAAATCCTACCTAGCACTCTCTTTAAAGAGTTAATATTCCACTTAATTCTACTCCTTGTAAATATGACGACAAGAAATAAAGTCAAAAGTTGATTTTAATCAAAGAACCTCTTATAAAATGTGTAACAGTCTATGGTTATGGCATCTTTGGATAAAATAGAACCAATTTGTCACATTTAAAGAGTCTTCAAATATTTGAATGGAAAAATACCGCAACTCCAGTGCCTAGAAAAGAAGATGTTTTAAAGAAAAAAGCTGAGCATAATTACTAGTTCCTAATCCTAGATTGATGTTATATTTTAGAACTCGATGTTGATTTAAATGTAAAACCATTCCTCATACACACTTGCCCTATTTATCATAGGCCCCATTGAAGTAGGCCTAGGGGGTCTCATGGTTGATTTCTTCCTCCACCATAACCATGGTTATGATGGCTTCTCTTTTCTGGTCTATAAGGGAAAAAATAAATTCATTTTGCGTGGAATTATTTGAGGTGTTGATGAGATCTCTCTCAATATTTATTTGTTTCGAGCTAACCAAATACCCTAGAAATAAACCAAATATATAACCTTTTTCGAATTATAATGTGTCACTTCTCACCACCTCCTCCAAGCTTCTTCAAGGGATTGGCCTCTCGAGTCAATATTACATCTCAATATGTGCTTGATGAGATCTAATGTCCCAACACCAAAGGGATAGTTTAGAAACAAGTGTATGATTGATTCATCTACATTCTTGCACAAGCTACACTAGCTTCTTCCTTCCTTCTTTTTGTAATTTTTCTGAGGCCAAGAACATTTTTTTCTTGAGAGCGCACGAGAGGAAAATTTTGAATTTCACTAGGTAATGCAATTTCCATAGTTTGTACCACCACCAATCCTCATCTCCTTGGATCCAATATTCAATCTATAACAGATATCTAAATTTTGGCCTATAATGACCTTATGGTGCATGTGCCCATCTTAAGATATCCTCTCGATCAGTAAGTCTAGCATGTGATCTTATTAATGTGAGAGTGTATTCCTACCATAGTTCTACCAACTCATTCACTAGTTGTAGTTTCTCGGCATTCATCCATCCTGGTGACCAGAAGGCGGATCTTATATCATATAGAATTTGGCTCAAAAAAATTTCATTGTGCATTCAGATTGTTAACCACGTCTAAAGGGTGAGTGGAATTTTAATTCTTCCCACCAAGGGGTTCAATCTAATTCTGAACTTTTCCCCATTTCCAACATGCCATGCTAGACCGACTCCAACTAGATTAAAGGATTCTATCATATCTTTCCATGTTGTTGATTAATTAGGGTCATTTTGAAGATTTATTATCAATCCATCTAAATTTCAAGGAAAAATGTATTTTCTAGTAACCATGTTGAAACCTAATCCTCAACGGATGGGTGAACTGGAACACGATCAGTCATCAAGAAGATGAACTGATCCGTCCTATTTCTGTATATAAATGATAGTTAGCTAATGAATTAAATCAACAGTTTTTTCCCTGACCATTCTGGAGTTACCCTGACCTGACATGGTATCATAGCACAGGTCCCAGTTCCTAAAATAGATGTAACTCCTACCTCTGTCCTGAGACTGCGCCCTCTGTCCTGACACTGCGCCCTCTGCCCTGTTGAATGTGCGTTTTTGATATTGAATGCACCTGAGAAGCCGACTCGGTTACACCTGAGACTGCGTGCCTCTGCGCCGCTGAATGTGCGGTTTTTGATATTGAATGCACCTGAGAAGCATAAGCGTTGATGCAGAAAAATATACCCTTGATAATCTTCCCTGACACCGATTTGCAGCACGTTGCTCTCAGAAACATTCAGGTACATTCCCCTGGTATCATCGAAATTCCTAGGATCAATTTTACCCCAAAGAGACTTCGGTTCTCCTCTAGGCTCATGCGTATTTCTGGGTCTAGAGTCTGTAGTTAGAACTAAACTAGAATTTGCTCTGTATTCATACTGCTTGAAATGGGTGTGAGCCTCGGCTCCTCCCCCAAGATGTGCCATTGACTGCAAATTCGTAATTGCAATTCGAAGTTCGCCTTGCCTCTGGCCATTTTAATTCAAATCGTTTTGCAAAGTCCGTCTTCTCCATTATGGAAGGATTTAGTTATCCTAAGCCTCGCACTTTAATCGATCGAGATAATCTCACACGCAACCTCCGCTTGCAGCGTCGCTCCTCTGCCTCCTCAAACCCTCACCAAACAGCTTTACATGTGATGGCCTTGCAGCTTTGTCCCCGGTGTGATACCTCCGGAGCTGGGGAAACTAGCAAAGTTACAGATTCTATTTGCTCATTCTTGTAATATAGTGGGTGATATTCCGGATTATATTGGCAATTTGTCGTAGAACGGGGCTCATTCCTGTCTGCTACTATTTGGAAAGAGTATTTGTTTTAGTCTAATGTAAACTTCGCAGATGGATAACTTACAATCTCTGCATACATGAGTCTGTACAATATCTTATTTCTGATTTTATATAAAAAGGGAACGATCATATCCCTTGACAAAGGATGCAAGATGGTATATTTCAAACTTGATAGCATATAATCTCTAAGATACCACTGAAAGGACATCTACATCGAATGATGGCACGACAATTGGTAACAATTACAGATAAATTAACGCAGGTAAACAGAGTTTTGTATTAAAAAATTGAAGTGAGACCGCTAGCAGTTTATGTGATTACGCAGTTTATGTGATGGTATGATAGCAGTTTTGGTATAGTGTTGAGATCGAATAGTGTTGCGCAGTTATACATCATTCAAAACATTTTATATATCAAATCATTTGTGGAGGTGATATAGTGATATTGCATAGTTTTTATTTTTGGTAATGTTGTATTGAAGTTTCAAGTGATATAATATTTCAATGAAATTCTGATGATTTCTGTCACACATTAGAGGGATTTGTAGAAAATATAGTGCATAAGGTTGTAAGGAAGTTTTATCTTTTTAAGCAGAAGTATTTTCTTACAAAATGCATTCAATCATTTCTATGGTAGGAACAGTTCTCCCTGGCAAGGAGAACTATTCAGAATGGTCTCAGATGGTAAAACACACCCTCATCTACAATGAGTTGTGGAAAGGAGTGTGTGTCAGAGAAGAAGACAAAGACCCTGTGCAGCCTACATCAGATAAAGAACTTGTCATTTGGGAAAACAAGAACAACAAAGCCTATGCATTGATCGCAGCATCTGTAAATGAAGAAGTAAGTCGTCATATTTCATCCTATTCCACTGCCTTTGAAGCTTTACAAAAGCTGAAAGAACTCTATGATTCACATTCTGCACTTGAAGTTGTTCAGCTCATGATTAAACTCTTCACTCTTGAACTGAAAAATAATGATCCTCTTGCTCTTGCATCTGAAATAAAGTCTATAATGCATGATATTAAATCCACTAAGGTTGAGCTGGATATTTCACTTATTGCCTTTCTCAAAGCACTCTATCCTACCTACTCCAATTATCTTGAGTCTTTACAAGCAAATGGAAATCTTAAAGACATAACCTTTGAGTCTCTTGTGAAAAAGTTTGCTGAAAGGGAGAAAGCCTTTGGAAAGAAAACAGTCCCTGAATCTTCTGAAGAGACTGTTTGCCTTGCTCATAAAGAAAAGTATCCTGCTCAAGATTCTACAAGAGGAAGAGGTTGACGAAGTGGAAGAGGAAGATACTTCAGAGGCAGGGGGGGCAGACATTCTCAAGCAGAAAAAGCAGATCTCCATTGCATTTGCTGCAAACGAAATGGATCACATGATGCTTCTACATGCAAGCTACCATGGGACAAAATTGAGCAGAGAAGAAATCAACAGAAAGGTAAAACTGATGACACAGACAAAGGTAATGCACCTGAATCCACTCACTATATTGAGGCACAATGTAATATTGGAGTAAATGAAGATTTGTTTAATGCTTCACTTGCTTCTTCGAAAAATGACTGGTTGCTTGATTCAGGAGCAACGTGTCGTATGACTCATAGGAAAGATTTTTTTGAAGATTTCACTGAAAATGTTGATGGAGCAGTATACTTTGCAGATCATTCAAAAATCAAGCCATCAGAGCTTGGCACAATCAGGCTTAAACTGCCTGGTCTTCCAGACTTTCTTCTGGATCATGTCCTATATCTTCCAGAGCTCAAGAGAAACTTGCTGTCCCTGGTCCACATCTGCCAGCAAGGTCACTCCATTCATATGTTTGATGGAAAGCTTGAGGTAAGAAAGGCATCTGACCACTCACTTGTCATGAGGGGTATAGAAGAAGAAAGACTTCTTAAACTGCAAGGAACTTCTACTCATGCACAACATTTCTCATATATTTCTCATCATGAAGAATGTACACTTAAATCAAGTTTATTCCGGCATGCTAGATTTGGACATTTAAACTATGACAGTCTCTACTTATTAAAGAAAAATGGTGTTGCTCGTTTGCCTACAATTCCTAGAAAACATAAGCAATGTGATGGTTGCATTCTAGGAAAGCATAGCAAATAGTCTTTTCATGATTCACATTCAAGAGCACATAGGAAGCTTGAACTCATTCATTCAAATTTATGTGGTCCAATGCCTGTTCCTTCTGCAAATGGAAATAAATATATCATGACATTTATTGATGATTACACCAGAATGTGTTGGGTTTATTTATTGAAGAACAAATCTGATGCTTTTCAAACATTCAAGAATTTTCATAAGTGGATTGAAAATGATGCACAATCTCATATTGGGTCTATTCGCACTGATAATGGAAAAGAATATAAATCAAATGAATTTGAACACTATCTTCGCCAACATGGGATTAAACATCAAACAACTGTGCCTTATAATCCTCAACAGAATGGTGTAGCTGAAAGAATGAATAGAACAATTTTGAATATGGTACGATCCATGCTTTTGTTCAAAAATGTAAAGATAATGTTTTGGGCTGATGCTATTATATGTGCTTCTTATATAAAGAATAGATGTCCATCTAGTGCTATAAGAAACAAGACTCCTTATGAATTGTGGTATGGACATGTTCCTTCGGTAAAACATCTCAGGATCTTTGGTTCCACCTGTTATGCTTTAATACCAAAGGTACATAGAAACAAACTTGGTGCTAGAAGTCGTAAGTGTATCTTCCTGGGGTATTCAAACACATCTACAGCATACCGTCTCTATGATGAAGTAAATAAAATGTTTTTTGTATCTAGAGATGTCATTTTTCTTGAATCATCCAAATCTGACAGTGTTGTTGAGCGGCAACTTGATCGCTTGGATAGATTCACAAAACCGAAATCATTTCAAGAGTTTGATAATCCGATTCCACATTTTGAAGGGGGGATTTCTATACTAGATCAACATGTGGAATCTTCTTCTGAAGAACAATCTCCCCTGCATGACACTCCAACAACGAATGATGCTTTAAGTGATGTAATTGTAGAATTGGGAGACTCAATCTTGATTCAGACACAACTCAATCAACAGAGCAGCCTGGACCATCTCAGAAATGTCCCCCAAAATGGCTGACAAAGACACTTGAAAGTGTTCATCGTGATGAAATTGGAAAAACAGGAACCAGAAATACAAACCGACAAGATGGAGGTGATGTAGATAACTCTAATTCACATGTTGATATGGATGTTACTTATGATTGTGAATTGAACTTGTCTACAGATTTTGAACCAACTTCCTTCAAAGAAGTTGCTTCTCATGATGAATGGAAATAAGAGATGCAGAAGGAGTATGATGCCCTCATAGAGAATGACACTTGGAAGCTGGTTGATCCACCATTTGGAACCAAACCAATTGGCTGCAAGTGGGTCTACAAGAACAAATACAAAGTTGATGGCTCCCTTGACAAGCACAAAGCTAGGCTTGTGGCAAAAGGTTTTGTACAGAAGGAAGGGGTCAATTATGAGGAAAGTTTTGTGACCACAGCAAAATGGGCCACCATCTGGACACTCTTTGCACTAGCTGCTCAGAACGGTTGGAAAGTCCATCAAATGGATGTAAAAACTGCATTCTTGAATGGAGATCTAAAAGAGAATGTTTTTATGTCCCAGCCTGAAGGATTTGTTGTGAAAGGACATGAACATAAAGTATGCAAACTTGTGAAGTCCTTGTATGGGCTCAAACAAGCACCACGAGCCTGGTATGAAAAACTAACTGAGCATCTTATGAAACTCAACTTCAATCATTTTGATCTTGATGATGCAACTTTATTTGTCAAGAAAGATGGCAAAACAGTTGTATATCTTGTGGTATATGTAGATGATCTTTTAATGAAAGGGAACAATGAAAGCTATATTGCATCCATAAAGAAAGAATTAGGAAAATTTTTTGAAATGACTGATTTGGGCTATGTTCATTACTATCTTGGCATTGAAGTAACCTAACATCCAAAATCCATATTTCTTTCTCAAAAGAAATACATTGGAGATTTTTTAAACAGATTTGGCATGACAGAGTGCAATCCTCTTTCTACTCCAAGGAAACAAAACTTGAAGCTCACATCTATTGAAGGAAAGGAATTTCAGGATGCAACAAAGTTTAGACAGCTTGTAGGAAGTCTCATCTACCTCACTACTACCAAACCAGACATTTCATTTGCTGTTGGAATCCTCTCCAGGTTTCTGCAAAAGCCTTGTGAGGGACATTGGTCTGCTACAAAAAGAGTTCTAAGGTACTTGAAGGGAACTCAAGACCTTGGAATCAAGTATACACAGGTGGACGACTTCAACTTGACTGGATACTCTGATTCAGACTTCGATGGAGACAAAGAAACTGGGGTATCTACTTCAGGATATGCTATGAGTCTTGGATCAGGAGCTGTCTCCTAGAGATCACGCAAACAATCAGTACCAACAGATTCCACAACAGGAGCAGAATATGTGCCACCAGCTAAAGCAACGAAAGAAATTGTGTGGCTCAGGAAAATTCTTGAAGATTTGCAGGTAAAACAAATACAATCCACTCCACTCATGATTGATAACACCTCTGCAATAAAGTTCGCAAAGAATCGAAAGTTCCATGACCGTACTAAGCACATCAATACTAAAGATCATCTGATCCGACATCATGTTGAGGCCAAAACAATCCATCTCCGTCATTGTTCCATAAACGAGCAAATTGCAGACATCTTCACCAAAGTGCTTGTAAGAGAAAAGCTTGAAAGATTCAGAACGATGCTTGGACTCACCAACATCCCTTCAGATTAAGGGGGGGAATGTTGACACCTAATCCTCAACGGATGGGTGAACTGGAACGCGACCAGTCATCAAGAAGATTAACTGATCCGTCCTATTTCTGTATATAAATGATAGTTAGCTAATGAATTAAATCATCAGTTTTTCCCCTGACCATTCTAGAGTTACCCTGGCCTGACAAACCACCATTGTCCAAAGATTCTTAACCGTTATGAGTGTTCAACTAGATTTTATTGCTAGGGATGACGCAAAATTGGGGAGGTCCTTCAACCCCAACCCACCCTAGGATTTTGAAAGAGAGGTTTTATTTTAGGATATCTAGGGAATCGTATGTTCTTCTTTGCTCCCTCCTCAAAGAAATCTTCTAAAGAGTTTATTAGTGTCCTGTAAAACTCATTTTAGAACCCAAGTGAGGGAGCCAAATAAACTGGTATGGCTTTAATTACCACTTTTATAAGTACTAGATGACCTACTTTTCACAACCATTTAGAACACCTGTGTTTAATCTTGTTTTCCACTTTGCCCACCAGCCACTGCTAGTTAGTTTTCTTAGAGTTGTTTTAATTTAAATGAAACCTTGGGTATTTAAAACTTTTCTTAGTGTGTTTTTATTCGAATGGTAGATAGACTTAGATTGTATAGATCTTCTCATATGATATGTGTGCATGGTCAATGGGTGATCTCCTATTGCCAAACATCATACTTGTAGCTTTTTGTAAAAGAGAAAGAGCTTCCTTTAAGCAGTTCAGGCCTCTTCTCGATCCATTGCTAAATATTAATATGTCATCTGCGAAAAAGAGATGGGTGATAAAGAGATTACGAGCTACTTCAATTCCTTGTAATTCTACTCTTCTTTTCGCTATCATAAAAATAAATAATGTTTCTTTTAAAATAGTGATTATCAATAATTTTCAATGTGATTTCTCATTTAATCTAAGGTAATGAATCAATCACTCAACATTAATATTTTTTTATTTTTCTTTAAGTATATAATTTTATTAATTCTTTTTAATTAATTTGATATATTTTGGAATTCTTATAATACTTTTATATAATTGTTTAAAATCAATTTATTTAATAAATATTTAATCAATATTAATATAATTACTTTATAATTAGAATAAAAAATTTAAGAATATATATATATATATATATATGTTTTATATTTAATAGATTTAAATAAAGTTATTTGGTTTTAAATATATAACTTAGTGACATATCCAATAGAATCATAAAACATCACAAATCATTTGGTTAAGGGAGAAGAAAATATGATAAATCCTCTAGTTAGGGTATATTACATGTGGTTAACATTTATATTTATTTACAATATTCGCATGAATTATTATATTAGTTAGTTATATATATAATCAAAATATCATAACTAATTTAATAAATAAGATTTTATATGTGTATATTCTTTTAGTTTGTTAAGTTGTTTGAGTTTTTAAATGATTGTATGATTAACCTTTGGCTTGAGAAACCACAACTCAGGAGTTTATAAGCTCTCAAAATCATCCAAGATCTCTCAAAATCACCAAAGGATCATATTCGACTTAGGATACACCAACTCTTCACGTAATTAGATTTTTTACCATAGAGTTTTGAATCAGTGACTTTCACATCACCAGGTACCCATGGAGTTTCGAATCAGTGACCTTCAAATCCTTAATAACACACCCCATTTCTATCTATTGTATACTGTGTGAACTTGATATATGTATATTTTATTATTAAATTGATCAATATCATTGTTTATCAATATCACATTAAAAAAATTAACACGTTTGATAATCGTGTATATATATATATATATATATATATATATATATATATATATTAAATTTAATTTTATAAAATACACATTTTTTTATTATATTCTAACCATTCACTTATTAATTAATAATTAAATTAAAATTTTAATGCAACACTTCATAATTAGTCAATAAAAACATGTTAGATCTTTGTTATAGAGTTGGATAAAATTTCAAAGTGATAGACACTAATTTAGGTTGAGGAACGACCATATTGTCTCTCCTATTAATCTTCTTCATCATCCCCAATATTGTCTAACCTCCTAATCTCTTCATAATTCTCTGAAATTGACAAGGCCTCATAATCATTCTCATCTTCATCTTCTGTGATCAGAAAATCCCCTTGGTCTCTTCCATCATCATCATCCTCACAGTCTTCTCGATCCTCATCATCATGATATATTCCTTCATCCTAATGGACAATAATACCACAATAGAAGCGTAAAAGAAGAGAAAAGTTAGAAACATCAGAGTTATCATTACAGTGTTGAGGGACCATTACTACATTTGAGAATGTTTTTTACATACTGCATTGAAATTTACTGTAGAACTTGAAAACACACCTATAACCAATTTGCTAATTTTATAAACTTGACTAATAGGAACTAAGTTAAAATCACATCTCTAAAAAATTTCTTTCCAAAATATTCAAGATTTTTCAATTAACAATTCTTTAGCTGAAAATCATCTCTACCTTGATTTTAGTTTTTTGCTTTGAGAATCCATGATCACATTCCGATAACAGTAGGCTTGTACAATTTTCATCAACATAATAAAAATCCGAGCTAACATATCTACAATCTTCCATGGCTTTGACAAATACTATCCTTTATACTCTTTGAAATTTTTGAAAACAAAATTTTGCATTTGATAATGAAACGTGACATACATATTAAATAAATAAACTAACCAAATAATGATGAAGGAAAGGAACAAAAAAAACTCAAATTTGTTATCGCAGAGAGATAAAGGGACTTTGTAATAGCATATCCCATCCCTCCAAAATAATTGTCAACTATTTGTGTAGAATTGGAAACAAATAACAAATAAAAGTAATAATAGAACTAAGACCTTGAAAATATAAACCTATGGGATGATAACAAATTAAAATTTTCGATAATATTTATATAATTGATAGTCAAAAGCTTGATTCCTCCCTTAGCAATGTCTAATAAGAAAACAGTTGATTTTTCTTTTTAAGTAAACTTATCACATTTTATATTTAGACCCATCTAAAATCTCTTAAATAATAAAAATGTCAAAAGAAAAGTTGTAAATATTTTTTGTTCCAATATTATAAATCACCACACAATCATAAAATCATAACTCATTTACTTATTAATTAAAATAATTTTTTTACAATATATTCACAATAAATAAATTTTAATATTTTCAATTTTCTCAATAAATATATAATTTTAATTTTAATTTAAAAAAATACTTAATATAATATGTTTGGGAATTCTTGTAATATTTTTATATAAATCTTTAAAATAAAGATTTTTTAATAAATATCTAATTATCAATATTTAATTTTAAATAAAAAACTTAAAATAATTATAAATACGGTAAATAAAATAATATTTTATTATAAAATATTATTTAAAATTCAATACACCAAAATAATATTATTTAGCTTGAAATAAATAACTTATTTTGATTTCAAAGAATTTTTCGGCATAAATCACATGATATTTCTTTTGTCGATGAAACCAACCAGTGTGGTTCATCATCAAGACAAGTTGAAGAATTAGTTCCAACTAACACTGTTGATGAACCACACGATGATTTGAAACACTTCGACAAAAAAATATCATGTAATTTACACCACAAAATTCTCTCAAACTTATTTTGATATAAAAAATACATTTTTAACCAATCTTTATAAATTTTAGAAATATGAGTGATCCTCTAACGACATCTCTATTGGAGTCACAAAACGTCACAAATACTTAATGGACCAAAACAAAATGCGTATATCACAAGTCATTGAAATTTATATTTATTTGTTTAAATCATTCATTTGGAATTAGAATTATGAACTAATTTATGAGTAAGTTAAGTCAAAGGTCATCACTATCAATTTTATAATATTTTTTAATTAAATTCATGAAAATCACATATTGAAAAAAAAAACATAAAAACGTTCCACACTTCATTACAAAGTTCGAATGGCTAGATATTAATTTAGGACTGAGCGGCGGATCTCTCGGTTTCTATGATTTTGATAAAACAATAGAATAAGAGTTAACCAGCATGTCATAAAGCATTAAATATTTTTATAAAGCATTAAATATTTTTATGTAGCTGGTTACATGTATACTCTTTATTTGATCACAATACCATATGCTATGGAAATATAGACCTGCCATTTCCTTTAGGTCAAATCAGGATATCAAGTATGCATGTAACCAACCACCCAGAGGCATTTAATTCCCTGGGCAGGCTGATTAGCTCTTGCCAAAGCATTTGCTTTTATTTGGCACATCATGGCAAAATTTATTCGACCATACAAAAATAGTTCCCCAGTATTTCCTCGTATAATATCATGAGTCCTTTCATCATATGCGAATGCCTCCACGTTCATATGTTGGATGGCCATGCCTCTCAACTCAGAAACACAATTTGGAGCATCAGTTGTAATCTTTCCCAACCTTTTTCCTGTAACAATGCTACTAATATTTATGGACTCAGGATACCGGCCAAAACGTGCAAACCTGCGAAACAGATGACGTCAAAAACGCCATGGTCCTCAACTGTGACCACGATCTCACCTTGTAAATTGCAAAGATGAACAGTTCTTTCTGTGATGCACAATAAGCCACTTCTTTTGGCTAAATAAAGAGGTGGGAAAGTAAGAAGGATGCCGGTTGATTTTATTGTTTTACAAATTTCAGAAGATATATCCATGACCTGCATCTCTAAATGCAGTTGCTGAACAACTATTCTATCAGGGCCACATAAGTGCAAGAACTCAATGCTACGTTGTGGAGACACAGGTATGGAAATTTCTTTTCGAAGTTGTCCAGTCGCTTTGGAATAAATTCTCAATAAAACTTCCTCCCCATCATCTTCGTTCATTATTAACATGTCCTTATTTCCTGGACTTTGAAACTTGAACTTTGATTTTAATTTTCGTCACTTGGATCCGGAATTCTTAACAATTCTGTGTATTCTTTCAATTCAAAAAATTTGAATACCCTCTCATTCTTATCATAAATCATGCCTCTGCAATTTGGAAAATCAAATGCCCATCGAAAATCAAGTTCTGGTCCAACGAGTTCTCTTTGTTCTGGATATTGCCCGGTTGCTATAGATGCAATGTCTAAGCTGGAAAGGCTTGTCATTTTTTGATCGTTATCATTCAAAGTCGTCACTTCCACTATCAATGAATTATTGTGGCAATTATAGCACATCGATTCAATAATTTCCCTTTTTATTATTATGGGCAACCCACGCTCGTCAGTAAGTGGCGACATTTCTCCATAGAGTCGCAATGGCACAAGATAGTTGTCGCCATAAATTACAAATAATATGTCGCGTACTATGAGCAAATCACTAACTTCGGTGTCAAATACAAAGTCAAATGCTCGTAAATGATACTCCCGAAAAATATTTGGAAGCTTTCTATTGTCTTTGTCATCGCCCCACTCTGGCCTTCGCAGGCTCTGGAAATAATCCATGGCTGACGAAACTCTCTCTGTCGTCTCTTCCTCGTCTTCTTGTCCTTGAGAATGATGCTGGTTTTCATTGATGCTCCCAGCAGATGTTATGTGTGGTTGTTGCAATGACATCACATCTTCTGTGTTTTCATACATTGCATTCTTATTCCCGTGTTCTTTGATCGCTAAACTATTGAGGATGGCGAATCCTTCCTTGGTTTTCACGGAGTACACGGAAGATATATTAGGAAAGAAAGACGAGTTCATCTTTTATAGTATAACAAAGCTAAACTCGGGGTCTATTTAATGGGTTTGGCTATCGATATACAGGGAGCCGACATTTGAGATTTCTGTTTGGATTTGGAGATGTTTCGGATGCACAATTGATTTTATTTATTTATTATTTTCATAATTATATTATTTTGGACAACTTTTATTTTCACTAGTCCAGCCCACAGTGCAATATGCATATGCGATGGATATTTTATATATTTTTTATAAATAAATCGTTTTCGGGATATTTTATATATTTACAATTAGTTTTAATTCTTCTTCTTATTTTCATTTTATAAAATTGTTATAAAAAAATGCAATAATAAAATTGTTATGACAAAAAGTTGCAGTAATAAGAAAAAAATCATATTGCATAAGGATCACACAATTAAATTCTTTGCATAAATGGCATAATTAAAAAATTTACAAAGGAAAATTGAAAAGGCACGAGAACCAATACTAAACCTATGGAAGCTTAAACATAACACTTTTTGAGTATAGGAAAATATTCTTACAAGTTTTCTAAGATTTGAGGAAGATTGACCTCCAATTAGATCCTCAAAAGAGAAAAGAATGTTAGGCACAATATTTAGGGATTCTTTTCTTTTATATTTTTTTACATAGTGTTATTGGAGGGGAGGAACATTGATTTTTAAATATAACAATAGGAAGGAGAAGAGCAAGAAAGACTAACCACATCCTCTTCCTCTCTTTTAACTATTATTTTCCAAACAAACATTTTTGCCATTTTCCTTAGTTAGAACCTCTTCCTTATTGGAGAAATGATGGTATCGGAATGCACTTGATTTATAACTTATTGAATAAAACAATGAACTAGATGAGATTGTGTTTCTTTAGCCTCATTTGCAATCCTTCAAGATTGCAAAGCTTCAAATCTATAACTAGAGGGAGAGGGCTATCAAAATTCATACAATTGATTTTTATGTTTTCTTGAAATTTGTTTTAATGCTCCTTTCTTATCACTAGATTGAAAAGATGGCACTGGGATAAAAAGTGGTTGAGATACTAGAGCCTTGGGACAAATTTTCTCAAAGTGCCCATACTCTTGGAAATAATTACATTTCAAGGGGACATCATGATCCAAGGAATGCATATGGCTTCAACTCTTCATGTCAAGTTTAATCACCTCATGGATTCCTTTTGCATAATCCATTTCAACATAGATTTTAGAACATGAGAAGTTATTCTCCTTGACCTATGAAGAAGTAACATAGTGGCCTAATTTGTCTCTAGTGGATTTAAAAATACGATCACCCTAGCAAACAAGGGGAAGATGCACGAATCTAATCCATATATACACATAAGAAATCATTTTCGGATTGAATTCTAGAGTTCATTTGGTGAGAAACATTCCCCATGAGCCCATGAAATAAGCCCTCGATATAAATATTAGACGTCTATATTTCTTGCTATAAAAAATGAAATCATAATAACCATTACCATAGTATAGAATACCAACTGGTTCACTACTTTCCCAATTGTTAGATATCTAGTCCAAAACAGAGCCATAACAAGGAAAAAAGTCCATGAACTAATGAATTAACCATTTTTTCTTAAGTTTTTTAACATTCTTTTTTTTTTTTGATGAAATCCCCAAGTAAAGAGAAGGAATTGTATTCATTCTTTTTACAAACTTATTTGGCTCAAGAAATTTTTGGTTCACTAAAGCACTGCGTAGGGCGTTATGGCCTACCATCATGGGATTTTAAAGAGCACACATTGAACATGAATGAGAGTAGCATCATCTTCAATGGTTACTGGCCAATATGTGGGACATACATATGTTAAGGGGTCCATGTGGGGTACATATTAGGTATGCTAAAGCATAAGTATGTCAATATTTACATTGAGATCAATTCATTTACATAGAATATAAATTAAGTGAGTAGTTAGGGGTTCTCTATATCATTTTTTCTAGTAGATACACCTCAAGATTCCTGAATACCTATCCAAGACAAATTCCTAATTTTAGGGGGTGTTACTACCATAAAGGGGCAGTTAGAAGTGGAAGTAAAACCAAAAAATCTAAAATGGTGACTAGAAGGATGGGTTATGAATCACTACCAAAGGGGTTTGGACTACTATCAATATAAACAATTTTATATCAGTCTTCTCAATATGGCCCAATATTATACATTGATCATCACATTTTTGGCTCATCAAGATGGTCACATTTGATAAAATATGTAGAGTACATAAAAGAGAATCAGAGGCATAATAATTGAATCCAACTTGGCTTAATGTGGTCATCTCGAGAGTGCATGAGAAATATAAAATATCCATAAAATTGTACAAAAAAAACATTCTGAACAAATCGATATTAAATGAACGGGAGGTTTAAATACATGAATGCATTATCCCTTCCTTCAAAGAGAGAGATAAGTCCGTTGATAAATGAAAGTGTTTGAATCACATATCACCAACTATCATATAATTTCACGTAATCTAGGAAACACTTCCTTTTATTCAAAGAAAATAAAATGTTGAACTCAATAAAACAAAAACATTAATAAAAAAAGCTAAAACAATAAGTATATTACATGGATGTCCATAAAGAATTCAATGTTAGCTTGATATAAAATTTTAGAACATTCCCATGACAAAGGGTAGCTCTTTACCATCCAAATGGATTAGATATAAATAATTATTACTTGCAATATATTCAATTTTGTGGGGATTTTCAAACTTAAATTGTTTACCAACACTTCTGTTTCTTTTGTTCCATAGAAAGACAAGGTTACCCTTCTAAAAACTTCATTGGCGAGATTTCATGTTGAAATTTTTCTTTGTGTTTTAATGGCTTTGTACCAAACGATCAAAGGCCATAAGTGTTTTAGTTAGTGCACTTATGACATAGCATGTTCTTTCATGGGGTATTAAGGAATACCCCTAATTTCAATATATATTAAAAAATCCCCTAAAAAAATATGTTTGTGAACCTCCATCCCAATATATTTATATGATTTTGAAAACCCCTATTTTTAACATATATTCTAGGTATCCATTTTTTCCATGGAATATTTAATAAGCCTTTCTATTTCTACCTCGAATATGGAAACATAATGGAACTCTTATATTTATTCATACTCATATCATAAAGAACTAGGGAGATGAAAAATTGTTGGAATAGGCCCTAAATTATAAAAGATTATGTAGTGAGCCAACTAGAAAAGCACTTCGAGATGTAATAGTGAGATTAGCTATGGATAATAATGAGGAAATATCATGCTTGGTATAATTCCTATCAACATTGCCAAAAAATACTAACCTCTATCACCCATTGTTGCCAAAGAAAATTCCTTCCCATGAATTATATGTAATATGTGTCTCACAGTGTTCCCAAGAAATAATTTTGTGATAAGGCTTTGCAGGTACACATATCTTATAATAATCACATATACATATAAATTCACATAAACATGGGAATGTGATTGATATTCATTTTAAATTTAAAGGAGATCTACTATTTGCAATGTACTATGAATCTTCATGTATTCAATTAACCTTAGAGAGGATTTGTTTGTTGAAAAAAAATTTAAAAAAAATTGAAATATGGATTTACAAAGTTGAAAAAGCTGGTAAGGATTTATATTTTTCTGGTGACTTTGTAAACAATAAAATTAAAGAGATCCCCTTGAAAGGTTCAAAGTAGATTTCCTTTGATTCAGATATGCCAAGTGACTCACTACATTTTTTCATAAACAACAAATCCTATGTTTATTCTACTTTAAAAACCAATCTTATGTTTACATAGGGTTGCGATGCACTCCCATCCTTTTTAAAAATATTTGGTGTAAATTTATCTTAATCCAAGATCTATTAAATATCAAACTATAATCCGACAACAAGACCAAAATTTTCTTTATTTAAAATATTCAAAGTGAATATTTATCCATGCTAATTTATTTTAATATCATATACTTTATTTCACAGAAAAATAGTTTTGTTTTTATTTACATTGAAAAAATAAATTTCTTTTGTTTCCATTTATAATAATTATACAAACAAATGAACATGACACATCTCAAAAACATAAATTGTAGATTGCAACTCACTTATCTCGATGCAATGATATAGACTGATGCACATATCTCTGAATTTGAGCATGTTTCCCATCATATGCTTACATGTATATTATGAGGATGTTAAAATAGTAAAATCACAAAATAGTGGGTACATGTCCATAAAAATCCAAGGTGAACATATTCGACTAACTCACAATGAAGTTTCCTATTTTGACAGCTTTTACGTCTTGAAATTCTAGAGAGAGGTTATCATGCACACAAAAAAAAATTGTATTCCAAAGTTACGATCCTGAGAAGTTGATGTTTTAACTTACCCCATTGGGGCCCATACCTTTGACACTTCATCTCCTAGGGTTAGGGTTTTTCAATGTTTAAGGATTCTCGTTAGTTATTCATAATAAAAAGGACTATACAACTCATTGTAATTGTCTACAAAGGAACATAATCATCACATATGCTCTCAGAGATACGTTATCATCATTCGATCTAGTTTTCTATCACTCTGCATGTATACAATTTAAACATTTTCCATTTATTAATTGAAGTCAAGTTTTATTATATCTCCATGTTTTGTATAAGGAGTTTGGACTCAAACTTCTTGAACCATTGCAAGATTGTCTTCATCAACCTCGATGAACTCCCATGGCAGAAGAAAATAAATATGAGGGAGTAAGAGAGCCTATCAAATTGTTGCTCGAGCATGCCCTCGAGTGAGAAAAGAATGAGTTGATGGATAATTTTTCCCATGGCCTTCATTAGATTCTAATAAGTTACACATCTTCATTAAGTGGCCACTTTGGAGATGCCAACCCCTTAAAGGTAAAAGTTTTTACATATTACTATATTTAGAGGATAGATAGATACACATTCTCTAGACAAATGGTTAAATATGCTAGAAGGGTATATTTGGGTCCATAAATTTTTCAAAAGAGAAAAGATTACCTTTTCAATTCTTGAGGATGCCCCCCATGTCAAGGAGTGTTGGGAAAAATATTGTGATAAAAGACCCATAGATGAATACATAATATTTTCAGTCACACCCACATGGGACTCTTTCAAGGATGTTGTTAAGTAACAAGATTAACCTATTATAAAATACAACTCATGTTGAGTATCAAGGACTCTTAAAGATATGTGGTTCTCGTGATTTTTTTCATAGATAAATGCAGATAGAAATGAATTTCTTGGAAATCTCCTCGCTTGGTGCAACATACCAATATGCTGTTGAGATTAAGAAAAAATATAAATAGAAGAAATGAGACTTTTGATCTGTGAATAATTCACATTAGAAGTTCGGAAAGGGCATTACTAAATTCTATAATAAGGGAAATAGAAAAGGTGGACCACCTTAGGATAACCCATAAAATCCACATAAAAAAATGGTAATGGGAAGATGAATAAAGACATGATAAAGTGGTGTGAGTTCCACAAGATCCCCACTCATAACAACATTGAATGCTACACAAAATAATCATTAATGGTCAAGCTAAAAGCTTCAAAGCTAGATGCAAGTTCTAACTATGAACTAGACCTACATAAGATAAAATAGGTCATCGATGTGGAACCTAGCTTCACCATTTTCCCCATCAAGCCCAAAAAAAGTGAGCTTGAAGATTTAAAGGATGGTGAGTGCCTCTTTCACTAAGCAATGTGTGTCAAGAGTGGTCCATGTTGTTTAATTATCAATAGCGAGAGGGAAAAGAAGTTCATCTTAGTAGAGTTCATTAAGTAATTGAACCTACTAACAGCATGACACCCAGAAACATACACCATTAAGTGGCTCCAATAAAGGCAAGATCAATCATACACCATTAAGTGACTCAAATAAGGGCAAGATCTCCATGTTAGCTAATAGTTTAGCCTTCCCTCTATCATCAATAATTTCAAGGATAAGGTACCATGTGATGTTTTTGCTGTTGAATTTTGTGATTCTCTATTAGGCCAACCTTGTGGAAGCATCATGTTGTGTATGAGTATAGATCTTGTAGTTTGATTACTACTTTTGTAATTTTTCACAAAGTGAACATATTTATAGAAATAATTACATTTAAAGGGGGCTTTCTCATAATCGAATGCTTAAATATTGTAACTAACCTCCTGAGCCTACCTAGGAAACCCACTACTAGACTCTACAAATTTAATTTTTCTACTTTGTTTTCGGTAAGGATTTGACCCTTAACACAAGTGATATGTCCCTTTAAAATTTCATGACAATTTATTTCTTCCACAACTATACTTATCGACATATTCTTAGATTCCTTATGACCAACATGATGTTGTTGAGTTGAACCATAATTAGAGGCATTATCACCTAAACTGATCTACATGCCCCATGGTCTCAATGAAATCATTATCATTACTTTACTCAACCATCCTCTTTAAGCATAATGATAGAAACTGGTGGAAGGAAAATATACCTGACATGTAATAACCCACAACATTTGTTAAGTAGTTTCCACTACCAACATGTAATAACGTAGTTCTAATGTATTTAATTTAAACATGCATCAGAATCACCTAACCTTAGAGAATGCTATATTAAATTAAAATGGTGACTAGGTTTAGATTACATAGCTATGAACATGCCATAAATAGGTTAGTGTAAGTAGATCTATCCCATTGACTCTACTTCTGGTTGTAATTTCATAACATACGTAAGGATGAAACTGTTGGCATAATTACAGATAACACTACTGACATAACTTATGTAATATGAATATAGAAATCATTATCCAGATTGCACATAAGCTAGAAGTAGTAAATATCCACTATCCCATCCAGTCCAATATACAATACTCCTCTACTAATTTAACCTGAAACACATTAAAAAGCCATAAATGTCATATGCATAAACTTCAATTTTTTCCATACTAACATATAATGCAACATCTATATAACTGAAAGAAATAATAAGGATATAAAGGGTAAGATATCAACATACAAAACATCCCATGCATGTGCATCCAACTAAAAAATCACTTGGAGAGCAGAGCACCACCACCCAAGCATGAATCACCTTTGATTACCTTGAGCTGAGGTTCTTCCCAAGGATCAACTGTTCTCAATTGATCAATTCACTGGGTATTTAATACCCTCTTTCATAATTTAGTTTCCATTCACGATGTCCCTCTTTTATGGATTTTTCCATTTGCCTAGGTATTTTCTGGAAAAGCTCATCTTTATCTCGCACGAGGCTTTTCATCATAATATATTGCCTTTATCTCTCGCAAATCTTTTCTGTTCAATGGATATTTATCTCCCATCCATCCGATGGATTTCCAATCCATCCAATCTTATCTAGAATCACATCTAGAATCTTTATCATGAAATATTCATCTCTATCCCATTCCTCAATGGGATTTGGCAAGAATCTCTCTCTCTTGTGCTCCACCGTCCAAGTGATTTACTTTGTTAATTTTAATAACACATTTTCTTTTCATATACATATCACACCTAGCTTTCCTTAGCTTAGGTTTAGAATAGTTTAACCCATAAAGGAGGGTATCACACCTAGCTTTCCTCAACTTAGGTTTACAATAATTTAGCACACAAGGGAGGGGTGTTACAAATATGGCTCCAACACTTTAAGTAAAATTGAATTACCTCAAATTTTGGATACATTAGCTGGTAAGGATCCATTAGTGTTTGTTGATGGCTTTAGTGCTTATAATAAAATATAGATAGCTCATGAATATCGGGATAAAACTATATTTACATGCCCCTCAGGAACATTTACTTACTGAATGTTACCTTTCGGGTTGTGCAATTCTCCTACTAATTTATTGAGAGTAGTATCAACCATATTCTATGTTATTATTCATGATTGTGTTGAGATTTATGTGGATGATTTTATATGTGTGGTATCTCTTTTTATGATGCACTAAAGTATTTAGGAAATTTAGTGATTAGGTGTTAGTAAAATAACCTTTCTTTGAATGGTGTTAAGTTTCAAATGATTTATACTTTAGGAATTATTCTTGGACATCTTATATATGATGCAATGATATAGGTTGATCCCATGAAGATCAAAGTTATTACTAAGATACTTATTCCACGGTCTCCTAAGGAGTTAAGAAATTTTTTAGGTCGTGTTAACTTTTATAGGAGATTCATAGAGAACTTTACAAAAATAGATGCTCCTTTGTTTAAATTTCATACTAAATATGTTAACTTTTCTTGGAATAAATATTGTCAAGATGTTTTTGAAGGGCCAAATGAAAAAATTACCGGGGATCCCATGTTGAAGGAACCTAGTTGATTTATTCCCTTTCACATTTTTATGGATGCATTAGATAAAACCCTTATACTAGTCTTAGGACAACAAGACAATCAATTTTCTTATGCCATTTATTTTAGTAGAAAGAATCTAACACATACTTGAATGAACTATATAGTCAATGGAATTTGTTTTTTAACAATCATGCACATAATCAATAAGTTTAACCATTATATCATTGGCTATGAATTTTAATTCATAATATCAATTATGCCATAATATATCTAATGAAAAATCCTATAAAGAATGCTAGAATCATTAGGTGTATTTTGTTGTTACAAGAGTTTAATATTTCTATTTTAGATAGCCAGGAAAAACTAATCTCATAGTGAATTTTCTTTCTAATATCCATATTTAAGGATTATAAGATCCCTTAGATGATGATTTTACTCATGAAATTTTCTTTGTTATGTTTACTAACACTTGTTGGTTTGCAGATGTAGAAATTTACTTGGCTACAAGGAAATTACCATAACATCTCTAACCCAAAGATAAATAAAGGATCATTAGGTTGAGTGCCTCCTATTATTGAATTGGAGGAGATGTATTCCACACAAAACTTAACATCAACATGAAAAAGTGAATGTGAGGAAAATATGTTTTCCATCGTTAAATTATGCTACAATGAGCCATGTGGACGAAGATTCGCTAAAAAAAAAAGTTATACAGTTCTTTGTTAAGGATATTATTGGGCTACTCTCTTGAGGGATGGCAAAAAATATGTCAAATATGTGACTATTTTCAATGAATGGGTCTCCTAGAACAATCTAATGTTATGCCTCTCCAACCATAGGTGATTATTAATCCTTTCGAAAAGTGGTCTCGAGACTTTGTTGGACCCATAATTCTAGCATCAAAGAAAACAAGTTTATTTTAGTTTGCATTGATTGCATGACATAATGGGTTGAGACTAAAGATCTTTTCCATGCTACTAAATAAATTATTGTTGAATTTCTATTCAAGGAAATTTTTACCCATCTTGGTGGGCTAAGTGAAATTATGATCGATTAGGAAAATAGGTTCACAACCACATTTGTGGAAGCCATCAGTTAGTGATACAAGATCAATAACCAAATATCTTCCCTGTAACATCCACAAGTCAATAGGTAGGTGGTTTCAACCAACAAGTCCCTTGAAATGATCCTGACCAAGAAAATACACATACATCATAATGATAAGGGAGATTGGCTTCCCAAGGCACCATGGGTCTTACAAACCACATGGAGGGCTTCAATTCAATTTACATCACATGAAAACATGTATTGAAAAAAATATATATTCTTCAAATAGAATTCTAGGTGAAGACCTTTACTATCATAGTCATTAGGGTCGAACTTTAGCGAAGAATTTTAGTATTACGACCCATTCAAAGTAAGAAACATGGCTACTCCTTATATGAGGAATTAAATTTTGCATCCAACAAGTGCTCTTTCTTGAAATATGAGTAAAAATCCAGGGAGATAAGTTCAAAGTACAATTTGAAAAATTAGTTATTTCCCCTCTAAAGTTTGATGATGTAATATAATATTGTTTTATTATTTTCACTATTATTGTATATCATTCCTTAGGAGGCCCATTTTAGACCTCGAAGTGTCTCTCTAATGGAGATGCACCATGAAAACATTGAACACATTATTCTCATCCAACATGAGAGGAGTATGTGGCATGAGAGATTCTATAAGAAAAATAATTTCAAACAAGGTGACTAGGATCACCTTTCTGACTCAAAATTTAAATATTTTAAAGAAATTTCACCACACATTAGTTAGGCCTGTGTGAATTGATCAAGTCTTTGAAAATGATTTATTTATAATAAAAATAATTGATGGTGAATGAATCTATTTTGTGGTTTTAATGGACATAGGTTGAATATGTATCAAAAACCACTTAGCTGAGAAGAGTTTATTCTACATGTCTCACAACCATTCAAGATATAGATAGTGTGTAGCTAGGACTCTCAACTTGTTGTAATTTCTTCTTGATAAACCATTTCCATTGAAACAATTATAAATGTAATAAATAAAGTGGAAAATAAATATAAAAATATAAAAAGTAAAGATAGAAATAAGGGTCCAATTCTAATAATGAACATCTCATGCAATTATATAGGATTTTTTCTTGAAAACCTAATAAAGGACATGCAAGTATTCCCCAAAAATATTATCATAAAAGGGAGGTCACTAATTGTAAGAAAATAATGGGTTTCATTCCATAACTAAGAGTTTTTATTCCTTGGTTGCTCTAGCAGCAACATTGAGTCAATGATGAACCAAGTTCATGAAAGACATCCTGATTATATACCTTGAGACAATAATTTTTAGTGATATTGTCACCATAGTTAGAACACACGTCTATTGTAGTTACTTTCATGGATGAATACATTATTTAACATATTTTTCTTCAAAATTTATAAAAATAAAATAATTTTTTTAGCACTAGCATTTGTCTTTTTGGTGATTTGAAAGGAACAATAGATATACATGGTTTCATCTTTTCAACATTTGATTTTAAAATGTTCCTTCTCTACATATAGTTTTCAATTCTCTTAAATAATTGATAATGTTTTGGAGCCTTCATAAAACAATTTTGTTGTTGATTTATCTCAGGAAAAATTAGAAGAAGTTTCATTATTATTTTCATACACCTATAAGATTTCCTATAACCACCACATAATATTGCAACCAATGATTACAAGAACATTATAATGGTTATAGGATAACCTGTAGCATGCTGATTTCAAACTATTTTTCAAATTTGCACTTATTTAGCACAAATGATCTTGAGACAATGGTTTGAGGGTATCTGATGTCTTCAAGTCCTTTCTCTCCTTCATTTATTTAGCCTTCATAAAAAATTCTTTATTTGGGTCCCTAAATTTAACTAAATAACTAGCCTTTTGCATAGTGACAACAACACATGTAACAACAATTTACTTATTGATAACCTCAAAATTTCAATGATTGAAAATGTCCATATTTTACAAGTATAAAAGTTTCAAATTTTATTTCAAAGTTTCCTTGCAATGCATTTCAATTCCTAACGTAAAATCTCTTGATGAGCAACTTAGTTAAGTTCCTTTGCCATGTTAAAACATGGAAAAAATAATAAAAAAATTCTTGTTCCCCATCTTATATGTCACATTCCTTATAAAATGACACATTATTCATTCACCTCACCATACCTTGTCATTTCAGTCTTCATGCTTATTGTCATTTTTCTTCTCCACCACCTCATCAAATAAAGAACCATCATTGATATTCATGGTTTTCATGAATGATCATTTGACGACATGAATCCATAATTTTTCCTATCACTACACCTTATAACAAGTTCTTTCACTCAAAAGTATCTCCCTCCTTCCCATTTCATGACTGGAAGTGGAACTACCAAAAAACATAGTACCCTGGAAATCACTCCATTGTCGTGATATGTATAAATTGGGAGCCATGAGGCAAGAACAATTTCTATTGGAATCACTAGAGGGTTATCTTAAGTATAATGTGATAAACTCGATATTAAAGGATGTAAAGTGGCTTTTCTTACTCTGCAATATTTTTTGGTACGAAAAATGGCATAATGGAGGCATTTTCATAGGGTTTTGATGGTGAAATAACAGAAATGGAAGCATTATGATGGTATTCTTGGAAGGTTTCATGGCTGAAGAAACTAGAATACCTCAAATAGTGGATCATTGGTTTAATAATGAATAGGTAGAGAAAGGAGTATGTGATGTTTATATTTGGAAATTACAAGGGTGGTGAATCCATAATTTAAATCTTTACTTATTTCTCAACTTAATTTTGTTTTCATGTATCTAATAGTTTATGTATATGCTATACTATTATTAGACTCCTTTTGCAGGTGTAAAAGAGAGAAATTTTTATATATACTTATCAATAATTAAAGAGCATTCACACAACATTCAAGAACCAACACATGAAGACACCAAATATAAGTGGAAACCCCAAATGGAGAAAACCACAAATTTTAGGTTGAAAGTGATGTGAAAGAAAGCTAATACATCTTATTACATCAAAATTTTGTAGGCTCCAACCTACAAGAGGCTCCTACCTCAAAGGAACCTCTGAATCCCACATATTTGCTAAAGGATACATCCCATAATAGGCTCCTACCTCAACAATATACAATGTGTTCTTTATCAATATGTGACATAGAATAGGACAACAATCTCTCAATCACAATATCAAGTCAAAGGTGTTGGTTACCTGATATAAAATTCCATTGTCAAGTCTATTGTAAATCTTTACTACTTCCCCTTTTCAAGTCTGTGCCTCTTCTATTGTTGCTCATCTACTTTCTCATACAGACTCCTTGACTTCAAGGGTTCTTTTTCTCTTCAACAATTTATATTTTATAAGAAAGAGGTATTAGTTGTTTGTATTCTTTGCGGGAATATGAAATGAAACATTTTCTCTTGGTGTTCTAAAATTAATTAGAAGCTCGTCTCTTCATTTTAATTTCTGAAGAATATTTGTAATATAAAATAGAGCTAAAATAAAATAGCTCAACTAGTAATGATTACAAGAGGAAAATAAAATTTGTATTATGTTGTATTATACATTTTTCTATTTAATGAAAGAATATATTTTCCATCATGTGTATCAATATTTTATGTTCCATTTGATAACGTTCAACCTCCACATTGATTCTCATAGCCTTTTCACTTCACATCACTTTCATCCTTTGCGGTTGCATCAAAACATTCATCAATCAGCTTAATGAAAACAAGTTACCTTATCATGACCATTTGACATCAATTCCAACACTAGTAACATTCTTCCCCTTTAGCATTAATGAGAACACAACTATTCCTCCTCCTTCCTCCATTTGCCTTATTCCTCCCACATTGACATCAATGGTAAGGAGTGGTTGTGACCAATCAGTATTTGAGTTTCATGCCCTAAAAAAATTCCATAACTCTGCATGAAAATAAGTAGAAAATATGGAATAGTAAATGCTACTCCAATGTGTATATGCTAAAACCTATTATTTCGAGTTTGCTTCAAGATGAAAACTTACAGAGAACCATAATAGTGCCACTTGTGACAAGAATTTGTGCTATGAAGGATCCATTGCAGACTGTAGAAAATTAATAACCCTAAGCATGCTTGAGGTTACTGTTTTAATTTGAGGCTACAACAACATCATCTTGTGGGTAATACACATTCATTGTTATATCTTCTAAAAAAAAATTCTCAATCACCAATTAAACAATGGTATAGTGTGAGACAAAGTGGAACAAATATTTCAGACCATATTTTCTCCCTTTTTCTTTCTACACCGCAGTTGGAGCCTTTTACATATTGCATATATTTTCAGATCTTGTGGATAACATATGGTAGTTTAGATCCTTTTGTATCATTGAAGTTACACATATCAGTGGATATTTAATTTCCAGTCAATGTTTAATAGTCCATTCATTGTGAACGTTGTAATTTACTCTATGTTGGGGCTTTGTAATGAATGTTGGAGCACATATCAATTTTAGGATTATATTCCAAAACTATCCATTCAACCATATGCATCATACCAATAATATTGATACCATCATTATAATAATCCCATTGCAATAATAACATTGTGCGAGGAATAATGATACCACAAATAATGTTGAGCCAAATTAGTTTATGCCAACATTATTCATAGATTTGTGAGTTGTTATTCACAATAATATCAACATTATTCATAAATATGGTTCAATGTCATTGAATTTAGATGGTGACCACTACCCACAAAATATGACTTCAAATGGTGACCACTAGCCATGGAATATTTGTACAAAGTAGATCCAATTAGATCACTTCCTACCAACTCAACCATAAAGCCTAATCCTAAGAATGTTGAGAGAATTGAACTTGTGCCCTCTCAATACTAGCAAAGGTGCTTTAATGACAAGGACTTGACCAATTAAACTAACCCTTAGAGCTACCACTAAAAACTATATAATTGTGTTTATTATTACTTAACAACTATATTATGATTACTTTTAACACCTTCAAAAAAATTATTTCTTCCTCTCTTTTTTCTTTGTCTCTCAAGAAAAAATTGTATCTTTCATTCATAGGGGTAAATATTACATGCTAAATGTGCATTAGTTGCACTCCAAACTCAACGATATATAAATAACTATAGTAATAAATTGACTGCAAAATAAGCTGAAATGTACACCTAAGAGTTTCCATACATATTACAAAGAAATAACAACAAAATAATTAACTAGAAAATATACATATATATAATGTTGACCATGAAGAAAATCAGTATGACAAAATGTTAATAATACATTTAGCAAAAAAAAAAGAATCATCAAGTAACATCCATAATAGTAAGTAATAAAGAAATTAGTAAAAATTCAATAAATATTTTTTTTAGAATAATTGTTACACATAATTTTAAATATTCCAATCTAATTTATTATTTAATATAAGAAAATGAGCTAACGATTAATTTTTAATTATTTTTAATAATTTTTTAAAAATAAATACATATTTTTTATTAAAATAAATAAATAAATTTAATATATTTTGAAATCTCATAATACTTTTATATAACTATTTAAAATCCAATACTTTAATAAATATCCCATTTTATCCACTACTTTAATAAATATCCCAATTTATTGAAAATGTTCTTTTAACATTTACTACATTTAAATAAAAATATTTAATTTTAAATATATAACTTGTTATGATATGCAAAAATATAGTTTTAGAAAATATTTATTTTTGTTGGAAATATTCAATTATAAAATATGGAAAATATTCTAGCCACATCTTCATCGGAAGCATAAAATATCAGAAATCCTCTCGTTAAGAGACTAGAAAATATGACAAATTATCTAACAAGGATATATTAATATATTTCTAATGTTTTATTCTTCAGAATAGAATTATTATGATTTAATACAGAATTAGAAT
The DNA here is from genome assembly GCA_031772625.1 of Pinus tabuliformis. Taxonomy (NCBI): domain Eukaryota; kingdom Viridiplantae; phylum Streptophyta; class Pinopsida; order Pinales; family Pinaceae; genus Pinus; species Pinus tabuliformis. The sequence goes on along the minus strand of CM062810.1, from coordinate 473,387,074 downwards.
TATAAGACAATTCCTTAAAAAGTTACGGAAAAAAACCTTAATTGAAAAGTTATTTTCTTCCTCCATTATATATTACCTAAAATCCAAAGTAGTCACTCTAACCTAAAAAGAAACTGCATAGCTGCTTCTTGTTATAGAGTTCCATGAAATGGACATATAATATTCGATACTATAATTCATAAATCCCAATGCATAATATAATTAATCATATAATTGGATGGTTGTTCTTCCCCACATAATACTTCCTACTCAACCATGCAAAAACGTTGTTTGCATTGTTGACCCTCAATGTTTTGAGGAACTCTCATTTTCATTGAGCCATCATGTCCAAACTTTTAAGTCGTTGCGGAAGGAATTCTATAAGTCAAGTGCAGAATGAGATACATCATAGAACTTGAAACAATATATAGGTTATGATGGGTAGCGTAGAAATTCTTTTAGATAATTAAATGTTGCAAGGCAAGTTTCCACCATTTTCACGTTTGGTTTATTGTGGTGATGATTCATTTATAATAATTTAAGTTGATTTTTTAGGTTAGAATCAACTAACCTCGTCTACAACTTTGTTTTTGGTCTCTATAAAGCATTTCACACTCAGACGTCAAATTCAAGTTCAAATCTAGTTTTAATAAACGTAGTTTTAATTGTGTATGCATGAAGGGTCTTTCCCTATTTCATGACACATGGACTTGAGGCATTAGAAAAGATAAGGCTCTTTGGTTTGATGCTTTCATGTTGCATCTGGAAAAAAACATTTTGCCATGTCTTCATAATACATTTTTTTGTGCATATCCTAAAAAGATATTGGATTCAGCACGCAATTTCTTTCGTTTAACCTATGAGATTTCAACAACTATCAAACATTTTGTTTTACTATCGAGCATGTTTTTAGTAATGATGATTTTTTTTCATGTTACTAATTTGAGAGATACTTTATCTTTTAAAATATGATTGGTCACCTCTTTAAAATATCTTATTTTCTTTATATATATATATATATATATATATATATATATATAGATAGATAGATATATATATATATTTGTGTGTGTGAAATCTTGACATCTTTGTGGCACTTTTATAATACCTTATTCTCCATATATATATACACATGAAAACTTGACATCTTTGTGTCACCTTTGGGTGAGTTATAAGTGATATTGAGTCATGCTTTAAGTAATTTTAGGCTACCTTTTGCCTTCCATGCTATAAGTACCTACCTATAATTGTGCTCTCAATAGAGGAAAGATACACTTCTATGAGGAATATATGATAGAGTGAATTTCCTTTAATTTTGAGATTTTGAGCTATAAAGCACTTTTGGATTTTCTATCTTTTCCTATTATTCTCTAGAGAGCTCCTTATCTTATTTTTCATTTAAGTGGTATAAGTTTTAACTTTTGAAGTGAACACATACATAGAGAGAAAACTATCGTAGCAAATGCATACATCATGAACAAAGTAAATCAACAAACCTTAACAAGGAACCATTAATTGAAAACCAATAAACCTTGAAATCACACCTCTAACATTCTAATTTTATCACTTCATAATTTACAATACAATGCATAGAATTTTATACCATTCAAAACCCTAATCTATTAACCTACATTAAATTATAATGAAGTGAAAATTCATGGGGTGAAAAAACAAAAACAAAGCAAACAATGAAATAACTAATTCTTTTAGTGTTATGCACCTAAACCTTTAAGTAATCATAACCCCACTTACAACCCCAATACATAAAATATTATATTCCAATAAGTAATAATAAGAAGTCCATACTTTTTATTTTAAGTAGTTTGATCATATCTTATATCTATATAAAATCTCTTAAGAAACACAAATGTTGAAAAAAATCTGTAAATAATTTTCATTATTATTGTTTATCAACATCACGTATTCAAAAGGCCATAACTTTTCTATATATATATATAATTTTTTAATTAAATTGATAATATCTTTATTTATCACTACTATAATTTAAAAAAAAACTAACTCATTTAATAATTAAAATTATCATATATATACACATTTAATTATATATATATATAAAACTAATAAATTTATGAAGATTTGAATTTAAAATATATAAGATTTGAATTATATATATATATATATATATTCAATAATTAAGTTATATATATTCATTGACTCGTTGATTGATTCAAAAGGTTTGAACCTAAAATCTTACTGAATATATCATTTTATTACCATAGAAATCACTAAGTAAACTATCCACAAACTTATGTATTATTTTAATTTAATTAAATATAATTTTTTTAATTAAATTTAAACCTCCAAAAACATAACTACTCATATATAAAAAATAAAACCCATAACATACTAACTATTACTTTTATAGTATATTACTTATATATATATATATATATATATATTTATCTATCGTAGCCATTAAATTTTTAATGTTTGTTTATTAATTATTAATAATAAAATTAGAACTAATAAAGTGATATTTTTTTCTTTATCAAGATTAATTCTATTAAAAGAAAAGAAAAATAAAATTACAAGGAGGTTGAGACCTCGTAAGAGAAGATCTGCATGCTTTCAGCTCCAAAAAACTAACGAGACCTAAGAAACTAAATATAGAGATAAACCCCTATATAGCTTTCACCCCATAAACAACAGAGATAGATTCTATCCATATCAGCAGAAGAACCCCAAAATGCCAGACCACAAGGACGGAGAACTCGACAGCCAAGCCGCATAAACAAACCAGAACCACAGAACCTGAACTTTCTGAACTTGACAGAGCGGGCCAAAATAAAATTCTGGTAAGAAACGAGAGGGAGCCAGATGGAGTCACATGACCATGTCCTGGTCCAACTGCTCCTCAACAACACGACACGCACTGCCAAACCAGTTATCGTCGCCCTTCGCCTTGTCACCCGCCCCTTTGCCACCAAGAGGAATCGACGTCAGATGCGTGTCATAGGAGCTACCTCTTCTGGCAACCGAAATAAAGGCCCCATGGGGGCTGCCACCTGGTGGCAGAGTGTCTTTCAGAACCTCCTCTTCCACATGCAGATTGACACGCCTGTTGGCATCACCTTCCTCTTCCCGATTCACCTCGATGCCTTGGCTACCCTCTCTTCTGTGACCACCTTGAGATGGCTCAGCCGAGGTCCGCTTGTAGCTTGAGGTTGCGCCTCCTCCTCAGAGAAAATAATTGTGATATTTGCAGTGATTATAAGCCTGTTAAAACTACTCTGGAACTTAAAATGAGTAGTCTAGAATGCATTATACGAGAACAGTCTGCGAGAGGGGCTAGACGGAGGTGAATTTGCATGTGATGAAGGCAGAGCGGTAGGGGGCATAGGCTGATCCATAGAATGGGCAGGCTAAGAATGCTCTCGACCACCACAACTTCCGCCATGACAGCTCCGCATACGATGGTGGACCATTGCCTAGTTGCGAGTGGATAACTGAGTAGAACAGCTAGTTGAACAGGGAAGATGAGACTGCCGGAGGAGAAGGAGGAGAAAGCAAGCAAGAATCAGAGAACAGGGCTGAGCAGGGGATAAGGAAAGCCTAATTCTGACCTCTAGAGCCACCAGGAGCCAAACGCTAGCAGCTGAGACAAATCTGCTGCAAAGAACTTCAAAATGGAACAGGCAAAGGCATGAAGGCAAGGAGCGAACAATGGAATGAGAGGACAAATGCGCCATGTATAAATCTGTAAAGGGATTGTGGCGTCTGAGGTGATCATTTAATTCGAATTGCAAGCAGACCTGTAGTCGCCTAATGTGAGCTAGCATGATCCGAGCCCGAGCATGGTGAAGTGCACTAACCAGCATCTAGCAGGATCAAGCTAGCATGATCCGAGCCCGAGCATGGTGAAGTGCACTAACCAGCATCTAGCAGGATCAAGCGCCGAAAGTAATAAATGAATTAATTAATTGACACTTAATTCACCCACATCCGGGTACTAATAAAGTGATATTCAAGATAAAAACAATTCATAATTAATTAATAAAAAATGTCAACTCTTTGTTACAATGTTTGATAAAAGTGTGAATTGCTTGATACTAATTTAGGTTGAATTGCAGCCTATTGTTCGGCCTCCTCATCCATCATCATCAAACTCCTCCTCATCCATCATCATCATCTCTTCAGATTGGGAGATCCTCCTCGTCTATTCCTTCATCTTCTGATATTGGCAAGGCTTCCTGGTCCTGGTCCTCCTCATCTACTCCATGTTTTAAGATTGACAATCATCTACTCCATGTTTTAAGATTGACAAGGCTTCACAATCTTCTTCATCATCATCCTCATCCTCGGAAATTGGCACTGAGATTGGCAAAACAATGGCTCTACATTCATTTGCCAGGTCATGACACAATTTATTCCCTTAGTATTTCCTGACATAATATCATGAGTCCTTTCATCGTATGTGAATTCCCTCACTAGAATATGTTCGAAGGCCATTCCTCTCAACTTAGAAAGAAAATCTCTCAACTTAGAAACAAAATTTGGAGCATCAATTGTAATTTTCCCAACCTATTTCTTGTGAGAATGCTACTAGTATTGATGGACTTAGGATATGGTCTGAAACTGCAAAAAAAAAAAATCAAAATATCCTCTTTGGTTGTAATGTACAAACCTGTGAAAAATTTCATGTCAAAAGCATGATAGTCCTCAAATGTGACCAAAATTTCACCTTGTAAATCACGAACATGAACCCTTCTTTCTATAGTGATGCGCAATAAAACAATTCTTTTGTAACACATAAGTCAGTTGATTTTATTATTTGAAAATTTTCAAAAGATATATCCAGGACCTGCATCTCTAAATCCTATGCTGAACAACTATTCTATCAGGGCCACGGAGGTCCACAAAGTTAACACTGTGTCATGGAGAGGAAAGGTATGGAAATTTCCTTTCAAAGTTCTCGAGTCACTTTGGAATAAAATTTCAATAAAACTTCCTTCATTTTATCTATGTTGTTAGTGTCAATCATTATCAACATGGCCCCATTTCCTTGACTTCTAATGCTGAACTATGAGTTTAAACAATCGTCACTTGGATCGGGAATTCTAAACAATTCAATGTAATCTCTCAATTCAAAAAACTTGAATACTCTATCATTCATATCGTAATATATGCTTATGCAATTTGGAACATCAAAATCCCAAGTTTCGTTTGGTTTTTCTTGAAAGAATTCTCTTTCTTCTGGATATTCCCTTGCTGCTATAGATGCAAGTGGCAACATTTCTCCATAGAGTTGCAATGGAACAAGATAGTAGTCACTATAAACTACAAATAATATGTCAAAGACTATGAGAAAATTACTAACAATGGAGTTAAATGCTCCCAAAAATTATTTGGAAGCTTTCTATTGTCTTTGTCACCACACCACTCTTGCCTTCATAGGCTTTGGAAATAATCGATCAATGAGGACACTCTCTTTGTTGTTGCTTCCTCTTCTTCTTGAGGATGAGGTTGGTTTTGATGGAGAGACTCTGTGACCTCTTGATAGATGGGAGAAACTGCGAACTCCCAGCAATGAGTACATCTCATCTTCTATTTTTTCATGCCTCGCCTTCTTATTTATGCGATACCCCATCGCTAAGTAGTTGAGGGTGGGAAATTGATAATGCTAATAAGTGAATGGATCATTGCGTTTAACGCACTACATAGAAGATATCTTAAGAAAGAGCCGAATTTCCATGTCCACATCTTGAAATGTTTTGTTATACTGGAGAAATATAAACATTGGGGTCCATTTAATCAATTTGGCTTTCACTATATAGTCAAGCAGACATTTTATTTGGGATTGTTTATTTTTCCTAACTAGATTTTTTTTTGGGACATATTTTATTTTCACAATTCCTTCTCACCTTAATATCTTTATTATTAGGGTTTAAAGATCATAAGTAACTAAAGTATATTGGAACAAATGTTATGAAAAAAATTTCTTTAATTGAGATTTAACATTAACTTTAATGAATGTTCAACATACCACTTCATTATTATGGGAGAATACTCTTATAAATGGTTTGCAAGATGCAATGCAAATACACAATATTTCTATGATTTGAACAAGAATAACTTCCCATGAGATACAAGGGAGGAAAAGGAATGTTGAAACTAATATGGTGCTTTTTTTTCTTCCCCTTTTTAACTTCATGTTATTGGAGGAGAAAAAAGTGGTTTGAATTTTAGAATTTTAGAAAAAAACATGGATGGAAAGTGGATTGAATTTTACTTATAATCTCTTTATGTACACAGAAATGATGGTCTTCCAATGCACTTGATTTAGAATTGGCTTATTAGAATGGTGAGCTAGATGAGATCGGGATTCTATAGCCTCATTTTTAGCCCTCAAAGATTGTAAGGCTCCAAATTGATTCCTCTACGAAGAGGGCTATTGACATTTAAACCTCTTGGCACGATGAGACCTCTTAAAGAATTGATTCTTATGTTTTATTTAAGCTTGTTTGAATGATATTTGCTTATCATTAGATTTAGAAGATGGAAATGGGATAAGAAGAGGTTGAGATACTAGAGCCTTAGGACAATTTTTCACAAATTTCCCATACTCATGGAAAGAATTACATTTAAATGAGACCTTCTCATGATCCAAGGAAGATGGCTCCAACCCTCCATGTTAAGTTGAAGCGTCTCATGGTGTCCCTTTACAAAGTTTGTTTCAACTAAAATTCTTGCATATGAGAAGTTATTGTCCTTTACCTATGAAGAAGTAATATAGTGTCCCAATTTATCTCCAATAGATTTAAAAATACCATCACCCCTACAAAAGAGGGGAATATGCAACAATCCAATTGAAACTTATGCAAAAAAATTAATTTTGTGAATCAAGTAAAGAGTCCATTGGTTTAAAAAATTCCCCTAAAGCCCATGAAATCTATCCTCCTTGCTATTAAAAATAAAAGCGTAATAACTTTTACCATAGTATAAAATACTAGTGGGTTCATGATGTGCCCAATTTTTAGAGATCAAGTCTAAATAAAAGATATAACAAGCCTAAAGGCTAGTGAACTTATCAATTAACCATTTTTCCTTAATGGTATTCAAGTTATTCTTTGTGAAGAAGAAAACCCAAAGTGAAGAGAAGGAAGTGTATCTGCCCTTTTTACAAATATTCTTAGTTCAAGACATTTTCGATTCACTAAATCATGGGGTAGAGACCCATGGCCTATCATAGTGTGATTGGAAAGAACACCGATTGAACATGAATGAGAATAACATCATCTTCAATAGCTCCTTGCCAAAGTGTGGTGTATATATGTGTGTGTGTGTGGTAAGGGTTCCAAACGGGGTAGAAAATAGGTGTGCTAAACCATCAATATGGTAACTTTTTTTATTGAGAGAAACACATTTGCATATCATATAAAAAAGTGAGTAACTTGGGTTTGGTAGATCATATTCTCTATTAGATCCACCTCAATATGCTTAAATACCTATCAAATACTTAAATTCCTAATTGTGTTGTGTGTTGCTACCATAAACATGTAGTTAGATGTAATGAACCTCCTTAGCTTACCCAAGAATTTAGCTTTAGGACCCATAAATTTAAAATTTTGGGTCCGTTCATAGTTAAAGCTTTACCCCTCCTTGCAGATATTGTCTTCTCCAATTTCCTCAACTGTATTACTATTAGGCCAAGATACAAATTTCTTTGTAATTGTTTTATTGGTTCTATCATATGGAACCTTAGATTCATTAACATGTCTATTGTATATGATCAACTATTAAAACTAACCATAGCATGAATCCTATGAAACTCTTGGGTTAATCTCCACAAGCATTAATGGACATTAAGTCAAGTTTATTGTAATTTGTATGGGTGTGTTTCATGATCATAGTCCTCTGCACATAGTGAGTAGGTTACTGACTAGCTCTTCATTCATAGGCATATCTAGTTGGGCTAGCCTAAAAGGAGGTAGTCTTAGACATGCAACAAAGGTAAATTGAACCATTGGCCATACACTAAGGAGTCTTAAGCATTAATTCTATGATTGTTATGCATGCATGAGTGTTTCATATACCACATAACATTATAAGAAGACAATATTTCTTATTAAAATGTAAGATGTAGATTTCATAGCTATCTCACATATTCATATGTGATCTCCTCTTAAACACCTTTATTATTTACAACCACGTATTATGCTTCCACTATGAACTCTACTCTTGGATATAAAAGGAGTCATAAGTATAATACATTATCATAAAAATCATTAACACCGGCAATCTACTTATAATTAGCACATGCAATTTCTATCATGAATCAGATAGCTCATGGGTATAACTACTATTAGTTACTTCATACACTTATACTGCTAACTTCACATTGGAATGCAACATGCATAGTGAAAACTGTTATCTCCATAATAAAGTAAAAATTAATATAAAACATATTTCATGCAAGTGACTTAGATAATAATGAAGGAAAAACACCACTAATTTACTCATAATCATCTCATTTAATTCATTCATTCATGGTAAGGAAACTTAAATATTTTCATATACAAACCAAAACTATAGCAGAGAAAGAGTAAGAATCATCATACGAACATCCCAGGCATCTAACACCAACTGAAACCTTGCTTGGAGGGAGGAGCACCATCATCCAACCATGAATCACCTCTGATTCCCCCCAAGCTGAAGATCTTGGCAAGGATCAACTGTCCCCAACTGATCAATCTAGTGGGTATTTAATACCCTCTTTCATGATTTAGTTACCATTAGTGGCATCCTACTTTATGGATTTTTCTATTTTCCTAGGTCTTATTTGGGAAAGCTCGTCTTTATCAGCCACGATGCTTTTCCACATAAAAGCTTGTATTTATCTCCCATAAAGATTTTATTTCTGATGGATCTTTATAATTATCTCCCATCAATTTGATGGATATCGAATCCATCCAAGCTTATCTACAATCACATCTAGAAGCTTATCATGAAAGATTCATATTTATCCCATTCTCCATGGGATTTGGAAAGCATCTCCTCTTTCTTGGTGCTCCACCCTCCAAGTGATTTATTTTATTAATTTATTTAATAATGCATTTTTTTTTCATATTACATATCACCTAGCTTCCCTCAACTTAGGTGTAGAATAGTTTAACCCACAAAGGAGGGTATCAAAACCAGCTTTCCTTAGCTTAGGTTTACAAACATTTAACACACAAGAGAGGATATCACACCTAGCTTTAACATAGCCAAGGTTTACAATAATGTAGTACACAAGGGAGGGGTGTTACATACTCCATCTCTTAAATTGTACACTGTCCTCGGTGTGTTGCTGCATCATTGTCTCGTTCATAGGTAGATGGTTTTTGAATCAACATTTCTCATGGCTCTACCATCTGATGCAAATTTGTTTCTTCGATGTACATCGGTGATAAGCAGTGCTCCCAACATCTATCCTTCCATAGCTACATTGGTCTCAAGGAGTCCTCCCAGCATCTCTCCTTTCATAGCTACATGTCACACTTTTTTTCAAACCATTTTTCAGAATTTATCGATGCAAAGTTTAACTATGATAAATATCATAATCTGTTACTTAGTAGTATTAAAGTAGATATTACTTATCATTTATTTTATATCAAGAATGAATGTTCTCTACTTTCATTCTTTCAAGCCTTTGTGTTCTTGTCGAGCACCTACTTCTTGTATTTTCTCTGCATATAATACATCAGTTAGCATATTTTCCACATTAATATGCTTGTAAGATCATAAAAGATTATTTCATATCACAATATATATTCATATACATATATTCATCATAATCAAACTGTGGTTAACCATAGTTGTAGGTTTTAATCCCATACAACAAATTCCCTGCATACGAATTCTAAAACACAAAAAATAAACAATGTGGGAGCATAACACATAAAACACGTATACACAAATCTTTTCCCCTGGATCCCAAAACCAACACTACCAGATTGATTTTTTCATTTTTTCTTTCAATGTTACAATATATATATATATATATATATATATATATATATATATACATGCCGAAGCATCGAATACCATGGACTGAAAACATCATGGCCAAAACCATGAATGAAAACCATGCACAAAACCATAAGTAGGTTCACCCCACCTAATATAGGGTCAAAAAAAGAAATTTTGGGGTGCTACCCTGGACCTCATAGAGGGGGGATACCTTCCTCCCTCAAACCCCCTGGATGGGGGGGCTGCCGCCCCCTGTTACCCCCTACTGCACAATTAGCGCAACGAAGGGGGGGCTTCGACCCCTCTCTAACCCCCTAGTTAACTAGGCGAGCTAGTCATGGAAAGAATATAATACAACCCAACAACAGTTACTTATACCAAACTTACTTTCCTTCTTCTAGGTAACCTCCAAGTTTGTTTACCTAGACATAAATCCATCCAATGACTACTTCATAACTGCAGACAAGGTATGTTATATAAACCAATACACATTTATTTTTTCAACCTTGTAGCATATGTAGTCATACAGTACCATATGTACTATTGTCCATAGTCCAACTATGGTACAACCTATAATACCATCCTCATGGTATCACCTGCATGACATAAACTATATCCACATTTTCTTTTCATGTTAGTATCATACCAACATTCATTACCATGGTTCATCTATGTAATTAATAAAGTTTTTATGTCATGTGTAAATAAATTCCAAATATCATGTGGTTACAATATCAGTCACATTTTATTGATTCATGTATATTTTCATCTTAAGCATACCTTCTCCTTACTGTTCTAAATAAGACTATTAACTTATAGTTATTAATTTACCTCATATGTTTTACTTTTTCCCTTTTTGTGCCTCAAGAACCTCTTGGCCATGTAATATTTCAGTGTAGTTATGCACAGAAGTTTTTTTTCTACTTTCAATCCTACACTCCTTGTAGTTGTAAGTGTTTATGATTCTGAGGGTATTTACATGTTAGGTCATCCTTAACATTAAATCACCCTTTACCAAAAGATGAGTTTTCTACTTGATAAATTCTTGTTTGAATTACATAACATTTCCTTATGTTTTCGAGACACCTCATTAACACAATCCAATAAGAGATCTTCTCAAAATTGCTTGGTACAAATTATGATATCAATATTGTTTAATAGATTGTTAAATATCATTTAATTGACCCAGTGGTTCATACCATTTGTGTTACTTATTACCATGTTTTGTATTCAAGAATACTTATAAGTTACATTATTCATATCCATTGAATATCCATATGTCTTGGAAATCTATTTAAGTTAAATTTCCCCTTAATCATACTTTCTTCCAACCGAAGAATAATTCACATTGTAAGTAGATGCATTAATCAAAGGATTAATTTGAACCACAATTTGTATAGTTATATAATCTTTTACTATAACATTCAATTTTTCTTATCCAGCCTGACTTCTAACATAGTCATGCATACTTTTCCTATTTACTATTGGAATATAACAACATATGCATATATATCTTGATTTAGTTTCAAGACTCTTTCTTATATGGATGCCTAACATCAAGACCATCCTACAATATTCTTACAAGTCTATAATCCTACACACACATGTGCTTGCATGGTAATTCATATAATTCATTAATATGCATGGATATTAAGCATGTTCCTCTTCAACATGTTTATCTTAATGACTACTTAATGGTAACAACATGTAAAACTATCCATGACAAGGCATAGGTATGTATATATACAATAATTAAATCCAGATACGACCATGGACTTCCTCCATTATCTAATCCTCCTTTCATGTATTACGTGAGATTTGTTTTTATTTACCAATCCTTATTTAAATCTCTTACTAATATAGTTTTCCACATGGTTCCTTAACCAGTACATGTTCTGGTTTGTGTTAGAGGTTTTAAGAAAAAACTTTCTAATTTCTCTTCATTATTCATAATAGAAATTTTCCCCACATTTTCCTCTAGTTTCTATCATGCATATATGTATTCTACCTTTACTTCTGAAGCTATAATCCACATGCTCAAATATGACTAATGTGGAGATTTACATGAAAAATCATCATGCGAAGATAACTAGAATTGGCTTTGCTTATTTATGGAAATCATTATACCTAGTGATTTAATATATAAATATTTATGTAGTTATCCGTTAGAAGCATAATATGTTCCATACTAAGCATACTAATGGTCATGTTTCGAAAAAGAGATCTCACCCATCCATATATGTTCAAAATATAAATATTTCTTCGTATACATCATCTTCCATGCAGAAGATATCATGAGTGAGATAGCTCTATTGAATGGAATAACTCAATGGCCAAAGTAGTAACAGTTACCTATTATGCCACATACCATTAACTCTACTATTTGATACAATAAATATGCATGCTCTTTATATTCTTATCACTCTTCATGAAAACATTTTTCATTGCATAACCCTTATGAGGGTTTAACATTTTTTCTTTTATACAATTATCCTTTTATTTAGTCAATTCCATTTATAGAACTTGTAGAGGTGTCCATTTATTTGTATTACAGTTGTGATAACATGATGACTATATCATTAACTTCATCCATGCTATCCACCTCTTAGAATAATTTATTTCATTCTCAGCTTTAATTTTCTGCAAGAATATTTCGGGTGACTTTAATAAGATTAAATTTTTTAATCTAATGCACTTGCATGTTGTCCTAATTATTATTATTCATGGAAATCCTTATAATCACACACACACATATATATACCAATGGTATTTAAATGGTCTTTATCCGCTTATTGTTCTGAGTTGATTCCAATTATTAATTCAATTACCTTATTTATTTACCCGCTATGTTTCTCATAGCTAATTAGAATGAAACTCGTTGAACACACACACACACACACACACACACACACATATATATCTATATCAACAGAAATAAATATATATCATGGTTTACACATAAATCAACACATAATGGCCTTGCAATAGAATGTTAATGTCTGATTCTATCAAAGTCTTGTTTCTCTATTCAATTGCGTTTAGGGAGGTTAGCTCCAGAGCACATTGATGTTGCACCAACCCATCCTCACAGAAAACATTGCAGGCTACATTTTCCATCCAATATGTCACCTACGGGATACCTCTGTCCCTTGGACCGCTACAATTTCCTCCACTAGGAGGACAAGAGCAACATGTTGGTAGTTGTAGCAACAACAATACTATACCCTTAACTTTCCCTCATCAAACCCGTTACACATAGATCATCCATAACTGTACATTGAAACGCCAATATACAAGCAACAAATGAATTCATTCATCACGCTAATGTAAATAGTTCTCATGTGAGTCGACCACTTACTGTCAACCACTAGAGGGGAGATAGATCATTGAAGGCATTATGTCATCCCAATTGGTTTTGAATTTCAGAGGACACATTGTTCATATTTAGAAATGAAGCCTTATTAAAAGTTTCAATCCATACATACTCTTAATTATGCCATTTCATTGAGTGAAATGATTTAGCATGCCAATAAATAAGGTCTTTCATGCTCTAGCATGACAAAGTGTACTTCAAAATCAACAATTGAAATACACCTAATGTGGCTACAGACAACACATGATGACTCCACAATAATATCTACATTCTTATCGTAAAATGATTGTTAACTATAATTATGTGAAGAGTGTTAACTCAACTGTTTGGAAATGTTCACCATTGACTAAGCCAATTGTCTACTAAGATTAATTTCAATATTTAAGAAACATTCATATTAAACACTAGTAGGAATTTCATCAACCATATGCATACTAGATGTGCAATTCCTTCTTACAGTGATTAGGACATTCCAAAATCTACTCATATATTAATTGGTACATAGAAAAGTACCTTATTGCTAGGCTATCTATCAAATCTTTGAAGATTCTACCTGTGTTGGTCTTCAAATTTCAATACTAACAGATTTCTTCATAATATTACTATATCTATGTTTCCTATGTGATCTTGATATAAATGTGGAAAAATAACAACTATTTTTCTTTTCTTTTTAACATCTCTGCATGCTGCATGCAAAATGATGAATGTGGATAGTCTTGTTGCTCTTTCTCCCCATTGCCAATCCTTGCATTCTTGCATTTTTGTATTCAGAAGCAACTGCAAACACCATTTCAGAAGCAACCGCTGAGAAAAATTAGTGGGCGTCCTCCAATTGAATGCCTAGATTTAGAAATTAAATCAAACAGCCTAGACCATACGCTCAAATATTCAAGAGAAAATATGCAATGGAAATTTGAAGACAAAGGTTGCAGACTAATGAGAGTCTAGAATATCAAACATGATTTTGTGCACAAGATAAGTTATAGATTGACCATAAAATAACATATTATTCGAGATCAAATCAATCATTTCAACAATCAATGTGGTTTGAACTTGATCAAAAAACAACTGGGTACGAGATCTTAACATCATATCAATGCCATTAATTTAATAACTACTCCCTCATTGAATCCATGCAGCAAGCAATGACTAGATACAAATTCACTAACAATAACTCGTATGGTCTAGCCATTTTAGTAAAGAGTGGAGTCCACACAATTTTCCTTAACAAAAGAGCCTTTGAGTAACCTCACTTTTGGCCTTCGTGATTTCATTCTCCATAGTTCTAAGATTCCTAGAGAAAATATGGAACAAAATCATCCTATTTTGTGCTCAGTCAATCGTGTTTACAAATTCATTATTGCAGTCACAATTATAGGAAAAATAACAAAGGCTTTTCTAAATATGGATAAGATAGGTAAACTAATCAACTGAAGGGGGTGGGTAATCATTATCCCATGTTTTCAATTAGTGGATTCGCAGTAGTTCCAAAAATAAATAGCCATAGTTCAACTTTGTTATCTCTCCTCAACGGTGGTGAAATTGGTCGAAAGCACTAAGTTGAAATAGCAGTCTTATCATAGAAACATCGCTTACAACCTTTTGCCACCTTTCATGTAAAAAAATCATTCCAAACACATCCATGTTGATGGTAACTCTTATCCTAATGCATAGTGGAAACAAATTGCTTCAACTTTTCTTTAGTCCTTCATCGATCCCTTCTTCGAAACAACCTCTAATTCCATGATTTAACAGCTTGAAAAAAAATAGTAATCTTATCCCTTACAGAGATACGTTTTTCCAATAACCGTAACCCAAAATTTCAGCTTTCTGGGAAGTTTTTTGCTAAATCCCATAATTCCTTTCTGATATAAGATAGATACAAAGGTTGTAACTGAAAGGGAAACATTGGTTTAGAACTTTTCTGTTATTCTTTCTAAAAGCTAGAACCAGTGAAGGTGAGCATTGAAGGTGTGTAGCAACAACGTTGCTTTCACATCTTTTTCTAATGCTTTAGCCATCAATGAGGTTTTAGGTATTGCAAGTGCCAGAAATAATACCGCCAATGCATCGCAACACATCATATATGGTGGAATGGTTTTTCCGACCACACAAATCCATCTCCCTCACCAGGTAAATCCTCCATTAAAGGTCTATTCAAGGCTTGGTTTACCACATCCACTGCTGGGCTTAGCTTGTACAAAAGCCTTTCACATTACCTAATTATTCATTACCCTCTTCTACCTAAGGGAAAAACTACCTACTGCGGCAACCATTGACATTAGACGCTATCCTCTCCCCTTGGCTTGGCTTGGTGCTCAACCCCTCGAGGCTTGATTATGGGCTTCGTGTTGGTTCTTGACTTGTGGCTATGGTGTGGAAATTGTCCAAGGGTAATTCTTATCTACATATAACTGTACCTAATTACTTCGATAATCCCCATTACACACCTCATGGACGTAAGTGGCTCTTGGGCTTCACGCATAGTAAATAAATACTTTTCTTCCCTTGATGTTCCATAAATGAGCACTCTCTCAATGTGCATGTGGTTAACCTTTGTTGATCTTGCATATGGAGATTGGGATTGGTTGCTGCTTGAAAATTTGACCAAGGTCGAGTCCTTAGATTTTCAGAATATTAAACCTCTTACATGGAGATAGGCCATAAAAATAGAAAATAGGTGATGAAGCGGTGGTTGGTACTGAATTTTGGTTAGCTTCAGGGTTAACAACTACCTCCATCAGTTCAGGATCACACACAGACATATAATTATGGGTAGCCCTATTGTTAAAACAATTTCGAAGAAAATGGGTGCATTTGTAAGTGGATCTTGTAAATTTTTCCTATATGGACAAAATTATGGTTCAACCAATTTTTATGGTTTGTTGGGCATTGGATAATCCAGCGCTCCCTGTGTGTTTCGTGACATGGAATAACCGCTTCTCAAGCATCCGTTAACTCTAGCAATGCGTCTGTTTACTAACACCTGTAGGTTTTGGTGTAACGAAAATCGTGATCCCAACAAGTGGTATTAGAGGCAAAGGTCTCGAGTTCAAATCACACCCGGCTCACGCTGAGGGGGAGATTGTTGGGCATTGGATAATCCAGCACTCCCCGTGTGTTTCTTGACATGGAATAACCGCCTCTCGAGCATTCGTTAACTCTGGCGATGCGTCCGTTTACTAACACCTGCGGGTTTTGGTGTAACGGCAATCGTGATCCTAACATGGTTAAATGTCATCTGTTCCAATCATGAATCAACAAGGGCCTATGAAATAACCTGTTGTAAACAATTTGGTTTCACATGGAAACAATTCACATTATGACACATATCGAACGACTTGTCTCCATCAATCAACGCCTTAAGTTAAATGAGTGACTAAATCATTCAATTAGTGCTCGATTAGTGTGGTGTTTAAGGGTTTCCTTTAAACACTATGGCAATATCATAAACCCAAAGTGGACCATTATTATTAACCATATTTCCAAAACAAATTTCACACGCTTTTAAAGTTTAATTTTCATTTTTTTATAATCAAACCCTTTAGCAATCAACACACACACACACACACACACACAAACACACACACACACACATATATATATATATATGTTGTTTCAATGTCTAACTTTGTATTTATGATAGACATGAATATTGCCTGCAACCAAATCTGTGCATATGGTTTTAACATTTTTAGTACTTAGATTAATCTTAAGGAGTCCAGATTTAACACTTATACCAAAACTCCTTGGAAAAGTTTGTATCAATGAGGAAAAATTCATGCTTAAACTTATCCATATCCTATGGAGGTGTATTGGTCCATAGGCCACAAGGTTTGAACTTGATTGTTGTGATACCATTTGTAACGAACATCCTTAGCTTACCCTAGATTATAACCTTTGGGACCCATTGTTGGCATTATGATACATATGTTGTACTTGATGGCAACTCATCTCAGATGATAAATTATAGTGCAACAAAGTTCACGCACTTTCATGAAGATAAAAGTTTCTTTCACGTAGAGAAAAGTTCACGCACTTTCATGAAGATAAAAGTTTCGTTCGTGTAGAGAAAAGTTCACGCACTTTCATGAAGATAAAAGGTTCTTTCATGTAGAAAAAATTTTACGCACTTTCATGAAGATAAAAGGTTCTTTCATGTAAAGAAAAGTTCACGCACTTTCATGCAGAGAAAACTTTCTCTCATGTAGAGAAAAGTTCACGCACTTTCATGCAGAGAAAAGTTTCTTTCATATAGAGAAAAGTTCATGGACTTTCATCCAGAGAAAATTTTATTTGATATAGAGAAAAGTTCACGCACTTTCATGCAGAGAAAAGTTCCTTTCATGAAGAGAAAAATTCACGCACTTTCATGGTTGGCTCATGGTATTAGTCTGACAGTTTTTGATCCTATGGTTTTTGTCCGTGGTATTGCATCCAAAAGTGTTGACCCCAAGTATTGGGTTCATGGATTGTGTTATTATAGTTTTGGACCATGGTATTGTGAAAGGCCTAAGACTATGAAAGAGGAAGGAGATCATTTGGCAAGGGAATTAATCTGAATGAATTGAATATCTAATAAGTGCTAGATCTGAAATATTTGTGATTGGGGTTATGGTGCAGATTTGGATCTGAATGAAGGAGGAGCCTTAGTGCATAAAGAAGGATAAGTTCTATTGATGGGTCATAATCTTTAAGCTTGAATAATAACATCTTTGTATGATTTTGATCTGTATATGAGGCACATGCTTGATGTATAAATCTCACAATCTGGGTTAATTAGTGTCTGAATATTTGAAAGAATGAATTATCCTTTATAGATCTGTATGCAAGTTAAGTGAAGTGAAAGAGCGTATGCACGCTGGTTCAATGAATGAAAATGGCGAACGCAGGTTGGTCCAAACATAGGAGCGTATGCACGCAGGTTTCATGATGTTTAAGTAGCATATATCTTTTAAATTATGATCTAGCTATCTATGTTTATTGCTGCAATATTCTAGGTTCAAAATTTGGTGTGTGGTTATTGTTACTATGTTTCTAGGTACAGTTGTCAGAGAAGCGTTTACTTGATTCAGTGCTATTTGGGGAAAAGGAGTTCGTTTGATGCAGATATACTTGATGATTGATTGATGTTCATGGATCTAGTCTGAAAATTTATGAAACGTGGTCCCTGGAAGAAAGAGAAGGTTGTAGACTTCAGTAGGCGAGCACCTACGTACTAGTATCTTGGCTAGTACAAGAGCTAAGGGGGTTGTAGCTCCCTTCCAGGAGATTCTCGAAAACGAGAGAGGGTTGTAGCTCTCTGCAGGTTGTAGCCCGCGTACTGGTAAAGGACTGCACTAGTACATTGTAAAAGGAAGTTTCTAATTAAAAAAAGATAGAGATGAATTGCAGCAGGTGGTTTTCTCCCACATTGGGTTTCCACCTTATATCTTGTGTTCTTGTGTGTGACTGTCTTTTGTTCTGATTTACTGGTCTAGTTAGTGTTTATTTCACTCAGATACATAGATTAATAATCAACATGTAAAAGATAAAGTAAATCATAAGTTTGCATTGTATACGCGGGTTTCCTTCTACATAGTTGCGTATATACGCGGGTTTTACTAACTGAAGTAGCATATATCCTCTGATTTTTAAAAGAGAATATTTGGCTTGATAATACTGATTCACCCCCCCCCCCCCCCCCCCTCTCAGTATTATTTACAAAAATTGGCATCAGAGCAAGTCCTTCTGAAGAAGCGTGATCGCTTGGAGGAAGATCCATCATCATGAGAAACTACGAGAGAGAAGCATCTATCAGGCCACCAATTTTTGATGGGACAAATTTTGTATATTGGAAGGTAAGAGTTATTGCCTATCTTCAATCTCTTGGTACAAAAGTCTGGAATATCATCGATACAGGGTACACTTTTCCATCGACAACTCCTACAAATCTGGCTGAGAAGAAGAAATATGAAACAAATGCAAAGGAAGTCAATACCCTATTAGGATGTCTATCTCAATCAGAATTCGTCAAGGTTATGCAGTATAAATCAACAAAGGAAATATGGGACAAGATTGTTCTGAGCTATGAATGAGATGAACAGGTAAAACGAGCAAAACTTCAAACCCTCTGAATTCAGTATGAAAATCTCAGAATTCACAATGATGAAAGTGTGGCTAACCATTTCCTTCGTGTAGATGAGATTGTTAATTGTATGAAAAGCTTGGGTGAAGAAATAAAAGAGGCTGTTGTGGTTGAAAAGGTTCTAAGATCTTTGTCCCCTAGGTTCGAATCTAAAGTTTCTGCAATAGAAGAAAAAGGGAATCTACGAAACCTTACCATGTCACAGTTGCACGGGATTGTAACTACTTATGAAATGAGGAAAGGAGGACCATCGGAGAGGAGAGAAGTTTCTTTCATGGCTTCAGGTAAAGGAGACTACTATGAGTCAGGAAACGTGTCAGAAGAAGAAGAAGAATCAAATTTTGTCAAGAATCTTCAACGGGGTGTTGGAAGATACCGAGGTAAGTTACCTTTCAAATGCTTTTCTTGTGGAAGAGTCGGTCATTATGTTGCCAAGTGTCCTGATAAGGATAAGATTGACAAATGGAAGGAAACTGTTAGATGGAACAAGAAACAGAATGCAACTAAGAAAGGTTACTACACTCATGAAGACAGTGATGGCCTATCAAATAGTGACGAAGATGAATGAGGTAATGACTATAAAATTTTAAAGGCTTTTGAAGATGATGATTACATGGATGTTATAGATGTAGATGGTTTTTATGAAGAGATTTCTAGACTCAAAACATGTTTAGAAGAAAAATATATGATCATTGATACTCTGCAATTCCAACTTGATGAAAAAGAAAACATTTCTTGAGAAGTTAGAATGTGAAATTGTTGGCCTTAGGAAAGAAATTGAGAAAAAAAAGGCTCTTAATCTTAAATTTGTTAAAGGAGATGAAACTCTGGATGAGATTATCAATGTACAATGTTCTCCACTAATCAAGATAGGTCTGGGGTATAATGGAGAAGCTTCTCAAGCATCCACCTCAAGGAGTTATCTTGATGCAGTAAAGAGGAATGAGCAAAAGCCCAATGGAGATCACCAGGTAAAATAGGGACGAATTACATCAAGAATAAACAAATACTACTAGGTAAATCAGGGGCAATCCATCTTAATGGTGAACAAAATCTACAACCAGCCACAGGTAAAAACTTCTCAATTTGCTTCAAGAATGGATGACAATAGAAACTACAATCATTTGGATGGTATATTTGATAACCACAGGAGTTTCTTCAATGGCCAATGTTTCTCTTTCCATAACTTTGGTCACAAAGCAGCTCAATGTGTTGCCTATAAAACAATCATGACTAGAGAAGCTCAAAAACAAAGAAGTATGACTGGGATTATGAAAAGGACCTATAACAACTTTTCGGCCCTTGAAAATGAAATTGAATGCTCTATCTGTAATAACTTCGGTCATGAAGATTCTGAATGCAGGAGCAGGTTTCGGCAGACAAAGGAATAAGCCTCAAGCGCCAGTTAATGGAGAATAAAGGAACCACAACCAGAAAGATGTGGGATAGCTTTTTATGCAGAAGGATAGGAAAATCTATGGTACATCGACAGTGGATGTTCGAAGCATATGAAAGGTGATAAAGAAAAACTTGAATCATATAGTGTATTAGAAAAAGGAAAGAAAGTTTCTTTTGGAAATGATACCCCTACAATCATAAAAGGAAGAGGCACTACTCAGTTGAAAGAAAAGGTCAAAGCTGGAAATGTTTTGTATGTTGATGGTTTGAAGCATAATCTACTGAGTGTCAGTCAGATGTGCGATCAAGGAATCGAGTTAATATTTTGATCAAATGGATGTAGTGTTTGTGATCTTGATACAGGAAAAAAGGTAGAGTTACTCCAAATAATTTATACGTATTTAAAGAAGGACAACAAAAATGTTATTTGAGCAAGGATGATGAACACCGGTTATGGCATCGGAGGTTGAGGAATCTAAGCTTTTCAAAAATAAGTAAAGCATGCAAATACCAGGCAGTTCGTGGTCTTCCAGATATCAAAATTCCACACAACATAATATGAAAATCATGTCAGTTTGGTAACAAAACCAGAACTATCTTCCTTGAGAAGGAAGGATCAGCTAGGAGGCCTCTTGAGCTAGTCCATACAGATGTATGTGGTCCATTTATGACAAGGTCACCTCGACGAGAAGAATACTTTATATTATTCATTGATGACTTCTCCAGGATGGTTTGGTTAGGACTTATGAAGCACAAAGACGAAGCATTCGAAAAATTCAAATCCTTCAAAGCCTTGGCTAAAAACGAATCAGATCAAAAAATTAAGTGCCTCAGGTCCGACAGAGGTGGGGAGTTTACCTCAAATGATTTTTTCAATTTCTGTGAAGAACATGGAATAAGAAGGGAATTCTCTATAGCTAGGACTCCTCAGAAAAATGGAGTGGTGGAAAGGATGAACAAAACGGTCCAACAAATGGCTCGTGCTATGCTTGATGAGTTTGGAACTCCCGCAACCTTCTGGGGTGAAGCTGCATTTACTGCGGTTGTTATTGTGAACAAAAAAAAATGTCCGAGTGAATAGCACTCAAACTCATCATGAGCTCTGTTATGGTGAGACTCCTTCAGTAAAGCATTTCAAAATTTTTGGAAGCAAATGCTATATTAAGAATAATGATGAATAGCTTGGCAAACTTGAACCTAGAGTAGATGATGACATTCTCCTTGGTTATTCTCCCCACAACAAAGCATATAAGTGTTACAATAAAAGACTTGGAAGAATTGTTGACAACATTGATGTAGTGGTTGATGAAAAAGGATACATTACTAGGCAAGTAAATTATGAAAATATCGAAGAGGATGAAGACTACCCTCCAAATTAGACTGATGATGAAGAAGAACCTCAAGAGGCACCAGAGGAACATATAAGGATAGAAGAGAAGACTCCATCTAGGTATGTTTAGAAGAATCACCTAGAATCTCAAATTTTGGGGCATAAAGAGGCAGGTATACAAACAAGAAGAACAATTGTAGAATTCTCAAGCTAGTTGGCTTTGCTCTCCTCCACTGAGCCACAAAATGTAAAAGAGGCATGCAAAGATGAATGTTGGGTCAAGGCAATGGATGAAGAACTTGAGTAGATCGAAAAGAATAACACTTGGGAGTTGGTTCCTAGACCAAAAGAGAATAATGTCCTAGGGACAAAATGGATCTTTAAAAATAAGTTGAATGAAAATGGAGAAGTGATTAGAAACAAGGCCAGACTTGTTTGTAAAGGGTATGCTCAACCAGAAGGAATAGAATTTTAAGAAACGTTTGCTCCCGTTGCTAGAATAGAGTCAATTCGAATGTTCCTTGCTCTCTCAAGCTTTCAGAAGTTCAAAGTATTTCAAATGGATGTGAAATCAACCTTTCTGAATGGAGACTTAGAAGAAGAAGTTTACATTGAGCAACAAGATGATTTCATTCTTGGGAATGATCCAAATCTTGTATGAAAACTAAAAAAGGCTCTCTATGGTCTTATACAGGCTCCAAGGGCTTGGTACTACTGTTTGGACAAATATCTTCATCAACAAGGATTCTCAAAAGGATCAACAGATTGCAATCTTTATATCAAAATTGAAAATGACAAATTGCTAATACTTGTGTATGTAGATGATATTATCTTCGACAACTATGAAGAAGCTATGAGTCAAAGCTTTGCCTTGGAGATACAAAAAGAATTCGAAATGTCTTTGCTTGGAGAACTAACATACTTTATTGGATTGGAATTTCAACAAAATGAAGGTGGTATCTTTTTGTCTCAAACCAAGTATCTCAAGCAGATCTTGAAGAAATATGGCATGGAAGATTCAAAACTAGTGTGTACCCCTATGCTTATAGGATGTAGCCTCAGTGCAAATGATGAATCTACAACAGTGCATCAACCAACCTATAGTTCCATGATTGGAAGTCTTCCTTATTTAACAGGTACTTAACGAGACATCATGCATGTGGTGGGAATAGTTGAAAGATTTCAGGCAAATCCTAAAGAAACCCATCTACAGGCAGTAAAGAGAATTTTCAAGTATCTTCAAGGAACTCAAAATTATGGCTTATGGTATCCTAAAGATACAGATCTCATTTCACATGCTTATACAGATGCAGACTAGGCTAGAAGCATGGATGACAGAAAGAGCACAAGTGGTGGAGCATCCTTTATGGGTTCTAGATTAGTATCTTGGTTCAGTAAGAAATAGAGTTCGATTGCTTTATCTATAGCTGAAGCAGAATACGTGGCTACTGCATCTTATTGCACTCAACTTCTTTGGATGATGCAAATCTTGCAGGACTTTCAAATCACTTGTACACCACCTATCCCCATCTTATGTGATAATACAAGTGCAATCATCATTTCAAAGAACTAGTCATGCACTCAAAAACCAATGACATACCAATTAAGTATCACTTTCTCCAAGAACTAGTGTTGGAACAAAAGGTCAAGTTGGAGTATGTTCCTTCTAAGGAACAAGTTGCTGATCACCAAACCACTACCCAGGGAGACATTTGAATACCTCAGACAGAAGCTAGGTGTAATTGATACATCATCTTGCTATTAAATCTTGTCTGTTTCAGAGAAAAATCGGGGTACGCGAGTTTCCTAAGGAGGATCCGTGTACATACGCAGGTTTGTGTAGAGATAGTTGCGTATATGGAGGTTTGATGGATATCAGTAGGGACAGGCTCTGGTTGAAGATAATCTAGTGTGGGTCTGACAGAAACCATCTGGCACAGGTTCAGGGGGAGCAGATAAACTTCTAATGATGCATTGTTGGAATTATCTCAGAAGCTTTTGGTTCTAGTTCACAACTGTTGTTGGATTCAGGTGGAACAAATGCAAAGGGAGAACAGAAGGAAATCATGGTTGCTGATCTAAATGGTGATTGAAAGATGCTGCTGCTATCAGTTATTGTGACTTCCATAAGCCTTTCTCTAGATATTTCGTCTCTATGTCATGTATCTCTTTTATGGTGTCAAGGTCATGTAACAACCTATTTTTGGTTACCCACTATGCCCTGGATGAAGATGTAATGTATTTGGTTGTCACATGTAATTCTCTGATGTATCTCCACTTGGTTGGGTGGATGATCCCCACTTGGTTGGGTGATGGATGTATGTATTGAGTCTTTTGGTGATAGGAAGGTCTTTTATGATGTATAAGTCATCGTTCTTATTGTAAAACATATTTTTGCAGACCTTGCTTATAGTCAGGGGGAGAATGAACAACACACTTTAGTAGAGTAGAGACTTCAGCATGTACTCAGAGGAAGCATGGATAGAGGGGTACACCTTGGCATATACAAAGGGGGAGCTCATTCAGAGATTTCACCAGGTACTCAGGGGGAGTATGGGCAGCGAAAAGTTTATCTAGGAAAGAGATTATATTGGTCTGCCCTTTGCCCTTGATGACAAAGGGGGAGAGTGATTGGTTTTTGTTGCCATCAAGTCCAAAAGGGGAGATTGTTGGCATTATGATACATATTTTGTACTTGATGGCAACTCATCTCAGATGATAAATTATAGTGCAGAAAAGTTCACGTACTTTCATGAAGATAAAAGTTTCTTTCGTGTAGAGAAACGCTCACGCACTTTCATGAAGATAAAAGTTTCTTTCATGTAGAGAAAAGTTCACGCACTTTCATGAAGATAAAGGTTCTTTCATGTAGAAAAAAGTTCACACACTTTCATGAAGATAAAAGGTTCTTTCATATAAAGAAAAGTTCATGCACTTCCATGCAGAGAAAAGTTTCTCTCATGTAGAGAAAAGTTCACGCACTTTCATGCAGAGAAAAGTTTCTTTCATATAGAGAAACATTCACGCACTTTCGTGCAGAGAAAAGTTACTTTCATGAAGAGAAAAGTTCACGCACTTTCATGGTTGGCTCATGGTATTAGTCCGACAGTTTTTGATCCTATGGTTTTGGTTCGTGGTATTGCATCCAAAAGTATCGACCCCAAGTATTGGGTTCATGGTATTGTGTTATTATGGTTTTGGACTGTGGTATTGTGAAAGGCCTAAGACTATAAAAGAGGAAGGAGATCATTTGGCAAGGAAATTAATCTGAATGAATTGAATATCTAATAAGTGCTAGATCTGAAATATTTGTGATTGGGGTTATGGTGCAGATCTGGATCTGAATGAAGGAGGAGCCGTAGCACATAAAGAAGGATAAGTTCTATTGATGGGTCATAATCTTTAAGCTTGAATAATAACATCTTTGTATGATTTTGATATGTTATATGAGGTGCATGCTTGATATATAAATCTGACAATCTGGGTTAATTAGTGTCTGAATATTTGAGAGAATAAATTATCCTTTACAGATCTGTATGCAGGTTTAGTGAAGTGAAAGAGCGTATACACGATGGTTCAGTGAATGAAAACGGCGTATATGCAGGTTGGTCCAAACACATGAGCGTATTCACGCATGTTTCAGGATGTTGAAGTAGCATATATCTTTTAAATTATGATCTAGTTACCTTTGTTTATTGTTGTAGTAATCTGGGTTTAGAATTTGGTGTGTGGTTATTGTTACTATATTCTGGGTACAGTTGTTAGAGAAGTGTTTACTTGATTCAGTGCTATTTGGGGAAAAGGAGATTGTTTGATGCATATATACTTGATGAATGATTTATGTTATTGGATCCAGTCTGAAAATTTATGAAATGTGGTCCCTAGAAGAAAGAGAAGGTTGTAGCCTTCAGTAGGCTAGCACCTACATACTAGTATCTTGGCTAGTACAAGAGCTAAGGGGGTTGTAGCTCCCTTCCAGGAGATTCTGGAAAATGAGAGTGGGTTGTAGCTCTCTGCAGGTTGTAGTCTGCGTACTGGTAAAGGACTACACCAACACATTGTGAAAGGAAGTTTCTAATTAAAGAAAGATAGAGACGAATTGCAGCAGGTGGTTTTCACCCACATTGGGTTTCCACCTTATATCTTGTGTTCTTGTGTGTGGCTATCTTCTGTTCTATTTTATTGGTCTGGTTACTTTTTATTTCACTCAGATACACAAATTAATAATCAACATCTGAAAGATAAAGTAAATCATAAGTTTGC
Organism: Pinus tabuliformis; assembly: GCA_031772625.1. NCBI lineage: Eukaryota > Viridiplantae > Streptophyta > Pinopsida > Pinales > Pinaceae > Pinus > Pinus tabuliformis. The sequence goes on along the minus strand of CM062810.1, from coordinate 473,360,632 downwards.
ATTATATACGCGGGTTTCCTTCTACATAGTTGCCTATATACACGGGTTTTACTAACTGAAGTAGCGTATATCCTCTGATTTTTAAAAGGGAATAGTTGGCTTCATAATACTGATTCACCCCCCCTCTCAGTATTATTTCCAACACCCATAAATTTAGTTTTGGGTTCATTCATAGTTAAAGCTTTACCCATCCTTGCAAATCTTATTTCATAAAATTTCCTCAACCATATTACTATTAGGCCAATGTACAAATTTCTCCATAATTGTTTTACTAGTTATATTATATGGAACTTTAGATTCATTAACATGTCTATTGTATATGATCAACCATTAAAAATAATCATAGCATGCGTCCTATGAAACTCTTAGGTTAATCCCCACAATAATTAATGGACTTTAATTGAAGTTTACTGTAATTAGTATGGGTGTGTTTCATGATCATAGTCCTCTTCACATAGTGAGTATGTTACTGACCAACCATTCACTCACATGCATATCTAACCAGGCTAGCCTAAAAGGAGGCATTCTTAGACATGCAATGGATATAACTTGAACCATTTTCCATATAGTGAGTTGTATTAAGCATTAATTATACAATTGTTCCACATGAATAAGCATTTAGTTTATCATATAATATTACAGGCAGACTATATTTCTTATTTAAATGTAAGATGTAGATTTCATATCTATCTCACATATTCATATGTGATCTCCTCTTAAACACCATTAGTATTTACAACCATGTATTATGCTTCCACTATGAAATCTGCTCTTGGATATAAAAGGAGTCACAGGTATAACACATTATCATAAAAATCATTAACACGGTATTCTACTTATAATTGGCAAATGAAATTTCTATCCTGAATCAGATAGGTCATGGGTATAAGTACTATTAGTTACTTCATACACTTATACTGCTAACTTCACTCTAGAATGCAACATGCATAATGAAAACCATTATCTCCATAATAAAGTAACAATTAAGATAAAACATATTTCATGCAAGTGACTTAGATCAGAATGAAGGAAAAACACCAATAATCTACTCATAATCATCTCATTTAATTCATTCATTCATGGCAAGGAAACTTAAATCTTCTCATAGACAAACTGAAACTATAGTAGAGAAAGAGTATGAATCATCATACAAACATCCCATGCTCTTACACCAACTAAAACCTTTCTCTGAGGGAGGATCACCACCAACCAACCATGAATCACCTCTGATTTCCCCCAAGTTAAAGATCTTGCCAAGGATCAACTATCCTCAATTGATCAATGTAGTGGGTATTTAATACTCTCTTTCATGATTTAGTTACCATTAGTGGCATCCTGCTTTATGGATTTTTCCATTTTCCTAGGTCTTATCCTTAAAAGATCGTCTTTATCTCCCATGATGCTTTTCTACATAAAATATTGCCTTTATCTCCCACAAAGTTGTTATGTCCGATGGATCTTTATCTCCCATCCATCCAATGGATATCCAATCCATCCAAGCTTATCTAGAATCACATCTAGAAGATTATCATGAAAGATTCATCTCTATCCCATTCCTCATGGAATTTGGAAAGCATCTCCTCTCTCTCGGTGCTCCACCTTCCAAGTGATTTATTTTATTAATTTATTTAATAATACATTTTCTTTTCATATTACATATCACCTAGCTTTCCTTAGCTTAGGTGTAGAATAGTTTAACCCACAAAGGAGGGTATCAAACCTAGCTTTCCTTAACTTAGGTTTACAAACATTTAACACACAAGGGACGGGTAATACATTAGACGTATAAATAAATACAAGCACCTTAAAATGAGAAATATGAGGATGGGCCATGAATGACTACCAAAAGGGTTTGGATTACCAACAAGGGAGACAATTTTGTATCTATAATCCCATCATGGCCCAATAATACATCAATCATGAGAATTTTGAATCAACATCATGATCACATTTGGTAAAAATATATAGGTTACACTGTAGAGAATCTAAGGTGTATTAACTAGCTCCAACTTGGGGACATGTGATTATCTCGAGTGTGCATGAAAAATCTAAAAAAGTATCCATAAAACTATACACCTAAAAAATTCTCACCAAATGGATATTAAATGAAAGGGAGGATTAGATACATATTCATCTTATCTCTTCCTTCAAATAGAGAAATTAATTCATTGATATATGAAATTGTATCAAGAACCTATCAATAACATCAACTCTCATATAATTTCAAGTAATGTGGGAATTGTTTCATTTTATTTAAACAAAATAAAATGTTGAACCTAATAAAATGAAAAAATTAACAAAGGCTAAAAATACTTACTATATTACACAAATGCTCCGAAGGCATCAAATATTACATTGATAGAACAGTTTAGAACTTTCCCATGGGAAAGGGTAGCTTCTTACCATCCAAATGGATTAGATAGAAATAATTATTATTGGCAACATGATTAATGTTGTAAGGACATAACCAAGTACTTTTGAACTTAACATGTTTACTTTTTGGTTCCATAGAAAGATCAGATTAACCTTATGAAAACTTTAATGGTGAGCTATCATGTTGAGCTTGTTCTTTTTATTTTCTTGGGTTTATATCAAATGATCAAAGGTTATAAGTGTTCAAGTCACTAAACCTATGGAATACATTTGTTCCTTAGATGTTAAGGAATGCTCCTAATTTAGGTAGACATTAAAAAATATCCTCAAAATTCTTTTTGTTAACCTTCGTCCCAATATATATTTATGATTTTAAAAACACTTATCTTCATTAAATATTCTCAGTATACATTTTTTCCATGCAATTTTTAATACCCATTTCTATTTCTACACCAAATATGGAAACATGATCGAACTCTTAAAATCCTTTGGAATCAGTGCTTGAAGAACTAATGAGAGGGACAAATATTGGAAAAAATACTTGGCGGGGTGGGGGGTGAATCAATATTATGAGATCAATAATTTTTGATTTCCCAAACAGATTCATATACGCTACTTCTGTGAAGTGAACTAGTGTGTAGACGCTATTGTTATTAGAGAAACCAATGTATACCTAGAGAACTTGCGATTTAGTCAATTTATCATGTGTTGATATTTAACCAGTGCATCAGTAACTTATTAAATAGTCCAATAAAAACAAAATAAACCATTACACATAAGAAACACACATGAACGACAAGATTTAAGGTGGAAACCCAATGTGGGTGAAAACCACTACTGTTATCGTCTCTGTCTTATTTTAATAATAATAAAATATGTTTACAATATTGTACTGGTGTAGACTCATACCAGTAAGAAGGCACCCACCTGCCAAAGGACACAACCTTCTATCATTTTCTAGCTTCTACTGGAAGGAAGCTACAACTCCCTAGCTCTTGTAGTAGCCAATGTGTTTACTATTAGGTAGGTGCTAGCCTACAGAAGGCTATGACCTTCTTTCTTCTTCCAGGGACCACATTTCATAAATTTTCAGACTGGATGCTCTTGGTACACAAAAATGAACATGAAGTCCTCATTTCATCAAATTTTCATATTGGACCCATCATAATTTTCAAATTGCATCAACCAATAATTAGTTAATTTGAATAGTTAGATCACTATCACCAGAACATTGTACAGAACCCATAAACCCACATTATTATTTAGAACCAATTACAACCTCAAAAATCATGCATCAGAATGTATATGCTACTTTACTGAGCCCACCCTACCTGTATATGCTACTTCCTTTAATCAAACTTACGTACACCTTCAAAACTACTAAAACATAAAACTTCTCAATCAAGTATGTAATAACCAGCAATATATTGAAAATCTACTGTCAATTTACAGAGATTTACATAGGTAGTATGAGAGATCACCTTTCTCACTTATACAGTCAATCAATCAGATATCAAACTCCTTATGAATTTAGTTTTACATTAATATCTAATAAGACTTCATTGATAGGCAACAATAAAATGATAGAACTAATCAGATACATTAGTCAAACCTGAAGAGATTGATTTCCCTTTGTATACACTGCTTGGAAGAGTAGAACCTACATGCACAAATGCTTTTAGTGAGATGAACCAATGTACAAACATGCAAATACTAACTCATAACTTCACTACTATTCCAGACTTTAGACAATCCAATATCATGATGTTTAAAGAATAACACTGGTGCACACAATTTGATCTATCCCAACCAATATCAGATCATTCAATGATAAGTCATTTCAAGTCTCATGATCCTAATGCAACATTGAATTGAAGGTGCACACAATATTTCAAATCAAATCACCAGCATAGCCCCTCCAACATTAAATATACTTTAGATAGAAGTATTCCTTAAAAGACCCTTTTCACTTGCACACCCTGGCCTTATGATGTTCTCTTCCTTCTATAGTTTTAGGCCTTTCTCAATAACTCAAACCAAAACCAGTTAGGACTCATGGTACCCTTGGATGGGATCAAATAGTCATTAATCCACTCAATATTGTGGGCTAATACCATGGTATTGACCCATGGCATTGTCTCGTCCTGAATTTCCTTGATTTTCCAACATATATGTGTTTTTCCTCTTGTGAAAGTGTGTGTATATGTATACTCTCTTTTTGTTCTGTGAACCAATGTGTATATGTTATTTTGACTAAGTGGACCTGTGTATATATCTTAAACTACTTTTCACCATCCTTTTCCTTCAAATTATTCATTCTCATTAGTAGACTTTAGTTTCATCTTCTTGTTCTTTTGTACGAATGCTCTGTTACATATGAATGGACATATTACATTGTGAGTTTCCTTTCATCAAAACTAAATTGGCCTATGAGTAAGTCGCCATAAAGGACAACATTTGTATCATAATTCCAACAATATCCTCCTTTGGACTTGATGGTAACCATGCTGATGTTGATTACTGCACGCTATAGAAACTATTAGAGATAACAAGCAACACTAAAATACTCTCCCCCTTTGACATCAAAGGCAAAGGAAAGACCAAGCCATTCTCCCCCTTTGATATACATTATGTTAAATTCCAATCTCCTCCTAAGTACATGTTGAGTCAGCAAAGATATGTTTCAAGAGAATAACATGACTCTATAGCTCAACTAAGTGAGTACGAGCTCCCTATGACAAATGACTCATACATACATCAATTACCCAACCAAGTGGGGATATACCAATTTTTATACATAAATACAAATATTATTACATCATCCATCCCGTGAAAAGTAGGGATACAAATTACATCATATGTCCAATAGGACTCATTCAAATATAGACCATGACAGATGAAGTCATATCATACCCTAGATCTTTAGATGACTTATGAAACAAATGATATAAGTATTTGAAGCCATAACTGAACTCAGCAACCATGATGCCAACAATGTAGAATGTGTGTGAAGGCTAATGGTCCTCGTAAACTTGTGATACATGTGTATTTTCAACAAGTCATTCATCAAGGCATCTTTGTCAGACAGATAAAAATCAATGAACAAATCATATTTGGAGACTATAATCATCGTTATCAGACAAAGAACCCATATCAGAGTTTGACCTAATGTCTTTCTATCAGAAAAACATATAAACTCCTTTAGCCATAGAAACCCACTCGTATATGTGACTATACTTCATGAAACACGTGTATAATAACGTTCCTTTGAAAACTGGATTTAACAGCAGGATGATGGAACATCTACTCCCAATTTTTGTTTGAGATATTCAAATGTTTCTTTCGGAAGTGGTTTAGTGAATATATCAACAACAAGTTCTTTGGAGGGAACATACTCCAATTTAACCTTTTGTTCAAGCACTTGATTTTGTAGAAAATGGGACTTAATGGGTATGTGCTTGGTCTTGGAGTGCATGATATGATTTTTCAAAATATTGATGGCACTTGTATTATCACATAGAATGGAGATGGTTGGAGTACATGTGATATGAATTTCTTGCAATGTTTGTATCATATAATGGAGTTGTGTATAGCAAGATGCAACAACCACATATTCTGCTTCGGATATAGATAAGGTAATCGAAATTTGTTTCTTGCTGATCCATGACACTAATTAAGAATTCATATAGAATGCATCTCCACTAGTTCTCTTTTAATCATTAACATTTCCTACCTAATCTACATCTCTGTATGCATGAAGAGTAAGGTTTGTATCTTTAGGATAACATAGCTCGAGGTCCTGAGTTCCTTGAAGATATTTGAAAATTATTTTGACTACTTAGAGATGTGATTCCTTTGGATTTTCTTGGAACCTTCCAACAATTCCTACTGCATGCATGACTTCAGGTCTGGTATCTCTTAGATAAATCAAACTCCCTATCATAGATCTGTAATTTTGTTGGTTTACTACTGGTGATTCATCGTTAGAGGTGAGACTGCATCCTATTTCCATTGAAGTACATATTGGTTTAGAATCTTCCACTCCATATTTCTTCAAGTTCTAGTTGAGATATTTAGTTTGTGAAAGAAAGATACCATCTTTGTTTGCGGTACTTGTAGACCAAGAAAATAAGTAAATTCACCAAGTAAGGATATTTCAAATTCTTGCTACATTACTAAAGCAAAATTTTGACTCATGGATTCTTCATTGCTAACAAAGATGATATCATCAACATAAAAAATAATAATTAGTAGTTTATAATTCTTAATCTTTGAGTATAAATTTCTATCTGCAAAATCTTTTGTGAAACCTTTTTGTTGTAGATATTTGTCAAGGCGGTAATACCAAGCCATTGGAGCCTATTTTAGTCCATAGAGAACCTTTTAGAGCTTGCATATGAGTTTTGCATCATTTCCAAGAATGAATGCTTCTAGATGTTGACTATAAGCTTCTTCTTCTAAATCTCCATTATGAAAGGCCAATTTTACATCCATTTGATATACTTTGAATTTTCAAAAACTAAAGAGAGCAAGAAACATCCTTATGGCTTCAAGTCTAGAAACAGGTTCAAAAGTTTCTTCAAAATATATACCTCTTGTTGAGCATAACCTTTACAAACAAGTCTTTCCTTGCTCGTAATAACTACTCCATTTTCATTTAGCCTATTCTTAAATATCCATTTTGTTCCTATAACATTTTTATCATGAGGTCTAGGAACTAATTCCAAAGTATCATTCTTTTCAATTTGGTCCAGTTCTTCATCCATGGCCTTCACCCAACATTCATCTTTGCAGGATTCATTTACATTCTTAGGTTCGGTGGAGGATAGTAATGCTAGATAACTTAAGGTCCTTATAAGAGTTCTTCTTATCTGTACACCAACCCCTTTTTCTCCTAGCATTTGAGATTCTGGATGATTCTTCTGAAAATAACTGGATGGAGTCTTTTCTATGTCTGTTGTATCTTCTTCTGGTGCTTCATTGGTTTCTTCTTCTATATAATTTTGATTGGATGCGGGAAAGAATTCCCCATCTTCCTCATTGTCATATTCCTCTGTTGATTTCATTTGTTCCAGATTTTTACATGCTTCATCAATTACAATATCAATGATTTCAACAATTTTTCGAAGTCTTTTTCTATAGGATTTGTATCCTTTACTTTTGGATGAATAACCAATAAGAATTACTTCGTTTGCTCTAGGTCCAGACTTACCAATTTTTTGATCAAGCATTTTGATGAAACATTTGCTTCCAAAAACTCTAAAGTGTTCTATAGTAGGAGGCTTACCATACCAAAGTTCAGATGGAGTTTGACTACTATTTACCAAAACATTGGTTTTGTTGAGAATAATCATGGCAGAAAATGTAGCCTCAACTTAGAAGGTTGTAAGAGTTCCATATTCATCAAGCATCACTCGAGCCATTTGTTGAACTGTTCTATTCATTCTTTCCACCATGCCATTTTCCTGAGGATTTCATGCAACAAAGAATTCCATTTTTATTCCATGTTGTTCACAAAAGTCAAAGAATTCATTTGATATGAATTATCCCCTTCGATCAGATCTAAGACGTTTAATTTTTTGATATGATTCATTTTCTACTAAATATTTCAAGGCTTTAATTTTTATTTTTTTTTTGCTTCATATTTATGCTTTAGTAGTCCTATCCAACACATCCTTCAAAAATCATCAATAAATAAAATAAAGGATTCTTCTCCATGAGGTGACTTTTTCCTTGTTGGACCACATAAATCATTATGGATGAGTTCCAGAGGCTTAATTTCTAATATTTATTTTTCATTGAAGTGAACTCTGGTTTGCTTACTGACTTGACATGGTTTGCATATGGTATTTTCTGGGATGCTAATATCTGGAAGATCATGAACTAGCTTGATCCTGCATGCTTTTCTTATTTTTAGAAAAGCTTAGATGTCCCAATCTTCTATGCCATAACCAATTTTCATCTATTTTTCTTAGATAGAATATTTTTTGTCCTCCTTTGAGTATGTATAAGTTGTTTGGAGTTCTTGTTCCTTTGATTACAATATTTCTTGTATCAAGCTCATGAAACACACATTCATTTGATCAAAACACAACTTCATTTCCTTGATCACACATTTGACTGACACTCAATAGGTTATACTTTAAACCATCTACATACATGACATTTTTATCTTTAACCTTTTCTTTCAAGAAGACAAAACCTTTACCTTTAATGAAAGCTAGAGTGTCATTTCGAAATGAGACATTCTTTTCCTTTTCTAAAGAATTATATGAATGAAGTTTCTCTTTATCATCTATCATGTGTTTGGATCATCCGTTATCAATGTACCATTGATTTTCTTATCCTTCTGCATAAAAATCTATGCCACATCTTTCCGATTGAGATTCCTTCTTTCTCCATATCTTGGGATTCAATGATGTTTTCTCCTTCTGAAGTGATGGTTGAAAGTTTCTCCTGCATTCATATTTTTAATGACCAAAGTTGTTACAAATCGAGCATTCTACTCCAATTTCAAGAGGAGAAAAGTTATTATAAGAACTTTTCTTCATTCGTGTTACAACCCTTTGATTTCGTGCTTCTCTAGTCATGATGGTTTTGTAAGCGGCACATTGAGCAACCTTATGACCAAAATTATGACATGAAAAACATTGCCCATTAAAGAAGTTTCTGTGATCATGGAATCTTTTGGTATTGTTTACCTATTGGTTGAAGCTTCTACTGATATTCATCCTTGGAGTAAATTGGGTACGATTTATCTGATGAGTAATTTTAGGCCTTTGCTGATGATTGACATACAACTCACTGGTCTTTGCTACATCAAGATAGCTTTTGGTGGAGGCTGACGACTTCTTTGATTGAGATGATTCTTCAGTATATCCAAGACCTGTCTTTATCAGAGGAGAACACTAAACTTTGATGATATCATTTAATGTTTTAGATCCCTTAGCAAATCTAAGATTAAGACATTTTGTCTTCTCAAGTTCTTTTCTTAGAACCACAATTTCACATTCTAGATTTTCATTGTGATTTTTGCTTTCAGTGAATTGGTGCGTCAAAGTATCTATGATCATATTCTTTTCTTCTAAACATATTTTTAGTTTATTGATTTCTTAAAGGAAGTCTTCCTCTTCTAACGTGTCCAAAAAATCATCATTGTCATAAGCCATGAGTAGTCTATAATCTTATTCAGTTTCATCTTCATCACTATTGGATAAGCCATCACTATCTTCATGCATATAGTAACTCCTTGTATTCACAACTTGTTTTCTATTTCCTTTTGCATATTCCTTTTCCTTTCCATATTTATCTTTATGAGGAAGTTTGGCAGCATAATGGCCGACTCTACCACAAGCAAAGCATTTGAAAGGTTGCTTACCTCTGAATCTTTTGGAACCCCATTGAAGCTTCTTGAAATTTTTTTACCTCATCTTCTTCTTTTGAAATGTGTTCTGATTCATTGCGCTCTTCCTTTTATTTTCCCTTTTCTCGCTTTAGAAGAGGTTTCTCTCATATCTGATGGACCTCCTTTTCTCATTTCAAAGGCAGTTATTGTTGGCATTATGTTTTTGGTATGGCTATATGTTACAGATGTTGTACTTGATGGCAACTCCCGTGGCAAGGCTCTCAATATGTTGAAAATTAAGAAGTACGCAGGAGATCAGTTCAGCAGGTGCGTACCCACAGGTACACCGTGAAGGGACCGCAGCCAGACACGCAGGTCAGCCGTTCAGGAGGTGCGTACCCCAAGTGCACTCATTTCAAGGCAGAGAAAAGCACACGTGGGGTTTCTTATGTTTAACCCTTGGTATTTAGCCGACGGTATTTGTGTTATTATGGTTTTGGCTCGTGGTATTGATCCATGATTTCAGGAGGAGCTTACCTATATAAAGCAAAGGAGATCTCTTGGCTAAGCATATTTTTGCAATTGAATATCTTAAGATCTGAAATATTGGGTTATGGTATTAAAAGCTTGATCTATATGTAAGAGAAGTTGATAGCGAATCTATGAAGGGTGATCTCTCGAGCGCATGATCAGATCTAAGCAACTGTGCCACTCTGGTGGACTGCCAATTCGGCCCTAATCGGAAGTACGCAGGTGTTTAACAGGAGAGCTGCATGGGTATGCAGAGTAGAAACAAGCGAGCTGCGTGGGTGCGCAGAGCAGAAGAAGGAGAACTGCGTGGGTACGCAGAGTGACAAAGGTTCAGGTGCGTATGCACAGTAAAAGTAAGCGGCGTGATAGTATCTCTGGGTGCGTACCTGCAGTAACAGTACGCGGCGCGATAGTGTCTCTGGGTGCATACCTGAAGTAACAATACACAGTGCGGTTGAATAAACAGTGCGTGGACACACAGCGCGGTAGAAGGGTCTCTGCGGGTATACACAGGGGAGCTGATGGTGAAGTGCGTACGCACGCAGACCAGAGAAAGAAAAACTACGTATCTGTCTTAAGACATTTTGTTTGGCTGTATTTTTCTGTTGATAAGGTGTTATGGGTTTGTTTCTATTATTGTTGATCTGGTTACTATAGTTGACTGGGTGATTTTCTTATACATGATGATCATTTGATGCTTATGGATCCAGTTTGAAAATTTATGAAAAGTGGTCCTTGTAAGAAAAGAAGTAGGGGGTTGTAGCTCCCTTCCAGGAGAGACTGGAAAACAAGAGAGAGTTGTAGCTCTCTGCAGGTTGCAGCCTGCGTACTGGTAAAGGACTGCACCAGTACAAAACCATTGTAAAAGGAGTTTCTAATTTGAAAGAAGATAGAGACATATTGCAGCAGGTGGTTTTCACCCACATTGGGTTTCCACCTTACATCTTGTGTTCTTTGGTGTTACTATCTGTTTTTTTTGTTCATGCTCATTATTTTATGGTACTGACATGCAAAAATAATTCAAAGAACAAATAAGGAAGATTTATTAAAAGAATTTGATAATACTGATTCACCCCCCCTCTCAGTATTATTTCCAACCATTGGTATCAGAGCAGGTCCTTCGGAGAATCTTGATCGCTTGAAGGAAGATCATTCATCATGAGCAACTACGAGAGGGAAGCATCAATCAGGCCACCAATTTTTGATGGGACAAACTTCAATTATTGTAAGGTAAGAGTTACTGCCTATCTTCAATCTCTTGGTACAGAAGTTTGGGATATCATAGATACAGGCTATGCTTTTCCTTCAGCTACACCTACAGATGCGTAGGAAAAGAAGAAATATGAAACAAATTCTAAAGCAATCAATACATTGCTGGGATGCTTATCTCAAACAAAATTCGTAAAGTTTATGCAATATAAATCCGCAAAATAAATATGGGACAAGATTGTCTTGAGCTACGAAGGATATGAACAGGTAAAGTGTGCTAAAATTCAAACTCTCAGGATTCAGTATGAGAATCTCAAGATTTATAATGATGAAAGTGTGGCTAACTATCTTCTTCGAGTTGATGAGATTGTTAATTGCATGAAAAATTTGGGTGAAGAAATAAGGAGACTATCAGGTAAAGCAGGGACGAATTGTAAACAAAAACTATCAGGGGCAATCCGTCTTAAGAGTGAACAAAAGCTACAACCAGCCACAGGTAAAATCTTCTCAATTTGGTTCAAGAATGAATGACAATAGAGATTACAATCACTTGGCTGGTAGATTTGATAACTGCAGAAGTTTCTTCAATGGACAATGTTTCTCTTGTCATAACTTTGGTCACAAAGCAGCTCAGTGTGTTGCATATAAAACAATCATGACTAGAGAAGCTCAAAAACAAAGAAGTATGACCCGGATTACAAAAAGGACCTATAACAACTTTTCGGCTCTTGAAAATGAAGTAGAATGTTCTATTTGCAATAACTTTGGTCATGAAGATTCTGAATGCAAGAGCAGGTTTCAGCAGAAAAAGGAACAAGCCTCAAGCACCAAAACATGGAGAATAAAGGAACCACAAATAGAAATATGTGGGATAGCATTTTATGCAGAGGGACAGGAAAATATATGGTACATTGACAGTGGATGTTCGAAGCATATGACAGGTGATAAAGAAAAACTTGAGTCATATTCTGCTGTAGAAAAGGGAAAGAAAGTTTCTTTTGGAAATGATACTCCTGCAACTATAAAAGGAAAAGGAATTGCTCAGTTAAAAGAAAAGGTCAAGGCTGGAAATATTTTGTATGTTGATGGATTGAAGCATAATCTTCTATGTGTCAGCCAGATGTGTGATCAAAGAACCGAGGTGATATTCAAATCAAATGGATGTCTTGTTCGTGGTCTTGATATAGGTAAAATAGTGATCAAAGGCAAAAGAACTCCAAATAATCTGTACATATTTGAAGAAGGACAACAAAAATGCTATCTGAGCAAGGATGATAAGCACTGGTTATGGCATCGGAGGTTGGGGCATCTAAGATTTTCACAAATAACGAAAGCATGCAAATATCAGGCAGTTCGCGATCTTCTAGATATCAAAATTCCTGACAACACCATATGCAAATCATGTCAGTTTGGAAAACAAACCAGAACTAACTTTCCAGAGAAGGAAGGATCAGCTAGCGTGCCTCTTGAGCTAGTACATACAGATACATGTGGTCCATTCAGGAAAAGAACACCTCGAGGAGAAGAATACTTGATATTATTCATTGACGATTTCTCCAGGTTTGTCTGGTTAGGACTTATGAAGCACAAAGATGAAGCATTCGAAAAATTCAAATCCTTCAAAGCCTTGGTTGAAAATGAATCGGGTCACAAAATTAAGTGCCTCATATCCGACAGAGGTGGGGAGTTTACTTCAAATGAATTTTTCAATTTCTGTGAAGAACATGGGATAAGAAGAGAATTCTCTACAGCTAGAACTCCTCAGCAAAATGGATTTGTGGAAAGAATGAACAGAACAGTCTAACAAATGGCTCGTGCTATGCTTGATGAGTCAGGAACTCCCGCAACCTTCTGGGGTGAAGCTGCACATGCTACGGTTTTTATTCTCAATAAGAAAAATGTTCAGGTGAACAACACTCAAACTCCTCATGAGCTCTGGAGTGGTAAGACTCCTTCGGTAAAGCACTTCAAAATATTTGGGAGAAAATGCTATATTAAGAATACTGATGAGCAGCTTGGCAAAGCAAAGCATACAAGTGCTACAATAAAAGACTTGGCAGAATTGTTGACAGCATTGATGTAGTGGTTGATGAGAAGGGATACATTCCTAGGCAAGTACAACATGAAGACATCGAAGAAGATGAAGGCTACCCTCAACGACAGAATGATGAAGAACCTCAAGAAGAACCTCAAGAAGAACCAGAGGAGCAGACAAGAATAGAAGAAAAGACTCCATCCAGATATGTTAAGAAGAATCATCCAGAATCTTAGATTATGGGGCAGAAAGAAGCAGGTGTACAAACAAGAAGAACAGTTACAGAAGCCTCAAGCTATTTGGCATTACTCTCCTCTACTGAACCACGGAATGTGAAAGAGGCATGCAAAGATGAATGTTGGGTGAAAGCAATGGATGAAGAACTTGAGCAGATCGAAAAGAACAACACTTGGGAGCTGGTTCCTAGACCAAAGGATAAGAATGTTATCAGAACAAAATGGGTCTTCAAAAATAAATTGAATGAAAATGGAGAAGTAATTAGAAACAAGGCTAGACTTGTTTGTAAAGGGTATGCGCAGCAAGAAGGAATAGACTTTGAAGAAAACTTTTCTCCTGTTGCAAGACTTGAAGCCATCCGAATGTTCCTTTCTCTCTCAAGTTTTCAAAACTTCAATGTATTTCAAATGGACGTGAAATCAGCCTTCCTGAATGGAGACTTGGAAGAAGAAGTATACATTGACCAGCCAGATGGGTTCATCCTTGGAAATGATCCAAATCTTGTATGCAGATTGAAAAATGCTCTATATGGTCTCAAACAAGCTCCAAGGGCTTGGTACTACCGTTTGGACAAATATCTTCATCAACAAGGTTTTTCAAAAGGATCAGCAGATACCAATCTTTACATAAAAGTTGAAAATGACAAATTGCTAATACTTGTTGTGTATGTAGATGACATTATTTTTGGCAGCAATGAAGAAGCTATGAGTCAAAGCTTTGACTTGGTCATGCAGAAAGAATTTGAAATGTCCTTGCTGGGAGAACTGACATATTTCCTTGGTTTGCAAATCCAACAAAAGGAAGGAGGAATCTTTTTATCTCAAACCAAGTATCTCAAACAGATTTTGAAGAAATATGGCATGGAAGTTGCAAAACCAGTATGTACACCCATGGTCACAGGATGTGGCCTCAGTGCAAATGATGAATCTGCAACAGTACATCAACCAACCTACAGATCTATGACTGGAAGTTTACTTTATTTGACAGGTACCCGACCGGACATCATGCATGCAGTTGGAATAGTTGGAAGATTTTAGGCAAATCCGAAGGAGACTCATCTTCAGGCAGTGAAGAGAATTTTTAGATATATTCAAGGGACTCAAAATCGTGGCTTATGGTATCCTAGAGATGCAGATCTCACACTTCATGCTTATACAGATGCAGATTGGGCCAGAAGCGTGGATGACAGAAAAAGCACAAGTGGTGGTGCGTTCTTTATGGGTTCTAGACTGGTATCTTGGTTCAGCAAGAAACAGAGCTCGATTGCCTTGTCTACAACTGAAGCAGAATATGTTGTTGCTGCATCTTGTTGCACTCAACTTCTTTGGATGATGCAGACTCTGCAGGATTTTCAAATCACTTGTACACCACCTATCCCCATCTTATGTGATAACACAAGTGCAATCAGCATCTCAAAGAATCCTGTCATGCATTCAAAAACCAAGCACATACCAATAAAGTATCATTTTCTTTGGGAACAAGTGCTTGAACAGAAGGTCAAGTTGGAGTATGTTCCTTCTAAGGAACAAGTTGCTAATATACTCACCAAACCATTGCCCAGGGACACTTTTGAATACCTCAGGCAAAAGCTGGGTGTTGTTGATGCATCATCTTATTGCTGAACCTCTTCTGATTGATGTTTGTATATGCATACATGTGCTGGGTCGCTGATTCGTTGAAGATTGATGGTACAGGTTCAGGGGGAGCATATAATGCATTGTTGGCATTATGGAGGATGTAAAGAAGGCGATCATGGAAGTAGCTGCAATATGTCTCTATCTCTTTCATGGTGGATTATGGTTCTTCGCTGCAGATCTGGTTCATATTCAGGGGGAGCATGCTCTTAGGGGGAGCATAACCCTTTGCCCTTGATGTCAAATGGGGAGAATGAAGCTGAAGTTTGTGAGGTTTCCATCAAGTCCAAAGGGGGAGATTGTTGAAATTATGTTTCTGGTATGGCTATATGTTACAGATGTTGTACTTGATGGAAACTCCCGTGGTAAGGGTCTCAATATGTTGAAAATTAAGAAGTACGCAGGAGATCAGTTCAGCAGGTGCGTACCCGCAGGTACACCGTGAAGGTACTGCAGCCAGACACGCAGGTCAGCCGTTTAGGAGGTGTGTACCACCAGTGCACTCATTTCAAGGCAGAGAAAAGCACACGTGGGGTTTCTTATGTTTAACCCTTGGTATTTAGCCGACGGTATTTGTGTTATTATGGTTTTGGCTCGTGGTATTGATCCATGATTTTAGGAGGAGCTTTCCTATATAAAGCAAAGGAGATCTCTTGGCTAAGCATCTTTTTGCAATTGAATATCTTAATATCTGAAATATTGGATTATGGTCTTAAAATCTTGATCTATATGTAAGAGAAGTTGATAGCGAATCTGTGAAGGGTGATCTCTCGAGCGCATGATCCGATCTGAGCAACTGTGCCACTCTGGTTGACTGCCAATTCGGCCCTAATCAGAAGTACGCAGGTGTTCAACAAGAGAGCTGTTTGGGTACGCAGAGAAGAAACAGGCGAGCTGCGTGGGTGCGTAGAACAGAAGAAGGAGAACTGCGTGGGTACGCAGAGCCACAAAGGTTCAGCTACGTACGCACAGTAAAAGTACGCGGCGCGATAGTATCTCTGGGTGCGTACCTGCAGTAACAGTATGCGGTGCGATAGTGTCTCTGGGTGCGTACCTGCAGTAACAGTACGCAGTGCGGTTGAATAAACTGTGCGTGGACACGCAGTGCGGCAGAAGGGTCTCTGCGGGTATACGCAGGGGAGCTGAAGGTGAAGTGTGTACACACGCAGACCAGAGAAAGAAAAACTGCATATCTGTCTTAAGACATTTTGTTTGGCTATATTTTTCTGTTGATAAGGTGTTCTGGGTTTGGTTCTATTATTGTTGATCTGGTTACTACAGTTGACTGGGTGATTTTCTTATACTTGATGATCATTTGATGCTTATGGATCCAGTTTGAAAATTTATGAAAAGTGGTCCTTGTAAGAAAAGAAGTAGGGGGTTGTAGCTCCTTTCCAGGAGAGACTGGAAAACGAGAGAGAGTTGTAGCTCTCTGCAAGTTGCAGCCTGCGTATTGGTAAAGGAATGCACCAATACAGAACCATTGTAAAAGGAGTTTCTAATTTGAAAGAAGATAGAGACATATTGCAGCAGGTGGTTTTTACCCACATTGGGTCTCCACCTTACATCTTGTGTCCTTTGGTGTGACTATCTGTTTTCTTTGTTCATGCTCATTATTTTATGGTACTGACATGCAAAAATAATTCAAAGAACAAATAAGGAATATTTATTAAAATAATTTGATAATACTGATTCACCCCCCCTCTCAGTATTATTTCCAACAGTTATGATTCCATGGAGTTGAGTCACAGTAATAGTTTGAAGATCATATTTTTCTTCTATGGCAGACACTTTTGACTCAAATTTAGAAGAGAAATATCTCAAAATTTTCTCAACTAAAGTACTTTCCTTTATCTCTTCACCTAGATTCTTCATACAATTAACAATCTAATCTATACGTAAAAAGTAACTAGCAACACTCTCATCACTATGCATCTTAAGATTTTCTTACTGAATTATGAGAGTTTGAAGCTTAGCATGTTTTACCTGAGAGTCTCCTTCATAGCTCTAAATGATTTTGTCCCATATCTCTTTGGCTATTCTGAGCTGCATGACTTTGACAAATTCTGATTCTGACAAAATTCCCAATAACGTATTGACAACTTTGGCATTGGTTTCATATAACTTCTTACATGTAGAGTCTATAGGAATTGCTGCTGGAAATTGATATCCTCCTTCCAAAATGTCCCAAACATTGGCTCCAAGTGATTGTAGAAAGGCTAAGGTTCTTATTTTCCAATATACTAAGTTGTTCCCATTGAAGATTGGTGGTCTGATAGATCCCATGTCTTCGTGATTATTCATCTTGAAATATATTCCTTAAATAGATCAATCTTCTTCTAAAGGACCTGCTCTGATACCAATTGTTGGAAATAATATTGAGAGGGGGGTTGAATCAGTATTATCATATCAATAATTTTTCATTTTCGAAATAGATTCATATACGCTACTTCTATGAAGTGAACTAGCATGTACATGCTACTGTTATTAGAGAAATAAAAGTATACCCAAAGAACTTGTGATTTAGTCAACTTATCATGTGTTGATCTTTAAGCAGTTCATCAGTAACTTATTAAATACTGTAGTAAAAACAAAATAAATCATCACACATAAGCAACACACATGAACACCAAGATTTAACGTGGAAACCTAATGTGCGTGAAAACCACTTGTTGCTGTCATCCTTTCCTTCTTTTAATAATAAGAAAATCTATTTGCAATATTATACTGGTGTAGACTCATACCAATATGTAGGAACCACCTGCGAAGACTACAACCTTCTCTCATTTTCCAGCTTCTACTGGAAGGGAGCTACAATCCCCTAGCTCTTGTACTAGGCAATGTGTTTACTAGTATGTAGGCACTGACCTACAAAAGGCTACAACCTTCTCTCTCCTTCCAGGGATAAAATTTCATAAATTTTTAGACAGGATGCTACTAGCACATAAAAATACACATGAAGGCCTTGTTTCATCAAATTCTCATACTAGACCCATTATAAATTTCAAACTTCATCAACCAATAATCAGTTAATCTGAACAGTTTTATCACTGTCACTAGAACACTGTGTTGAACCCAGAAACCTACATTATCATTTAGAACCAGCTGCAAACTCAAAAATGATGCCTCAGAATATATATGCTACTTTAGTGAACCCAACCTGTGTGTATTCGCTACTTCCTTTACTCAAACCTATGTATACCTTAAAAACTACTGAAACATAAAACTTCTAAATCAAGTCTGTACTAACCAACAATATATTGAACATCTACTGCCAATTTACAGAGCTTTACACAGGCATTAGCAGAGATCACCCTTCTCACTTATAAATCAATCAATCAGATATCAAACTCCTTATGCATTTTTTTTACATTCATATCTATGAAGACTTCATTGAAATACAACATTAAAATAACAGAACTGATCAGATAGATCAATCAGACCTAAAGAAATGGATTTTCCTTTGTATACGCTACTTGGAATAGCAAAACCTATGTCTACATGTGCTTTTACCGAGACAAACCAACATACGTATCTACAAATATTAACTCATAATGTCGATATTATTCCAAACTTTAGACAAACCCAGATCGTGACATTTAAAGAATAAAACTAGTGTACACAATCAGATCTGGCCAAACCAATATCAGATCATTTAATGATAAGCCATTTCAGGTCACATGATCCTGATCCGACATTGAATTCAGGGTGCACACAATATTTCAAATCAAATCACTAACATAACACCTGCAACATAAATTATAGTTCAAATAGAAGTATTCCTTGAAAAATCATTTTCACTTGCACACCTTGACCTTATGATCTACTACTTATATAGTTTTAGGCCTTTCTCAATACCTCATACCAAAACCACTTAGGACCCATGGTATTCTTGGAAGGGATCAAATAGTCATTACTTTTCTCAATATTGTGGGCTAATAGTGTGGTATTGACCCTTGGTATTGTCTCCTCTTGAATTTCCTTGAATTTCCTTGATTTTCGAACATATGCGCACTTTTTTTCTTGTGAAATTGCGTGTATATGTATACGCTCTTTTTGTTCTGTGAAAGAGCGTGTATATGCTATTTTGACTGGGTGGACCTATTTATACATCTTAAACTTCTTTTCACCATCCTTTTCCTTCAACTTCTTCAATCTAATTAGTATACTTTAGTTCCATCTTCCTGTTCTTCTATACCAATGCTCTCTTACATCTAAATGGACCTGTTACATTGTGGGTTTCATTTCATCAAAATTGAACTGACCTATGAGTGAGTTGGCATCAAGAACAACACTTGTATCATAATGGTAATAACAACAAGTGGACTAGATTCTACATTTGAAAATATTGTGTAATGAGGGAGCAAACAAAGATCTTCTATATACAGTGATGCAAGTAGCTACAAATAATGCTAAGGAGTTATCATACTAGGTGTAATCCTCATCACCACTCCAAATTGGGACATATCTTCAACACCCATTATTTCCAAAGAAAATTTCTTCCCATGAATTATATGTCTTATGTGTCTCGAAATGATCCCAACAAAATATTTTGTGCTTAGGTTTATAATAATGTTATATATACATAAATTCATAGAGAAATGGGCTTGTGCGTGAACTTCATTTTAAAAATAAATCTACTATTTACAATGGACTATGGATCTTCATTTATACATTAGCCTTATAGAAGGATTGTTTATTGAAAATAAATTTGAAAAAATAAATTGCATTTGCAAAGTTGGAAAAGCCTAGAAAGGATTCATATTTTTATACTTTATTTATAGACAATAAAATTAAAGATCCTACCTTAAGAGTTGAAAAGTAGCTTTCCTTTTATTGACATATTGCAAATGGCTTACTAAGTTTTTGCATAAAAAACCAATCCTATCCTTATTCTACATAAAAATGAAAATAAACCAATCTTGTGTTTAGATAGGTTTGTGATGCACTCTAATCCATTATAAAAATAAATAGTTAAATTTATCTCAACTAAAAATATATTCAATATAAAAAAAAAAATAACCAAACAACAAGGCACAAACTTATCTCTACTTAAAATATTCAAAGCAAATATTAACCATGCTATTTTATTTTAATATCATATACTTTCCTTCACAATATGATGAACATTTTTTTTTACACATTACTTAACTCTAATTCTTTAATTTCCATTTATAATAATTATATTGAAAAATAAAAGCGACAAATATAAATCATGTAAACTACCAATTTCACATGACTTATCTTGATGCAATGGTATAAACCTATGCATATATATCTAAATTTGAGCATGCTTCCTTGGACATGCTTACATATAATTCATTGTGTTATTAAGAGAGTAAAATGATGATGGTGGGTACATGTCCATCAAACTCCATGCTGATTTCGGAAGAAATTTTAAACTATCAAAGTAAAATATAATATAGATAATCCATGCACTATATGTGCATACCTTATTGTTATGTCCCCAACTCTAATTTTTTTTCCAATCTTATCATTACCCATTAATGATGATTATAGTATTCCCCATAACACATACATTAAATTATGTAATTGAATGGTTTTGTTGTTTTTCACCTCACCACTCTTACAACACGGAACCGTACTCCCTATGTATTTTACTTTTAATTTGTATCTACTTAAATCTAATTCGTGTACACAATTTCATGGCTATACTAATCGAGCCCTAGGAGGTGATTATATCTACTAACCCACCATAACATAGTATGCTAATTATATTCTATTTAGTAATAAGGTCCTCTCTTATACTTTCTTTTTTACCTTCTTTATTAACATGGTGCACCTCTCTACACCTTGATTTCAGTGCTTTCAAGGTGTTCCTATCCCCTCCTTCCTAGTTCTACCCTAGGTGAGTAGAGTGGTATCACGTCCCTTGCAGCCATGTGGTCTAACCCTCCTATTTGTAACAAGGATTCCTTGGTTAAATAAACAATCGGGTGATAAGACTTTGAGGGTAGCGATCGTCTGGGGATAGATTAACAACTCACAATGAAACCTCAAACCCTAAGTGGTTGTAACCCTTATGCCTTCCCTTATTTTCACCATCATCTGGTTTCGCTTTTTGTTTGCATATAGTTTTCATGATTGTTTGCATCTAAGGTTTTCCTTTGTGGTCGAGGTATGGTTCCTCCATGCCAAAATTATTAGAAGGAAATGAGTTAAGGATTCATGATAGTTTTTCATGTTGAACACCATAGTGGCACTGTGGTTCCTTCACTTTGTTCTTGTCTTGGTTCCTTGTGCCTATGTGAATTCAAGGTTTAACTGCCTTCTAGAATTTAAGGTATGCTTTTATTTCAGTTTAGCATTGATCATTGGTATTTCCCAGTCTTGGTTATTATGTTGGATTTTAATAATTTCTCCATTTTCTTGTAGGGTTTTCCTTTGGTGTAGAATTTTGAAAGGGCTAGTGAATATTCGACAATGGAGCATGCATATTCACCCTTACACATTGTCGAGTGAGTTAATTCATAATCAAAAACTCAATAACTTTTCCAATGAAATTTGTTTCAATATTCTAGTGCTCACCAAGCTTGATATGCACTATTGGTTTCCTCTCTAGCAAGAAACAGTTCTCATCCTTTTCAAAGGTATACTCTTGGGTTACTTTTTTTTCGTTTTTCTTGTTCCATATGAAAGAGTATTTAAATATTTCGTTACTCTAGTTGTTTAGGGCTCACTAGTTTGTGAATGTTTTTTTTGTTGTTTCATGGAAGGTAGCTTCGATTCCTGTAGTGACTACGAAAGGTCTTTCCATACATTCACCAATCTAAACTTCTGCTCTATCCCACTACCAAGTCAGTCCTGAAATTTCCTATTCTCATAAAGGTTTTGTTAGGGTTGTAATTCCTACATGGAATTCTCTTATAGTTTGGTTGCTATGCTTTCCAAAATGGGTTAAGTTCAAACTCTCTTTCTTGCTGACACGCAGTGAAATCAATCATTGACCAATTTTCCATTAAGGTCTTTCTCCTCTTCCTATATTTCCTAGATCCATTTAAGAATCTCTTTATATTGTAATAGTTTGGACATCTCCATGAGCTCTATCTCTGACAATGACATTCCTCACCCAACTAGGTTAATGAGTTTTATGTTTACTGTTGTACTTTTAAATTTGCTAATGGCTAATTTATATGGATAGTCATGTATTTTTCCTTTAAATTGAAATTTCTTTAGTTAATGTTGCTTGATCTATGTAAATTTTCCTTTCTGTGCAGAAGCTGTTCTTTATCGTACTAAAATTTTCTATCATTTTTGTACGTATTTCCTCTTTCTACTAATAGAGTTCAAATTTTAATTATGATCCATGGTTAGATTGAATAGTCATGTTCCATAATGTTCATTATTTTTTTTTTTAGTTTTTAATTTTTCTAAGTCTTTAACTAAGTAGAACTATGCTTATCCTCTTGAATTTCTAGTGGCCTTGTCTCGGCTCCATCTCTGGATGAGACACTACTTCCTTGGCATGCATAATTATGCGAGCGAAGGTCACTAATAATACATACAATAATTAAATGTGTATTGAAATTCCCTTTTTGTTTATATTGGAATGTTGAAAGGCTCAAAAGTGCTTAACTCCTCAATGCCTCAATTTAGTATTATGGATTCTTTTATTGATTGTTTAGTGTAGGACCAGACATTTCCTCCCTATTGGTTTATGATATATACTTCATGATTTTTCTTAGTATGTGGGTTTACTATAGTCGCCTCATTAATGTGCATAAGGTATAATTTGAATCTAATTGTACCATAAATTCATTTTGTAAAAGAGTTTACTGTAATTGCTATGTTACATGAAAGTAACAATTTCACGCAGCCTACTTTAAGTTTATAAATCTACTAAATGGATATTCATTAATTTCTCCCTTGGGTTTATTTATTGTTTCTATATGTGTAACTAAAGTCCATCTTGAAATTTTTTTGTTATTGGCATGAACTGGTTATCATCGGTGTAGTAACTATGTCCACCATGCGTCGCTACAACCCTTAATATCCTTAGGTCTGGTTGGAGTAGTAACTATGTCCACCATGCTCTGCTACAACCCTTAATATCCTTAGGTTTGGTTATTAGTGTGGAAACAAAATTGATTCTAGAAATACCCATTGCGTTCCCTTATTTCCCATATAGCTCTACTCAACTTCCATAGAGGCGTGTTAAGAACACATACAGTAGTCTATGGTCATGGAATCCTTAGCTACCCTGAAAGGAAAACTAGTGCTCCTAACAGTTTCCAGCAAGTCAATTCTACAGTTGCAATGGGGTTGTTAACACCCATTTCTTGCCTCACCATCATGGATCACTCAATTAAAGTCTCCACCCTACCACGTCAATATTCTTAACTAATTTGCATGCTAAGAAAAAGCTCAATAGTCATCGAGATTGAGATGCATAAGTCATTTATGCAAGATAATATATACATGAATAAATATGAGAAATTTCCTAATAATTGAAATGCGTTCGTATAACTCATCTCTGCATGATAACATATATGTGAATAAATATGACAACGATTACACAGAAAATACTTCTACCTAATAAGAATAACATAGATAAATATTGTAATAATGTCTAACATAATTTTATACCACACAGTCTGAAAAACTCCATAGAAACTCCTATGGTGGGTACCCTTAACATGGTCTTCTATCAACATAATTGTTTCCTGATTACTATGGCTCTTACTTCCTTAGCTCTCTTCACAGACAATTGTGACTATGTCTTTCTTATGGACTTCATTCTAGGGTTGTTGTGGTTGCCTTAATATGCATATGGAGATTTTGGTCAGTTCAATTTTTCAAATGGTTTCTAAGAGATGATGTCCTTGTCCTCACCCTATATGTGTTATGAATTGAGTATCTTTCACACTCAGTGTTAGATGGACTATTAACTTGAAATTTCTTAGTTTTGTTGTAGTCGTATGCTACTCAAATGTTTATGCTACTATTACCTATGATGGAATTTAGTCCCAAACTTTGTAAATGGTTACCTTAAAAGGATTATTTTGCTTTTGTCTAACACAGCTTGTGAAAATCATAATTTTATAAATTTATTTCTCTTTCTAGTTGCACAAATTTCCTTTATTTAAAATTCGTGATGAGATGCGAGTTTCCATGCAGTTTAGATAGCCCTCTTGTGGAACAACATGTTCTGTAAATTCTATTAATATACTCGGAGATTTATTTTGATGAAGACAAGTCCTTACTTAGTATTTTGGATGTTATAGATCATATAATTTTTTGTCATAAGCACAATTGGATTCTCATGTGTTTTCATTGTTCATTGCTTCAAAGTACTGTGAATTCTCCTTGTTTAATTTTATGTTTGTACAAAGAGAGTATTCATTGTTTTAATGTAATTTTTATGGTATAATTAATTTTTTTTTGCCATATTATCAATTCCTATTTCTTACAGTTTGGAAATGGTAGTAGTTTCCTATCATTTTTAGTAACTTTTTCTTTTGATGAGTAGGATTGATTTCCTATGACCTCTATATACTTTAGTTACCTATTATTTCCATGGATTTTGGTCAACTATGTATGTTAACTTGTATTTTATTTTCGCTCATCATCATGAAAAAAGATATACATCCAGGAAAACCAATCCCGAGTGAGGGTTAGTCTAGATTTACTCTATGTTAGCTCTCTAATTATTTCATGCATTACAGTTGACTCTTGTTTTTCTTTTTCAAAAATTCCTTCTAACATTACCAAGTCTGGCCCCAAGATGCCTCTCTCCTAATCCTCATTTCCCGTTTCTTTTGAAATATGAGCTTGGCACTGCTAGCACGACATGCCTTAGGTCCCCTACCCAAATAGAAAGAGGGTTTATTGAGTAAATGATTTGGGGTTCTAGGATACCATCTCTATGTTATTTTTACACTATAGAGAAAAATATTGTCTATAAGTCATTCATTGTATAACTATTGAACATAATTTCATCTATGTGTCACTCACAAATTCTAGCCATAAATTCTTTGGATAACTCAATTTCAGGTTGCTTCTGTGTTAACTATACTTTAACCTCAAAATACTCTCTCACTTGGACACTCACCAACAATTCATCTAAACTAAATTGCCAGCCTGCATGAAACTATAATATTTTACAACATACAATCAAAGGATGAAAATTATGTTGAAGATAATCTACAAAATAATTTAATTCAATCAATTTCATTTTCCTAAATTGATTTGTCTCTGAACATTTACAGTCATACGATATAACATGTAACATTATTACCTATTCTTTACTTCATTGAGTTTAGAATCACATTCATCTGTAGTTAATACCATGCAGAAGAAATAAATGAGAATTAAAGATAACCAATCATGACAACAACATCTAACTCAAGAAATTTCCAGAAGTAGGGTGAGGAAAAAGAATTTCCTCCCAACCATGAACCAATTTATCTCTGGTTCCCCCCGAGATGAGAAATTTATTTCCTTCCTTCAACAACCTCTTGCCAATTCATAATTCATGTCTCATATACATGTTTGTCAGCAGATGATTCTGTAGTAGCATCCTACCTTTCAAGGGTCTACTTATCCCCTTAGTGTAGGTTGTTTCCTCTTTTCCATATTAAAAGTAAGAAAACTTGTTTCTTTCTCGAATACCTCAAAAAATTATTTTTCTCTCCCATAGATATTTATTACATTGTATTTATCTTCAACTAGGTAGATAATTATCTAAATATCTAATTTCCAGCTGAAAATCTCAATTACTTATTATAAAAATATGATCTACATTTCGTTTTTCAATATGACGGGCCTTAGAAAATTACAGCACTAGCTTTTAGAACATATAATCATAAAAATATATACATGAAGATGAGGTTTTTACAATTTACCCCACTCAAAATAAAATCGTCCTTGGTGTTCAATTATTATCACATGTGCAACTATTTTTTTACTTGAAAATCCTTGGGTATGCTTCATTCATAGTATCCTCATGTTACTGCGTAGCCGCCTTAGGAGTAAATTAATTCCATTACACTTTAAGCTGAGCGATGAATTGATTCTAAAGCATGGTATCTCTCTAGTCTGTAATATGTAGTGGTCATGGTAGGAAGTCTCATTCGGCTTCCACATGTATCACATTCCAATCAAACACATGAGATTTATCGTGGACATATTTTTTAATAATGATATGTGAAATACGTTATGAACTTTGTTATGAAACGAGCTCAAGAAAAGATGGGAAAGATAGATCAACGCCTTAGAATTCAGCCTCTTCGAGGGGGCAACCTCCTTTACATTACATGAATGAACAATTATTGGATGATACAAATGACAAAACCTCCTTTCTATATATAGGAGTCTAGGGAGTCACAATATAATCTAGCCGACCTAACAATAATAATATAAAGCCACAAAAATAACAATAGAGGGATTCTATGGGGCACAAAAATAACAATATGGGGGTAATAGGGGCACAACAATATAAATAAGGGGATAACTACAATAGTAATGGGGTAATCAATTATATTATAGGGACCCAACATGCCCCTCTCCTTCAAAAAAGTGTTGTCCTCAACGCTTGAGTAGTTCTGGATACTTCTGCATAAAATTCTCATCCTCCCATGTGGAATCTTCAGAGGATAAGTTCTTCCACTTGCTAAGATACTCTGAAATTGATCGATTTCGTAGCTGTCGAGTTCTTTTTTCGATGACTGCTTCCGGTTCCAATATAATTATTCCTTCCTCGTCAAGTTCTCGCAATATTGTTTGAATTGGGAGCTTGTCACCTATAACCTTCTTTAAACATGAAACATGGAAAGCTAGGTGTAATCGAGAAGCTGCAGGAAGCTCCAATTTGTATGTCATAGTACCAATCTTTTGCAACACCTTGTACGGACGATAATACTTTGGTGATAATTTATTATCCTTCTTAGCTTTCTTTAGGGACATTTGCTTATATGGTTGTAGCCGTAGGAATACCCAATCACCTACATCAAAACTTCTTTCACTGCGATGTTGATCTGCCTGTTGTTTGATTCTATTTTGTGCCAACACGAGGTTATCCTTTTAAGAGTTGGAGGACTTGTTGTTGATGTTCGATGTGATGTTCCACTGCCTGAACCTTAGAATTTTCTCTTAAATATGATGTGATGGATGGTGGTTGATACCCATAAAGTGCCATAAATGGGGTCATTTTTGTTGTTGTATGGAAGGAAGTGTTATACCACCATTCAGCCAGAGGCAACCATTTTACCCATTGTGTCTGTTTATCAGATACAAAGCAACGAAGATATCCTTCCAAATATTTGTTTACTATCTCAGTTTGCCCATCTGATTGAGGATGATAAGATGAGCTATGAGCTAAATGAGTACCAAGACAAGAAAATAATTCTATCCAAAAATTTCCAGTGAAAATGGGATCTCTGTCACTTACAATAATCTTTGGGTTTCCATTTAGCTTTTGAACTGTTTCCATAAATGCAGTAGAAACTGTAATGGATTTAAATGGATGTGATAATGCAAAAAAGTGTGCATACTTGGTAAGTCTGTCAACTACCACCATGATCACACTGTTTCCCTCAGACTTGGGTAAACCTGTGATAAAATCCATTGAAACCTCCTCCCAATTTTGGCTTGGAATGGATAAAGGTTGTAATAGACCCGGTGTCTTAATTGTTTCAAATTTATGCTTCTAGCAAACCAAACATTCTGCCACAAACTTTTGAATATCTGATTTAAGGCCATCCCAAAAAAATTCCTTCTTAACCCTGTGGTAAGTTTTTTAAAATCCTGAGTGCCCTCCTAAGGGAGAAGTGTGCAATTCCATAAGAATCTTTTGTTTTAGCTGGGAATTCTTACAGAGGTACAAGCGATCTTTGTACCATAACGAATCATTTTGCCAGCTAAATGTATCAGAAGTACTAGAGTCTTGTTGTAGCTTTCGAATAAGTGCCCACACTTCTTCCTCATTCTTCCATTCCTCCCTTGCTTCGTTTATCTCATCTGGTTGGATAATAGAAATGGCACACAAAAATGCTTCAACATCCTCATGCTTTCTTGAGAGTGCATCTGCCACCACATTTTGCTTCCCTTTTTTGTAGATGATTTCAAAGTCATAACCCAACATCTTTGTGACCCACTTTTGTTGCTCTTCAGAGGGTAATCTTTGTTCTAAAAAGTATTTAAGGCTATCATGATCCATTTTTACCTTGATGTGTCTTCCCATGAGGTAGGGTCGCCATTTCTTAATTGCATGGAGTATTGCCAACATTTCCTTCTCATAAATAGCTTTGCTTAAAAGCTTTCCTTTGGTTGGACGACTT
Organism: Pinus tabuliformis; assembly: GCA_031772625.1. Classification (NCBI taxonomy): domain Eukaryota; kingdom Viridiplantae; phylum Streptophyta; class Pinopsida; order Pinales; family Pinaceae; genus Pinus; species Pinus tabuliformis. The sequence continues at coordinate 473,331,970 of CM062810.1, read as the reverse complement.
TCAAAAGAAATGGGTCTTTCATCTTGCATTAGAACAACACCAATTCCATTTCCTGAAGCATCACATTCCACAATAAAGGTTTTTGTGAAGTCTGGTGTAGCTAAGACCGATGCTTGGCACATTGCCTCTTTAAGATGTTCAAAGGCCTTTGTTGCTTCCGGAGTCCATGAAAATGAATCTTTATTCAATAATGTTGTTAGAGGTGTTGCTATTCTCCCATAATTCTTAACAAACTTGCGATAATACCCTGTCAACCCAAGAAATCCTCGCAGATGCTTTATGGATGTTGGGATTTTCCATTCCTTAATGGCTTTAATTTTGCTAGGGTCTACCTTAACTCCTTCATGAGATACAATATGACCCAAATATTCCACCTCCTGGACTCCCAAGAAACATTTGGATCTTTTTGCATATAATTGTTTCTCCTCCAATAGTTGTAGCACCTTGTCAACATGTTCAACATGATCCTTCCAAGACTTGCTGTAGATTAGTATATCATCAAAAAATACTAACACAAATTTTCTAAGGAATGGTTTGAAAATTGAATTCATCAAGCCTTGAAATGTTGAAGGTGCATTGGTAAGGCCAAAAGACATGACCAAAAATTCATAATGACCCTCATGAGTTCTAAATGTCGTTTTCGGAATGTCTTCAATCTTCATTCTGATTTGATGATATCCCGAACGAAGATCCAACTTGGTGAAGTAAATTGATCCATACAATTCATCCAGTAATTCATCCATAACACGAATGGGGAACTTATCTTTAATAGTGAGCTTGTTGAGCTCCCTATAACCCAGACACATGCGCCATGATCCATCCTTCTTGTGCACCAATACTACTGGAGCTGAGAAATAACTTTGACTCGGTTGAATTATACCAGCCTCTAGCATTTATGCAACCATATATTCAATTTCACTTTTTTGGACATAGGGATATTTGTACGGCCTAATGTTTAGAGGAACACTTCCTGGAATCAGATGAATAGCATGATCATGATCAAACATAGGTGGGAGACCCTTGGGAGTCTCAAATACCTTGGAATGATTGTCCAGGACTTTTTGGAGATTTGGAGAAATAGATGATTCCAATGTGGAAACATCTAGCGAGCATAATTGTGCACTTACACCTCTTTGCTCCTTTTTTAGAAGCTTTGTCATACCATGAGAGCTGATTATCGTTCCTGGTTTCCCTGCAATACCCCTTAATTCAACATGCTTTCCTTCCGTAGAAAATTTTATGAAAAGTTCTTGAAAATTAAAAGCTATTGTACCCAAGGATTGTAGCCATTGGACTCCTAGTACAACATCCACACCTCCCATTGGAATGGAAAGCATTGGGCTAGTCAATACATATTCTCCCATGGATAGCTTGATATTATGGCACTTTCCAGAGCAATTTATTGTTCCTCCATTTGCAATCATCACTTGACACTCTGGTGCTGGATATAGGAAGCAATTCAATTCTTTTGCTACCCTACAATGAATAAAATTGTGGGTGCTTCCTGAATCAATCAACACTATTACCTTTTTCTTCTTGATTTGTCCTTCCATCTTGATGTTTTGAGGAGTGGTAATTCCCGCCAGTGCATTACAAGATATGGTCGGATTTATTTGTTCTTCATCTAGGCTTTGTTCCTGGAGTATATCTTCTTCTTTTGACCTTTCTTACTCCTTTTCTTCTTCCTCTTCACAATCTATGTAGAATAATTTCTTCTCAGTGCACTTATGACCTTTAGTGTATTTGCTATCACAACTGTAACAAAGCCCTTTTGACATTTTTTCTTCCAATTGTTGTGGTGTCAACCTTATAGGTTGTGAGAGACTAGGGGCAACAACACTTCCATCTTTATAGTTGTGAGTGGTATGCTTCCTGGTTGCCATAATTTTGCTTTCCATTTTTCTTGCTAACCTGAATGCCTTCTCTAATGAATCAGGTTCCCAAAGGCGAACATCATGTTGGATATTATCCTTTAAAGACCCTATGAAAACATCAATCATATGCTCCTTTGGAATATCTTTTACCCTTATGTTCAATTTTTGGAACTCCTCAATGTGCTCCATTACTAAACCCTTTTGTTTGAGACTTATCATTTGGCTAAAAAAAGTGTTGCTTTTTGTATCTTCATAATGTGCTATCAATTCTTCCGTAAAAATTGCCCAAGTGATAAATTGTTTATGAGAGCAAAGCCATTGATACCATAAAAACTGATTTGGTTCCAAATATACATTTTCCATATGTACCTTTTGTGCGTTTTGCACATTATTGAGATCGAAGAATTGCTCCATCTGTAATATCCATGTGGCGGGGTCCTTGCCATCAAACTTCCTCATATCGATTTTTGGAATATGGTGATTCTTCGATCCAACATTATTGTCTATGGAATCATGATTAACATTTATTTTGTTCTCATCATGAGTTTCCTTTACTACCTTTTCACCATTAGTGACCCTTTCTTGTAGCAACTTCTTCAATTCTTCCATGTCTTTCTTCAAATCTATCTTCAAATCTACCATGTCTCTCTTCAAATCTGTCTTCAAATCATCCATCTTAGCTTCCATGCCCTTCATCTTAGATTCCACGCCATTTATCTTAGATTCCATGCCATTTATCTTAGATTCCACACCACTTATCTTAGCTTCTGTTAGCTTTTGTGAGCGTGACATTTGTTGCACTTGTTCTTGTAATTTTGATATATCATGTAGCATTTCTTCCTCTTCTTCATGATCCATGCTAGAGATTTCAAGTTCCTTACTAGGTGTTTGCATTTTCTTTCCTTGGGGCATCAGTTACCGATAATAATGCTTTAATATGCCCTTTGAATTCCGTTAAACCAAGCTTACACAAAAATTAAAAAATAAAACTACACACCTTTTTCACTTTATAGAAGCCTGATATTGAATCTGATGTATCTCTGTAATTTCAGATCATCCAGTTCTAAAATTGCTACTTGTAGTAGCCTTCTGCGTCGTCTTTCCAATGCCACAAGTCTGAGCCAAATTGGATTCTCCAAGGAAGAGTTATGTGAAATCTCCCAAAGTGACTTGCTTTTAGACTGGTTCAGTAGAGTGAACCTTTACGACGTGCCACGAGTTATTTTTTCAACCTTTGAATTTGAAACACACACACAAGAAAATAAAGTCCGTCCTCTTTCTGTACCTTCTTATGAAATTTCAATCCGATCCCCAAAGAGAAAGTTATGACGATTTTCCCCAGCTCACCTGTTTTTTATGTAATTCAGGAGCCTGCAAAAAGACCAAATTCCTCATATCATATCTCCGCAAATATCACGCGAAAAGCTCTGAAATTAAGACCCAAGGTTCATCGCGATTTCTTCTCAAATGGTTTTTTTTTTGCGACTTCTGAAACATCACACACAAAAGTTATAGCGAAAATGCCACGATGACCTATTTGGAGCAGCGAAACCCTAGAATCCAAAGCTCTGATACCAAATGTTATGAAACCAGCTCAAGAAATGATAGAAAAGATAGATCAACGCCTTAGAATTCAGCCTCTTCGAGTGGGCAACCTCCTTTACATTACATGAATGAACAATTCTTGGATGATACAAATGACAAAACCTCCTTTCTATATATAGGAGTCTAGGGAGTCACAATATAATCCAGCCGACCTAACAATAATAATATAAAGCCACAAAAATAACAATAGAGGGATTCTATGGGGCACAAAAATAACGATATGGGGGTAATAGGGGCACAAAAATATAAATAAGGGGTATAACTACAATAGTAATGGGGTAATCAATAATATTCTAGGGACCCAACACACTTTAATATGAACAGGGGAAGATAGCTGATAAGCTAAAGGTCCAAGTCTATCCAAGATTTCAAAAGGTTCATAATAACATGGGGTTAATTTAGTACAAGTTGTGGTTCAGAGTGTGCTCTTCCAGGGTTTTACTCACAAAAGTACATGATCCCCAACTTTTAATTCCTTATGTACCCTTTTCTTTTATACATATCGCTTATGTCGGTCATGAGCTGACTTGATATCATGACATATTATCCTTACCCAGTGTTCCATCTCCTGCCATTCATCTGATCCTAAAAATAGCCTATCCTTTGGTTGGTTTCATCTAAGAGGTGTATGGAATTTTCTGCCATACAAGGATTCAAAAGGACTTATTTTAATTCTAGCTTGGTAGCTATTATTATAGAAAATTTATGCTAAATGCATAAAAACTTACCATTTCATAATCTTGTGCATGGCGTAAATTCTCTGGATATCTTCAAGGATCTAACTTTTTCTTTCTGTTTGGCCATATGTTTGTGAGTGATATGTGGTACTGAATTTCAGTTGTGCACCTACTCCCCAAACGAGTGCGATTGAGAACTTGGAGGTAAACTTTAGGTCTTTGTCTGATATAATAGCTTTTGGTACTCCATGTAGTCAAAAATTGTCCCTCCTAAAAACACTAGATATTTGAGAGGTCCCAAAAACAGATTGTACAGGTAAAACATGAGCTACCTCCGTTAACACATCTACTACTACCATAATAGAGTCATTCTCATGTTTTGTTCTAGGTAATTCGGTAATAAAATCTATCAAAATGGTGTCCCAATTCCACTCTGGCATGGGTAAAGGGTTCAATATTCCAGCAAGGTGTTGATGTTCCACTTTAACCTACTAGCATTCCATGTATTTATTTAAGCATTTTGCTACATCTCTTTTTATGTACCAGCAAAATATTTGTTTTCTTAATGTAGTCAAAATTTTCTGGTATCTGAAATCGCCTAGATAAGGTGTTTTGTAATACTCATCTAATATTATCTCTTTCAAGGTACTCTCATTGGATACATATATGTTATTTTGGTATGTAAGAAATTTTTCTGCAGTTCTTGCATATCCAGATACCCGTTTTTTTTGCATTTTCTGCTTAAGTTCCCGATATTGAGGATATTGGGGTATAGCCTACTTAATTTGTTCTACAAATTATATATTTAATTTACTCACAGTGACCCCAAGCAATAGATGTGCATTCCTACTCAAGGCTTCTTCCAACTTATTCTCCTTCCGTTGAATATACTTGATTTCACAGTAAAAGTCACTGAGGAATGCCAGCCACCTAGCCTATCTTGCGTTCAGATTCGACTAACTAAAAAAATATTTTAGATTGAGGTGATCAGTCCAACATACATTTCCTCCAAAAAAGGTAATGTATCCATGTTTTAAGTTCATGTATTACTATTGCTAATTCCATGTGATATACGACATAATTTTTCTCATATACTTTCAATTTTTTGGATTCGTAAGATATCACCGCATTATGTTGCATCAACACTTCCCCAACCCCTACAAATATACATCTTTACATACTATGAATGGTTTCTATGGATCTGAAATCTTAAGTATAAGGGTTGTAGTTCACAATAGATTCAACATATTGAAGTTTTGACACTTTGATGTCCATTCGAACTTTAAACCCTTTTTCTACAAGGACGTTATGGGATGAACTAGTTTAGAAAAATCTTCGATAAACTGATGGTAGTAACATGAAATCCCCATAAAGGAATGAAATATAGGAATGTCTTTAGGTACTTGCTAATTCATAATAGCTTTGATTTTCTCTTGATCGACAACCAATCCTTCTTTGGAAATAATATTCCCCAAATACTGAATTATGTCATTGTAAAATTTACGCTTGTTGAGTTTGGCATACAATCGATGCTCCCTCAAGGTTTTGAGTACTATTTTCAAGTGTTGCTTATATTCTTCCTCACTTTTGGAATAAATTAATATGTCGTCTATAAACACTACTACAATTTTTTCCAAATAAGGATGAAGTGTACTATTCATCAGACACATAAAACATTCGTGGTGTGTTCTATTCCTAAGCTTTTGGTATTACAATCTAAATTTCCTTTCTATTTCATCCATGTATTTTGGCTGATCAAACTCAACTGACTCCTCATACGAAACTGGTAAACAATTCAAAACCCATTGTATTTTGGCCTTTTCCTCCTTAATATATGGTACATTGCACAAAAAAATATTGAATTTTCGACAAATTCATACATGGACAGTTGTCCCAGCTTCAACTCATGGAATTATTTGGCATGATCATCATAATAACATTCACTTAAATAACATGCCTTAAAATTATTTTGAAATTCTTCTTAGGACACTGTCTTCTCTTGGAACTAATGTATGCTTTTGACCCCTTCCCACCACAAGGTAGATTTCCCTTGCAGTTGAAAAATAGCCAACTAGACCATCAAATTACTTTCATATGCTAACACCTGATAATATTTTATCATGTTTAGTAACCAGGTCTTTGCATATTCTTCCTTTCCCCATCAAAGGTAAGAGGTTTAATCTTCCTAAAATCACCATACAAATCCACTTTCTTCTTTCTCCTTTATGCCTTTGGAGATATCTGACCTCACTCCCCTACACTTTTTGATTTCTCAGAATCTGTTTCACCTTTTTTCTTTATTTTCCCTTTCAAGTTGGTACTTTTATGACTGGATTTCTCCATCCATTCTCAGATCATATTCTCCTATTCTACACTAGCTCTAAACAATTTCTCATTACTACTTTGTAACTGTAATAATTATTGTTGTAGACTTTTCACTAGATCCACCAGCTCAGAAGGAAGTGAGGTATTTCCTTCCCCTAACTCAATATACAACTCCTCGCCCTCCCTTTGGAGGAGTACCTTCCATCATCTTGTAGTGCTTTGATCATTGATACTTTATAAATCACACAAGAGTCATTAACAACTTACATGGTCTATTTTGTCTACTGTATATACAAGTATATATGTCTATTTTTTAAAATATATTTCCCTATAGATGACGCCTTGAAGGCCAAGATTACTATCAGGGATTTGATACCATTTGTCACATCTCTATTTCTAAATACTCCCATAAAAAAATAAACTTGTAATACTGCTAAAAGTAACATTTTTTTCTTTTTTTTCTTACCATTGATAATGGGCCTTCTATTAAAACATATGTAGGCATGCATCCATGTTATAATTTATTTGGTCCATGGTCATCTCTCCATTCTATACTTGGTATATATTTTTTATATATGTCATTATAATGGTACGGTTAGGTTTCTTAACTATACCTTCATCTTATGGCTCTCATGGCACTTGGTGAATGCACTCTTGAAGGTATATGTTCCAAAATGAATGGGTTTCCAATGTATATATGTTTCCAAAGTGTAAAGGTTACTAAGATGTATGTGCTCCTATATGTATGGGTCCAATAATTTAACCCTCTTTGCGTGCACCTATCCTTACCTATCTCTCATCCATTCCAAACATCTCAGCTGATGACCTTCACATGGTTGCCACACTCCTCCTTTGCTCCGCTCCTCTTGAGGCTAACTTGATTGATGTTGTTGGTGGTCTACCCCCAGATCCACATTTATCATGGCTTTACCTAAACCCTAGAATTTTTTTCCCTTATACTACACATTTTACCCATGTTTTTCTATTTTGTTGTGGCATCAAGAGGCACCTTCAACTACCTGGCCTCCCATTGGTGATGGAGGTGGCCCTTCATTCATCCTTAACCATTTTAGTGAATTTCCTCTCAACACACTTCCTTCCTTAGGTAATGGGTTGATTTTGATTAAGAATGTGTTCATAAATTATGGTTGATTCTATATGAGTTTAATATGTTTCAGGGTTCATTCATTTTTTTTTGTTTTTATTGTGGTCCAGGACCTCATGGGGATAAAATATTGATAGTTTTTTTTTCACTGGATTTTTCTCTTCCTACACAGCTATGCTGATGGGAAGTCCCTCCTAGATATGATTTTTCTATTTTGTTTCCAAACCCCTATATGCCCATATTATTAAAGCATTATTGGTTCTATTTACAAGAAATAAGTTTCACTTTCCTCCATAGTTTTTGGTTGGTGAATCTCATCGACTTGGGATTTAATAGTCATTCATGTTCATAGGTAAACTTGTCTTCCTTGAACCTATTTAGTAGGATTTGATTTAGGAACTCAATATGATTTCTCGGCATCATTTTTTTTGTTTGGGGGTTTGGCTCTGGTGGTTGGAGCTTAAGCTAGTGGAAGAATCATTCCATTCTAGTTAGAACTCACAGGTAACATGAGTTACTTCTTTGCATAATTTTTTGTGAATTATAATGGAGTTCATATCCTTGCTCAAGTATTTTTTAATGGAATTTGTCAATTTTGGTTTTGCCACATAGGAATTTGACTCTTCCTTCCCTGTGGGTTTCTAGACAGTAGCATCTTAAGGGTCCTCACAAGTATGTTGGTTCCTTCTAGGTGGGTACTCTTCACATGGTTTTCTCTCAATGTAATTCTTGTTTGTTTGCTACAGTTCTTATTGCCTTAGCCCTCTTGGTGCACCACCATGACTATGGTTTCATTATGGACTTCATTCTAGGCTCGTTTTGGTTGGCTTAATATGCATTGGGGAATTTTGGTTGGGTTCAATTTTTCAAAGGGTTTCTCTGAGACAATTTCCTCATCATTGCCCTATATGTATTATGAATCCAGTGGCTTTGACACTTTGCATTAGCTCGAGTCTTAACGTGAAATTTATTAGCATTTTCATAGTTGTATGCTACTCAGATGTTTATGCTACTATTACTTGTGATGGACTTTAGTATCAAAATTTGTAAATGGTTACTTTAAAGGGCTTATTTCCCTTTTGTCCAACACAATTTGTGAAAGTTGTAATTTTATAAATTAATTTCTCTCTATGGTTGCACAACTTTTTTTTATTTATAATTTGCAATGAGATGTGAGTTCCATGTAGTTTAGATACTCCTCTTACAGTGTAATGTGTTCTGTAAATTGTTATTATTATGCTTGTCGATTCACTGTGACGAAGATAAGTTCTTATTTAGTATTCTACATATTATATATAATAGAATTGATCATCATAAGCACAACTGAGTTCTCATGCATGTGCATCATTCATGGCTTCACAATACTATGCATTCTCCTTGTTTATTTTTTTTCTCCTCCAGACAGATTATTCACTGCTTTTATCTAATGTTTGTAGTGGGAATGGTTCTAGTTTCCTACCGCTTTGAGTAACTTTGATTTTTGATAAGTAGGAATAATTTCCTGTGACCTCTATATACTCTAGTTACTTGTTATTGCCATGGATTTTGGTCAACTATGTATGTTAGCTTGTATTTTATTTTTTCCCATCATCATGCAATGATATCTTCTTGTAGGAAAACCAATCCTAAGTGAGGGTGAGTTCGAATTTACTATATGGTAGCTCTCCTCTTATTTCACGTGTTATAGTTGACATTTGTTTTCTTTTTTCCATACTTCCTTTTGACATTACTAGGTCTGGTCCCGAGATGCCTCTGTCCTAATCCTCATTTCGCATTTCTTTTGGATAGCATTCTTGGCGCTACTAGTGCATCATGCCTTAAGCCCCTTATTCAAATGGAAAGAGGGGCTATTGAGAGAAATACTTGGGGTTCTAAGACACACTCTCTATATTATGTGTACACTATAGAGTGTAAGATTGTCTATAAGTAGTTGATTGTGCAAGTATTGAGCACAATTTCATCTTTTTGTTACTCATTAAAGCTGACAATTTCTAGCCATAAAATTTTTGAATAAATCATTTTCATATTTTTTTCCCTATTAAATTTACTTTATCCTCAAAATAATATCTAGCTTGGATGCTCACCAACCTTTTATATAAAATAAAATACTAGCCCGCATGAAACTATAAAATTCTACAACATACAATGAAAGGATGATAGTTATATCAAAGGTAATCTATAGAACAATTTAATTCAATCACTTTCATTTTTCTAAATTTATTATTCTCTAAACATTTATAGTCATATGAAATAACATGTAACGAGATAACCTATTCTTTACTTCATTGATTTTAAAAGTAGATTCATCTATAGTTAATACCATGCAGAAGAAATCCATCTCAAACTATTTATTTACAACCCAATTATAAAATGAGAATGTAGAGAAAACCAAACACATGAAATCATTGGAAATTTAATGTGGGAAAATCCTTTCCTCCCAACCATGAACCAAGTGCTCTCAGGTTCCCCCCAAATTGAGGAATTTGTTTCTTTCCTTTAGTAATCTGTTGTTGATTCCCAATTAATGTCTCATATACATTTTTGTGAGAATATGTTTCTCTGGTAGCGTCCTTTCTTTTAGGGACCTTCTTATCCCCTTAGCCTAGATTATTTCCTGCTTTCCTTATTAAAAGTAAGAAAATTTGTTTTTTTCTCCAATAAGTCAAAAAATTGTTTTTCTCTCCCACGAATTTATTCCATCAGTATTTATATTGAATTAAGTGGATAATTATCTGAATATCTAATTTTCATATTCAAAATATTCCCTTTTCCACATTTTACATCTTCAAATCACGATTATTTGTTATAAAAGTCTCATCTACATTCATTTTTTTCTTATGGTGTCCCCTGGCCAATTACAACACTAGTTTTCAAAACATATAATAATAATAATATTTACTTGAAGAAGTTGTTACAATTTCCTGCTCTAAAAATAAGACCAACCTTAGTCTTCAATATTATCACATGTCCAACTATATTTTGAATGGAAAAACCATACATACACTTCATTCCTAGAATCATCCTATTCCAATGTATCCCCCTCAGGCTAAACTACTTCCATTATACTTTAACCTCAGAGATGACTCCATTTTAGAGCACGATCTCTCTTCGGTTTAGAATATGGAGTGGCTGTGATAGGAAGTCTCCTGCGGGTTCCAACTATACTACATTCCAATAAACCACATGACAATTATCGTGGAAACCTTTTTTTTTTAATAATGATACATGAAATATGTTATGCACTTCAATATGAGCAGGCATGGCTAGCTGATAAGCTACATGTCCTACTCTATCTAGGAATTTGAAAGGTCCACAGTAACGTAGGGCTAGGTTAGTACGAGTTCTAGTTCAAAGTGTGCTCTTCTGGGGCTTTCCGCACAAAAATACATGATCCCCAACTTTGAATTCCTTATGTACCCTTTTCATGTCTACATAAATATTCTATCGGTCTTGAGATAATTTGATATTTTGACATATTATCCTCAACCAGTTTTCCATCTCCTGCAATGCATCTAGTCCTAATAGTAGCCTATCCTCTTGTTGGTTCCACCTAAGATGTGTATGGAATTTTCTGCCATACAGGGCTTCAAAAGGAATCATTTTACTGCTAGCTTGCTAGCTTCTATTATAGGAAAATTTTGCTAAATGCATAAAATGTTCCCATTTCATAGGCTGGTGCATGAAATACATTCTCATGATATCTTCAATTGTTTGATTTGTTTTTTTTTGTTTTTCCATCTGTTTGCGGGTGTTAGGCCCCTATAATACTAGTGTAACCCCTTATTGTTATTAGTACAACCCCCTTATTATATTTTTTTACCCATGTAGTCCCCATATTATTACTATTTTGCCCCATAGAATCCCACTATTGTTATTATTGTGCCCTTACATTATTATTGTTATGTTGGCTCTTATTATATCATGATCCCTTTGACTCCTATGTATAGAAAGGAGGTCTTGTCATTTGTATCATCGAAAAATTATTCATTTGTGTAAATTAAAGGAGTTTTCCCACTCGAAGAGGCTGAATTCTAAGGTTTTGATCTATCTTTTCTATCTTTTTGTGAGCTAGTTTCATAACATTTGGTATGAGAGGTTTGAATTGTAGGGTTTCGCTGCTCCAAAAAGTGTATCATGGAATATTATTTATACCATTTTTTCGACAATGTTTGAATGCTAAAAACAAAACCAATTTGAGAAGAAATCATTCTAAACCTTACATCCAAATTTCAAAACTTTTTGCGCTATATTTACAAAGATATGATCTGAGGAATTTAGCCTTTTTGCAGCCTCCCGAATTACATTCCAATCAGGTGACCTCGAGAAAATAGTCATAACTTTTTTTTTGAGCATCAGATTGAAATTTCAAAAGAAGTTACAAAACAATGATAGACTATAGTTTCTTGTATACATTTTTTAGATCAAGAGGTCGAAACAGGGACACGTGGTAGGTCGCGCAAGTTCTCTCTACTGAATTAGTGTACAATCAGGTCACCATGGGAGACTTGGCATAAATCTTCCTCGGAGAATCCAATTTCGATTAGACTGGTGGCATTGGAAAGGGGAAACATAGGGCTACTACGAGTCACCATTTCAGGAATGGAAGATCCAAAATTATAGAGTTACAGTCATTTCAAGATCGAGCTCCTAATATCAAGAAAAAGCAAGATGAGGAAGTTTGATGGCAAGGATCCGGTAAATTGGATACTACAAATGGAGAAATATTTTGATCTATATAGTGTAACACTGTTACAAAAGGTATGTATTGCATCCAATTATTTAGAAATGAATCAATTTTTTTGGTATAAATTGCTTTGTTCTCATAAACCACTTGTCACGTGGTAAAAAAAAAGTGTTCAATGGAAGAGCACATTGAGGACTTTAAAAAATTTAATATAAGGGAAAATAATATTCCAGAGAAGCACAGGAATGATGTCTCCACAGGATATTTAAAGGATAACATTCAAAATGAGGTTCATCTTTGGGAACCTGATTCATTAGAGAAGGCATTCAGGTTGGCAAGAAAAGTGGAAAGAAAAATTATGGAAACAATGAATTCTACCCCTCACAACTATAAACATGGAAGTGTTGTTTCTCCTAGCCTTCCACAACCTACAAGGGTGACACAATGACAATTGGAAGAAAAAAGATAAAAAGGGCTTTGTTACAATTATGATAGCAAATGCACTAAAGGTCATAAGTGTGCTGAGAAAAAATTATTTTACAAAGATTATGAAGAGGAGGAAGAAAAGGATCAAGAAACATGAAAAGAAGAGGATATACACGAGGAACCAACCCCAAAGAAAGAAGAAATGAATCTGACCATATCTTGTAAAGAATTGGCCAGAATTACCACTCCTCAAACTCTCAAGATAGAAGGAGATATGAAGAAGAAAAAGGTTCAAGAAGTTAAAGATCACATCGAGAAAGAAGAAACGAATCCAACCATATCTTGTAATACATTGGCTGGAATTACCAGTCCTCAAACTATCAAGATAGAAGGATAGATCAAGAAGAAAAAAGCTTAAGAGGTGAAAGATCACATCAAGCATCAAGAGATGAATCCTACCATATCATGTAAAGCATTGGAAGAAATTACCACTCTTCAAACTCTAAAGGTAGAAGGACGTATCAAGAAGAAAAAGATTCAAGCAGTGAAAGATCACATCGATCATCAACAACAAGTTCTCAAACTTTTAAAGGATAACACCACTTTGGTGCAAAACCAATGAAAAAACAAGTAGATCAACATCACAGTGAAAAATTTGTTAATGTAGGTGATTGCGTATTTTTACGGCTACATCTCAAACAAGCTATTTTTGAGAAGGAAATGTTGGAAATACTACATGCACTTAAGAAATGGCAACCTTACCCAATGGGAAGACATTCCAACATAAAAATGGTTCATGATAGTCTTAAATACTCTTTAGAACAAATATTATTTTTAGAACAATAGAAAAAATGGGTCGCAAATATGTTGGGTTATCAATTTGACATCATCGATAAAAAAGGGAAGAAAAATTTTGTTGCAGATGCACTCTCAAGAAAGGATAGGGATGTGGAAGCAATGTTTTGTGCTATTTCTATTATCCAACCAGATTGTATAAACGAAGTAGGTGATGAATGGAAGAAGGATGAAGAAGTGTGTCCACTCATTCAAAGTTTGAAAAAGATCCCAATTCAAACAATATGGTGAGAACTTAAAGAGGAAGGAAAAATCATATTGGAACCTGGAGTAGTCATAGCAACAAGAACTTGAAAGATATAGAATTGATCAATTTCAGAGTATCTCATCACGTGGAATAACTTACCTACTAAAGATTCCACATGGGAGGACAAGAATTTTATACAAAAGCATCAAGAACTACTCAAGTGTTGAGGACAAAACTTTTTTAAGGAGAGGGGCATGTTAGGCCCCTATACCACTAGTGTAACCATTTTTTGTTATTAATACAACTCCCTTATTATGTTGTTGTACCCATGTAGTCCCGATATTGTTACTATTGTGCCCCATAGAAGCCCACTATTGTTATTGTTGTGTCAGCTTTGATTATATTATGACCCCTTAGACTCCTATATATAGAAAGGAGGTCTTGTCATTTGTATCATCAAAGAATTATTCATTTGTGTAATTTAAAGGAGGTTGCCCCCTCGAAGAGGCTGAATTTTAAGGCGTTGATCTATCTTTTCTATCATTTTGTGAGATGGTTTCATAACAGCAGGTGATAAGCAGTACCGAATTTCAGTTGTCTACCTAGTCCCCCAAAGATAGCCTTCAAGAGCTTGAAGGAAAAATTTGGGTCTCTTTTTGATACATTAATTTTTGTTACTCCGTGTAGTCAAAAAATGTCCCTGGTAAAAAAACTAGCTATTTGAGTTGTCCCAAAAGTGGATTGTACAAGTATAAAATGAGCTCCCTTTGTGAACACATCTACTACTACTAAAATAGAGTCATGGTCGCATTCTGTTCTAGGTAACTCAATAATAAATCTATTGAAATGTTTTCCCACTTCTACTTTGGTATGCGTAAAGGTTTCAATAATCCTGGAGGGTTTTGATGTTCCACTTTAACCTATTGGCATTCCATGGATTTATTTAACTATTCTGCAGCATGGCTTTTCATGCCCTAGCAAAACATTTTTTACCTTAGTGCAGTCAAAATTTTCTAGTATCTCGGATGGCCTATATAAATTTTCTTGTGATACTCTTCTAATATTGTTTGTCTCAAGGTACTTTCATTGGGTACATATATCCTATTTTGGTATGTAAGTAAATTTTCCTCAATTTCTACATATCCAAATACCCCTTTCTAGTGCATTTTCTACTGAAGTTCCTGATACTCAGGATCTTAGGGTATAACATGTTTAATCTATTCTAAAAATTATATATTTAATTTCTTGATAGTCACTTGAAGTGCTAGATGTGCGTGCCTACTCAAATAATCTACCAAATTATTCTCCTTACCTTGAATATTCTTTATTTCAAAATCAAAGTCACTGAGGAAT
Source organism: Pinus tabuliformis (assembly GCA_031772625.1). Classification (NCBI taxonomy): domain Eukaryota; kingdom Viridiplantae; phylum Streptophyta; class Pinopsida; order Pinales; family Pinaceae; genus Pinus; species Pinus tabuliformis. Next base: position 473,316,879 of record CM062810.1, on the reverse strand, counting down.
TCCAGTGACCTCGCCTATCTTTCATTAAAATCTAGCTGACTGAAAAAATATTTTAGACTGAGGGGATCAGTCACAAAGGTAAATTTCATCCCCAAAAGATAATATCTCCATGTTTTGAGTGCATATATTACTGCTTCCATTTCCAAGTCATACATGGCATAATTCTACTCATGTACTTTCAATTTCTTAGATCTGTTAGCTATCATCGCGTTTTATTGCATCAACAATCCCCCCATCCCCTACAAACATGCACATGTACATACTATGAATGGTTTCTCTAGCTTTGAAATATTGAGTATAGGGGTTGTAGTCAACAATAGCTTTAGCCTATCGAAGCTTTCTTGACACTAGGTTGTCCATTCAAACTTTACACCATTTTTCTACAAGGAAGTAATGGGATTCGTTCATTTAGAAAATGATTCTATAAATCGACGGTAGTAACCTGAAATCCCCATAAATGAATTCTTTACTGGTATGCATTTAGGTACTCGCCAATTCATAATATATTTTATTTTATTTGGATCCACAACCAATCTTTATTTGGAAATAATATTCCCCAAATACAGAATTTTTTCCATGTAAAATTCACACTTGTTCAGTTTGGCATACAATTGATGCTCCCTTAAGATTTGGTTTACTATTCTCAAGTGTTTCTTATGTTCTTCCTCACTTTTGGAATAAATTAATATGCCTTCTATAAACACTAGTACAAATTTATCCAAATAAGGATGAAGTATACTATTCATTAGACACATAAACATTGTTGGTGCATTTCTAAGGCCAAAATAAAATACCACAAACTTGTAATGACTATAACTAGTTCTGAAATATTTCTTGTATAAATCTTCATTCTTGATTCATAAATGGTGATAACCAGTTAACATATTGATTTTTGAGAATATGCTTTCTTCTTAACAAAAAGTACTCATGCTCCCCAAGGTGAGATATTAGGTCATATATATATCCTTTATGAAGAAATTCTTGTAACTGCATTTCTAATTGCAGGAATTCTAGGGTACTCATTATGTAAGGTGCTCTAGACACAAATGCTACCCTAAGTACCAAGTTAATGGTAAAATCTATGTCTCTCTGCATGGTTAATCTTGGACTTTTTGATAGACATGTTGAAATTATCTAATCACAGGTAAACTACTTATTGTTTACTTCCCGGTTAGGTGTTCATTAGTTCCTATTTGTATCAAATAAAGATGACATCCTTTCGTGTAATTCATTTTTAACTGTAATTCTGTGAAATGATGAACTGACATGGGTTTTTGTTTCACTCTAATTAACTATCTTCATCCCTTTGGATCTAGACTTTGAACTATTTTTTCTAGGAATTTTATGATAACACCCTATTTTTCTAACCAATCCATGGCTATTAGTATGTCATACGATCCCAAGGGAAGTATATTTACATCTATTATTGTGAAATAAACATTTAAATTAATACCACACTATCTTGTTTGACTAGTAACACGTCTCTTTGTACTGGTCGCCAACTGGACCAACCAAGAATTCCTAATTTTTTCACTTTCTAACTTAAATTTTGTTACAATTTTCTTGCTAATATACCTCAGACTAGCTCCAAGATATATTAACACAGAGACAATGTAGTTCAAGATAGTACCTTAAGTTTCAATCATGGTGGACTACTGTTCAACTTTACTATCTTCCAATGTTGCGTTGATTCTAGGAACGTTCCTAGCCATGTTTTTAACAGTTTATTATTATTATGGACTGATCTGGGGTTATGTGGGCAGTATCTGAGTAAGTGTAGCTCCCCACAACCCCAACACTTTAGTTCTTCCCACTCTTTGGTACTACCATTCCTCTTACTATTTAACTACATAATCTTTGACCCTATATAAGATTGTGTTGGGCGAGTGATATTTCCTCCGCTAAACTTCTTCTTTTGGTCATATTTACTGAATTTTCTTAGGTTATGTGGCTTATGCTTCTTAAAATTCCCTATTGGCTTATTTTTATCCTTATTCTTCTAAGCCTTTCCATTAACATTTATGTTCCTAAAATGATGGTAACATAACCTAACATTCCTTACCATTTGGTCCATTTCTTTTTGCTAACCAAGCTCAATTTTCTCCTTGTATGAAACTGCTAAACAGTTCAAAAATCATTGTATTTTGGAATTTTCCTCCTTAATATATGGTACATAGCACAATAAATTAGTTAACTTTTCAACAAATTCATCCATGGACAATTTCCCACAATAAAAACATGGAATTCATTGGCATGATTTTCATAATAACATTCACTTAATTAATGAGCCTTAAAATGGTTCTGAAATTCTTTCGAGGGTTCAACCTCCTCTTCTAACTGATGTACAATTTCGACCCCCTCCCACCACAAGGTAGCTTCACATTGCATCTCATAAATATTCGACCAACCCTTCAAACTACTTCCATATTCATACACCTCATAATATTTTTTCATGTTTAGTAATGAGGCCTCTACATCTTATTCCTTTTCCACATCAAAGGTAGGGAGTTCAATCTTCCTAAATTCACCATGAAACTCCACTTTCTTCTCTCTTTTATGCCTTTGGAGATATTCAATCTGCCTCCCCTCCGCTTTTTGATTTGTCAGAATCTGTTTAACATTTTCCCTCTTTTTCCCTTCGAATTCAACACCTTTATGATTGGACTTATCCATCCATTCTTGGATCGTCTTCTCATGTTCTACACTAGCTCTCAACAATTTCTCTTTACTTCTTCGTAATTGTAATATTTCCTGTTGCAATTATTTCACCATATCCACTAGCTCGGAAGGAAGTGAAGTAAATCCTTCCCCTAACTCAATATAAAACTCCTCTCCCTCCCTATTCACTCGAGGATTATCTTCCATCATCTTGTAGTGCTCTCATCACTAGTACCTTATAAACCACACAAGCGTCACTAACAACATACATGCTATATTTTTTCTACTATATATACACATATATATGTCTACTTTTGTAAATATGTTTCCTTAGAGATGATTCTGTGAAGGCCCAATGTAGTATCTCGGCTTTGATACCATTTGCCACATCTTCATTTGTAAATACTCCTATAAAAACATAAACTTGTAATAGTGATAAAAGTAACATTTTTTTCCTTACTATTGATAATGGCCCTTCTATTGAAATGTAGGGAAGCATGCCTCCATGTTATAATTTATTTTGTCCATGGTCATCACTCGATTGTATCCATGGTTATATTTTTTATATATGTCATTATAATGGTATATTTAGGTTTCCTAATGATACCTTCATCTTATGGGTCTCATGGGACTAGGGGAATGCACTCTCCAAGGTATATGTTCCAAATGAATGGGTTTCCAACGTATATGTGTTTCAAAAGTGTAAAAATTGCTAAGGTGTATGTGATCCTATATGTATGGTTCCAATGATTTAACCTTCCTTGCATTTACCTATCCTTACCTATCTCTTATCCATTCCACACTTGTGAGCTCACGATTTTCACACGGCTATAATGCTCCTCTTCTTGAGGTTAACTCCATCGATGATGTTGGTGGCTTGCCCCTGGATCCATGGTCCTCGTGCCTTTTCCCTAAACCGTAGACACCTTTTGGACTTATACTGTGCATTTGACCCAGGTTTCTCTATTTTTTGTGGCATCAATCGGTGCCTTTAGCTACCTAGCCTTCACTTGGCGATAGAGGTGCCACTTCTTGCATCATTAACCATTCTGGTGAATTTCCTCTTGGCACATTATTTTCCTCAATTAATTTGGTGATTTTTGTTAAGAATACATTCATAAATTTTAGTTGATTAATTATTAGTTTAATGTGTTTCAGGGTTCATTAATTCTTATTTCCTTTCGCTGTGGTGTAGGACCTCAGAAGGATAGAATACTGAGTTTTTTTCATAGAATTGTTTCTCTTCCTACATGGATATGCGATGGAAATTCCCTCCCAAATCAATTATTTTTATTTTGTTTCCAGACTCATGTACGCCTATGTTACTAAAAAGTGATTGGTTCTATTTGCAGGAAACAAATTGCCGATTCCTCGAGAGTGCTTCAACAATGAATTTCATCGACCTCAGGTTTAATATTCATTCATGTCCACAGTAAAATCGTCTTCCCTGAACCTATTTTGTAGGATCTTGTTTAGGCGCTCAATATGATTTATGGGCAACATTTTTATTTTATTTTCTGGTTTGGCTCTCGTGGTTGAATCTTAGGCATGCGGAAGAATATTTCCCTTCAGGTCAGAACTCGTAGGTAACAGTGGTTACTTCTTTGCATAATTTTCTGTGAATTATAGGAGAGTTTCTACCCTTTCTCAGGTTATTTTTAGTGGCATTTGTAAATTTTGGTTTTTCCAGGCAATAGTTCGATCCTTCCTTCTCTGCGGGTTTCTGGGCATTAGCATCCGCACAATCCTCATGCGCCTATTGGTTCTTTCCAGGTGAGTACCCTTTGCAGGCTTTGCTCTCAATGTAATTGTTGCCTATCTATTATGGCTCTTACTGCCTTAGGCCTCTTTTTGCACCATTGTTACTATGGTTTTCTTATGGAATTCTATCTAGGCTTGCTGTGGTTTCCTTAATATGCATTGGGGAATTTTGTCCGGGTCCAATTTTTCAAAGGGTTTCTAAGAGGCGATGTCCTCATCCTCACTGTATATTTATTATGCTTGATGATTTTTCACTCAGCATTAGCTAGACTATTAAATTGAAATTTCCTAGTTTTATTGTAGTCGTATGATACTCAAATTTTTATGCTATTATTACCTATGATGGCCTTTAGTTGTAAAATTTTTATATGCTTACTTTTAAACATTTATTGACATTTAATTTGGCATGACAAGTGTAATTTTATAAATTAATTTCTTCGTGCAATTGCACAACTTTCGTTTAGTTATAATTCGTGATGAGATGGGAGTTTCCATGTAGTTTATATACTCCTCTGGGAGAGTAACATAATCTACCTATTTATATTTGTATGTTGGTAGATTTGATGTGATGAAGATAAGTTCTTGTTTATTATTCTTCATGTCATAGATAATAGAATTGATTGTCATAATCATAGTTGGATTCTCATGTGTTTTCATTGTTCATGGCTTCACATTACTGTGCATTCTCCTCGTTTACTTTTCTCTTCCTCCAAAAAAGTATTCACTACTTTTATCTAATGTTTATAACATAATTAATTTATGTTTTGTCATATTATCAATTCTTATTTATCGCAAGTTGGAAATGGGATTAATTTCCTATTGTTTTCAGTAATTTTTTCTTTTGATAAGTAGGATTGATTTCATGTGACTTATCTATACTCTAGTTACTTGTTATTGTCATGTATTTTGGTCAAATATGTATGTTAATTTGTATTTTATTTTCTCCCATCATCATGAAACAATATATACTTCCAGGAAAACCAATTCTTAGTGAGGGTGAATCCAGATTTACTTTACGGTAGCTCTTCTCTTATTTCATGTTTTATAGTTGAAACTTGTTTTTTTTCCTCCATACTTAATTATTACATTACCCCATCTTGTCCCAAGCTGCACCTCTATCCTAATCCTCATTTCCCATTGGTTTTGGAAAGCAAGCTTCGCACTGCTAGCGTGACATGCCTTAAGCCCCCCCCCAAAGGGGAACGGGGCCTATTGAGTGAAGTATTTGGGGTTGTAGGATGCCCTCTCTATATTATTTGTACACTATAGAGTATAGGATTGTCTATAAATCATTCATTATATAACTATTGAACATAATTTCATCTATGTGTTATTCATGAAATCTGACAATTTACAGCCATAAATACTTTGGATAACTCAATTTCATATTATTTCCCTTTTAACTTTACTTTATCCTCAAAATACTCTCTCGCTGGAACACCCACCACCCATTCATCTAAACTAAAATACCAACCCCCATGAAACTATAACAGTCTGCAACATACAATCAAAACGATGGAAGTTACGTCAAAGTTAATATACAGAACAATTTAATTCAATCACTTTCATTTTCCTAAATTGACTATATTCTAAACATTTAAAGTCATACAAAATAACATGTAAGAGGATTACCTACTATTTACTTCATTGATTTTAAAATCACCTTCATCTATAATTAATACCATGCTCAATAAATCCATCTCAAACTATTTATTTACAACCCAATTATAAAATGAGAATTACAGACAACCAATCATGACAGTAACATATAACCAATGAAATCACTAGAAATGCCGAGTGGGAAAAGCACTTTCTCCCAACCAGGAACCAAGTGCTCCTTGGATCCCCTTGAGTTGAGAAGCTTGTTTCATTCCTTCAAAAACAAATTGGTGATTCCCAATTTATTTCTCATATAAATGTTTGCTATATGTTTCTCTGGTAGCACATCTTAGGGGTCTACTTATCCCCTTATCCTAAGTTGTTTCCTCTTTTCCTTATTAAAAGTAAGAAAAAATAATTTCTTCTCCAACAACTCAAAAATCTATTTTTCTCTTGCACAAATTTATTTCTCAGTATTTATTTTCAATTGAGTGGATAATTATGTGAATATCTAATTTTCAGATTCACAAGTTTCCCTTTCCCACATTTTCCAGCTTAAAATACCAATTATTTATTATTAAAATATGATCTATTTTTTTTTTTTTTTTTATATGATGGTGCTCAATGACTTATAACACTATTTTTTAAAACATATGATCATAACAATATTTACATGAAATAGAGGGTGCATGAAAAAGAGGGTGTTACACATATGAATTGACTTGTATTTTTCAGGCATATGATATTGATAAGCCATGATATTATAACAAATTTTATTTACAAATTAATAATCTTCATGGTTAATAGTATTCCATGTTATATATATATATATATAATTAAAAAAACTTGTAAGCTTGGTGGGACTGCATCTTCATCATGTCCAATATCTCACCCAATTGGGGTAGGAAAATGAATCAGTGACTTCGTATCAAAGAGTGCCTTAACAGATTCATTTATGTCGTTGTGCTACTTATATTAAATTTAGTAGAAAAGATTATGTTAATTATTGCATATGTATTAATTTTATTTTTATTAGTAAAATAATTGATAATGAACGTGCATAATTAAATGTCAAAGAAGTCATTATGAAGCAGAATTGTGTTTCCATAGCTACAAAGAGAAATTTAGGTTGAAGTCAAGATGGATGCGTTGTTCAAATAGTTTGCAATGTTGAAGGATTGAAGAAATTGTAATTGATTGGGGTTGTGAGGTATACATATTGAGATCTCTATTGCATAGTTTAGGGGATGTCCAAGATTTGGAAGATTGACATTATATTTCTACAAAGGCTATGAAACATGGAAAGTGTTAATGGTGCTAATAATCTTGGGTTGCAATTGGCATAAACCATCACGGGGTAGTAGCTTGTAAAGTTTCAAAAATGGTTAGAGATGTTGGTATTGGAATTAATAAGTCACTCTTGTATAATTAATTTCTCACCATACTATAAGATCCTAATTGCTATATGTATTGGTTCTCGTGGTGTAGAGAAAATATCTACATGCGTGGAGCATGATTGAAATATTCTAATTGTGAAAATAGTTAAAAGATTGTATATCTTATTTAAAAAATTGTATATCTTATACTAAAGGTTGAAATATTTATGTATAGCAAAATTGATTAAATAATATAATGATTTTTTTTTAAATATAAGAAAATAAATTTACATTTCTATGATATTTTATCATAAAATAGATTTTTTTAAGATTTCATAGGATAACAATATTTTACATGGTAGAAATATGTTGAAGGAATGTAATATAAATAAAAGTAAAAAGATGTTTTAAGAATTTAATATAAATTATTTCAAAATGAAATTAATTTTAATAAAAAAATTCCAAAACTTTTAATATTATTTGTTCGGTCACATTAAATATGTATTATTTTTATAATTTTTTTTAGTTTTAAATTTATTTTAGAGTATGATTTTAAAATTGTTTTTTAATTACTAAAAGAATAATTTAATAAATGTAAGAAAATAAGTTAGTGATGTAAAATATAAGGTATTTGATAACAGTAAAAGTCTACTTATTTAAGAATTATAAATAGATTATTTTAAATATCACGGTTCTTCTTTAATAATAATAAGTTGATTTACATTAACTACTAACAACTAATAATAATTTTATTTATTATTACTGATTTACCACCTTAAAATATAATAAATAATACTTATTTTAAAATAATAGTTACAAATAATTTTAAATATTTCAATGTGATTTCTTATTTGTGCATCCATTTCTAAAGAGTAATATATCATGTTAGAAAAGGAGAAGGGTGATAAATAGATTAGGAGCTATTTCAATTTCTTGTAATTCTCGTCTTCTTTTGGATGCCATGAACATAAATAATATATATTTTTTTAAATAATGGTTAGTAATGATTGTCAATATGATTCCTTATTTAATCTAAAATAATGAATTAACCATTCAATTTTAATATTTTCTATTTTCTTTTAAATAAATATATATTTTTAATTTGTAAAATTTAATTAATTTGATATATTATATAATTCTTATCATGTTTGTATATAAGTATTTAAAATGAGTAATTATAATAAATACCCAATTGTAAATATTTATATTTATATAATTAAGTTATAATTAGAATAGAAATTTTAGAAAAATATTATTTAATATTTAATATACTTAAATAAAATATTTTGTTTTAAATTTAAATAAAATATATATATATTATATATATATATATATATATATATATATATATATATATATCCATATGTAAAAATATAATTTTGATAAAATTTTATAGATGTTTAAAATATTATATTATAAAATATGGCTAATCCTCTAATTACATCTTTTCGTAATGACAAAACATCACAAATCCTATAGTTAGAGGACCACAAAATATGACAATTTTTTTTAGGTAGGTATAAAACATATCTTGAAATTTATATTCATTTATAATGTCTTATTCTTTCATTTAAATTATAAGGCAACTCTTTAGAAAGTTAAGTGAAAACCTTAATTGAAAAGTGGTTTGGGTCCATTATATATTACTTCAAATCCAAATTATCACTCTAACCTGAAAATAAACTCCATAGTGGGGTTCTTTTTATTACAAGGGTCCCTAAAATATCCATAAAATATTCCATAGGTTAATTCATAAATTAGAAGGAAATATATAAATAATCATATTATTATAGGGTGATTTTTCTCTATATATCGTTTCCTGGTTCAACATGCAAAAACCTTGTTTGCATGGTTGAGGTGTGAATGTTTTGAGGAACTTTGATTTATAAATTTATATTAGATATTTATTGCACATCAAGTCTCTATTATATTTTCCCTTGCTTTATACTGGTTATGTTAAGTTATGATAACTTAATTTAGAGTCAAATGACCTTGTTTGCAGTCTTGTTTTCAGTTTCCATAAACCTTTTCCCACTAGGACATGTTATTCAAATCCAATTTTAATTGTGTATGCATGAATTGTCTTTCCCTATTTCATGGCATATGTAATAAGTACATGAGCAAAGGAAAAACTCTTTGGTTTCATGTCTCCACATTGCATTTGAAATGTTTAGTGCTATTTTGCTCGAGTATGAATTTTCTCTCTTTTAACCCATGAAATTTTAGGAACTATCCAACCATGAATAAAGTATTTTAAATATCATGGTTTTCTTAAATAATAATAATTTGATATACATTAACCACTACCAACTACTAATAATTGTCTTTATTATTGCTACAACTAAATTATAATTACTTTAATCACCTTTAAAAGAAAATAATAAAAATACTTTTAAGAAAATGGTTACCAATAATTTTAAATATTTCAATGTGATTTATTATTTAATATATGACAATAAATTAGCCATTAAATTTTAATATTTTTTGTTTAAGTTTTAGACAACAATATTTCTCTAGATATTGCTTCTTTCTCAAACATCCAGAAGCCTTGTTGGCATTGTTGACGCCTCAATTTTTTGAGGAGCCGTAATTTATAAATCTCACATAGAAATTTATATTAGATAGTTAGATGTTCGTACATCCAGTTTCCATCATATTTTCCCTTGGCTAATAGTGGTGATGATTCATTTATGATAACTTAAGTTAGAATTAACTAACCTTATTTGCAATCTTATTTTTGGTCTCCTTAAAACATTTCCCATCTTGTTCTTCGTGTCCTTAAATAATTTCCCATTGGGACATCCCATTGGTAATAAACCTCTATGGCATATCTGGAAAATAAGCCCAAATCCCCTAAAAAATTTAAAATTTCCTTAGATATAGTTAACGTTCCGTGTTCCTTTTCCCTAGTTGAACTTCTATATCACCTTCACGAAGGAGCTTAATAGCATAGACACATTATGTCATCTTCATCAAACGATTTCTATAACACAACTACAGTTGGAAGGGGAGAAGGAGCTATAACATGAAGCCATGAAACCTATAGTGACATGCATGGTAACAAAATCCTTGTCTATTGGATTATATAGAACTTACCTCCTAATGGTTTTGCATGCATATATTTCTCATGCCTAATTACGATATGCATCCATAAACTATATAAAAGATATTGAATCAGTTAACGTAGTTGAATCCCAAAATGATATCTAATATTCCATCATTTCCATAATAAGATAAATTATAAGAAACATACAAAATGTAATCTAGCCTCATTGAGTATATGTGCAATAGATAATCTAACCATCATAGACTATTCTGTTACTTACATTATACCATAATGATCCGCAAGAATCTACCACTATTTTCCATGCTAACTGGAGGCTCTATATAACATTAAATATGCCTTCACTAACATAATAAAGATCACCATTACATCCATCTGATATCGTACTTATTCACATGCATAAGAATGGAATCCATCACATGAATATAAATAGCATCATACTAATACATAAGCCAAGACGGAGCAACATATCTAAGACTGAATCAAATAAAATAATCACATGAAGGTTAAGGTACCAACATACAAAACAATCCACACATGTGAATCCATAAATAATCACTTGGAGGGAGGAACACTACCACCCAACCACAAGTCACCATTGATTCCCCCTCAGCCGAAGTTCTTGCCAAGGATCAATTATCCTCAATTGATCAATGCACTCGGTATTTAATACCCTCTTTGATGATTTAATTTCCAATAGCGGTGTCCCACTTTTATGGATTTTTCCATTTCCATATGTCTTTTTCAGAAATGTTTGTCTTTATCTCCCACGAGGCTTTTCCTCATAAAATCTTTCCTTTATCTCTTGGAAAGCTTTTATGTCCAATGGATCTTTATCTCCCATCCATCCAATGGATCTCCAACCCAACTAATCTTATCTATAATCACATCTAGAAACTTTATCATGAAAGATTCATCTCTATCCCATTCCTCAATGGGATTTGGTAACAATCTCCTCTCTCTTGGTGCTCCACCCTCCAAGTGATTTATTTTATTAATTTATTGAATAATATATTTTATTTCTATATTACATATCACCTATATTTCCTCAGCTTAGGTTTAGAATAGCTTAACCCATAAAGGATCGTATCATGCCTAGCTTTCCTGAGCTTAGGTTTACAATTGTTTAACACACAAGGTAGGATATGCACCTAGCTTTAACTCTCCTTAGGTTTACAATAATTTAGCACACAAGGGAGGGGTGTTACATATTTCTCTCCTTAAATTTTACACCATCCTTGGTGTATCACTGCATCATGTCCTCGTTCACAGGTAGTTGGTTTCTAAATCAAGGGCTCTCATTGCTCTACCATTTGATGTGATTTTTTCGATGTACATCGGTCACAAGGAGTTATCCTCTTCCCTAGCTACATTGGTCACCAAGAGAGTTCCTCTTCCATAGCTATATTTGTCACGAAGAGTGCTCCTCTTCCATAGCTACATCAGTGTCAAGGAGTGTTCTTCTTTCATGGCTACTTGTAACATTATTTTCAAACCATTTGTGAGAATTTATAGATGCGTAATTTTAACTATGATACATATCATAATCTGTTACTTAATATGACTAAAGAAACTATTGCTCATTTTTCATTTTATATGAACAATGCATTTTCACTTCTCGCATTCTTCCAAGGCTTTTTGTTCTTTGTGAACACCTCCTTCTTGCAGTTTCTTTGCATGCAACACATATGTTAGCATATTTTCCACATCAATATGTGTGCAGTGCCATAACATATTAGTTCACATAAAGATATATATATTCACCATATATGTTCATCATTTATATTATTCATAATCGTATGCATTCCAAACCTAACCATGGTTACTTATCCTTGAACCACTTCTTACTTTCCTTCTTCTATGCAACCACCCAGTCAATTGTCCTACCAGACATCTACCCAATGTGTTCATGCATACCTACATACAATGCGTATTATACACACTGATATACAAATCATATTTCAAACATGTAACATATATAGTCATACGGGTACCGTATGTACTACTATACATAGTACCATCTGTGCTACAACCCATCATACCATCCCTATGGTATCACTTGCATGACAAAAGCTTTTTCCCCATATTTTCTACCATGTTAGTATCATGTCAAATGTTCCTTTATATTTTTCTAGCAATTAAAACAACTATACTCAGTTGACAAGGAATTTGTATGAGCATGGTTCATTTATGTAATCAGAGAAAGCTTTGTCTAGTGTAAATCATTTTTAGGTTTCATGTGGTTGTAACGAAATATGAGTAATATCATATGTAGTCATGCATATTTTCATCTTAAGAATACTATTGAGTCATATTTTAATAATTTTTAGATCAATACTTCATTCTTAAATAATTTATCTCGGGTGATTTATTATTGCCCTTTTTATGTTTCAACAACTTAACCACTCTGCACTATACTTTACCAACATGATCATTATGTCAATCATGTTCTTTTCTTCTGCAAATTACTCCCCTTTTATAGGCATTGGGGTATCCATATCTTTAAGGTTGTTTTACAATGATTTCTATATAAATTTCCTAACAAACCAAGACCAATACCAAAATTCGTCATGAGTTGCAAGATAATTATAACAATCCATTAAACTCAAGACTCTTTCATGCCATGAATGCTTGACATATTTCATCAACCAAATGCTAGCTACAATATTGTTATGAGGCTATAATATTTTACACACATGTTTTTACATCAAAAATTCATATGCCTCATTATTATGTGTAGATTTTGGCATGATTCTTTCCACAAAAAGTTTATCTTGATGACCCCCTTAACCAGGCTTATGATAACAATATACCAAACAATCCATGACAATGAATGAGTATATGTATGATACAACAATAAAACAATGATGAAAACATATAATTCCTCTATCGAAGCCACCTATAATGTTAATACCATGATGATATATGTCAACTACATCAATGCTGACAAGCTTTCTCAGTCGAAATTCTCTAGATAACCATGTCTTAATACATAAGACATTTAAAAACCATCTACTAAGCATATCCTACCAATAGGCCATATTTATTACAGAAGCTCATGGTTAGTACCTAACAGGGTAATCCCTTTTCCATAACCATATTTAAATTACATGAAATGATAAAAACATAGTAGTGAACTACAATTTGTGCATAACCTTTGTCATGATAGTAATTATTAACCATTATACCTTGTTAATTGAATTGTATCCATAGTTTCTTATGTTATAAAACATTCAAGAGGGGATGGTTATCATACGATCATCACACCTCTCTCACCACAAGTATAATATCATATGGCATTGATCTTCCCAATCTATCATCTTCCTTTTTTGCTACTTGTTTCTAAGGGAAGATAGTTGTGTAGGCCTTAATGATTAGTTATAATGATTTTCATATAGAAGTGGGAATTAATACCTACTTAATTAATCCTCCAATATAACTATAAATCTTTCAAGGTGTGATTAATCCATTATTTAAAATATGAGAATTTCTCATAGTTTGCATCTCGTTGTTTATTATCATAATCGCTTAATAATTCATGTATGCTAAAAATGTTTCACTGCTTAACTACAATGGCAGATTTATTATAAAATAACCCAAGAAATATCCATGTCTTAAATGTAGACTGCACTTTCCAATTACGGCAATGTTAATAAGAAACAACACAATACCCACAAGCTCTCTTGGTGTAAACATAACATAGTCATGAGTCGTACACCTTGCTTGCTTATCATTTGCACATGATAATTTATGCCAAATAATACCTCAGATATAATTCAAGCAATTGAAAGTCCTATACATTGATGTAACAATCAAATGCTACATACTTGTATGACATTCCAAGGAAAAGGTAATTTCTTCCACAATTCAAGGTAGACATAAATACCCACATTTAATTATCTGCAAGTACCAAGTTGTGAATAATACTAGATCATAATCATTGTTGCTTGTCAATTAGAATCTCATCCAAATGAGAATTTCAACGGTGAGTCCAGGAGATGTCCTAATTCCTAAATTAGAAGGGTTTCTTCTTGTTAAGGATTAACTCCAACACCTTATATGCATCTCCACATATAATTTCATATTTTTTAAGAGTGCTTATTAATTATCATGGTTTACATATTACTGTATCAAGGATGCTTATAGGTACCAATATGCACTTCCAATGCATAGGTCTTGGTATATATATATATATATATATATATATATATATATATATATATATATATATATATATATATATTAGTCACGTTTTCAAAATAATTCCAACTCCAAAATGCATTGTATAGAGGACTAAATTAAAACAATTTGTTCCATTACCTACTCTTTATTTCCTAGCATTCTTCATGAGAACCTTTTTCATTGCATAACACCCTACTAGGTTTTAATATTTCCCTTTTTATACCATCATCCTTTCATTTAGCCAAGTCCCTACATCATACTTGTACTAGTGTCAATTTGCTTTATTCATAATTTAACCATTGCCAACATTAAAAAAAAAAAGAAAAAAAGAAAAAAACCGCAAACACAAGAATATTCACAGCGACTTCAATAAGATTATTTTTTTTAATCAACATTATCTTACCTGATATCTATTTCTATTAGAACAAGAATTAGAGGTTTTTGGATTCAACAATCAAGATGATTAAATTCACAAATTTTCCACTCAATGGACTTTCATGTATCCCTGACCATTATTGTGAATATCAGCAACCAACAAACTTGAGCACAAGCACAATCATATATTTAATGAAAATTGAATGATTATAAGCAAGAGCCTCTCCTTGGTGAAACTTGAACCCTAATGAGGAATTGAACAGTGCCCCACATTCACATTACTTTAGAAGTTGACCTTAAATGGCATATTATCTAATCTTCAATGGATGGTATAATATTATATTATGATCATTTCTCCAGGAAACTATCGCACTACAATGCTTGATATTTTGAGAGTTGTATTCGATAAAAATTTATGATTTGAACAAATAGTCCCAAGGAATTAGATAGACTCAAAGCCATATATTGTGCTAACATTGGAAGAATAACACATTTTGCATTTTGTAACCCTACTTATGAGTAATGTACAAACGAAGTGCCATTTATATGCATCACAGAATTTATTGATGCTAAATAATCGTAAATATCTTGCAACTATGATGATACATAACACTCATATCAATTACCAAGGATCATAAATATACTTTATGTGTTTTATAAATATATGAGGCTTGAATTATATTTTTCGACAATATTTAGCATCTCGGTTGGCCATAAGTGTCAACTTCAAAATATTCATCATTACTTTGTATTTAATAATCAGAAGTAATGTTGCAAAAACTAGTTTTCTATCCATTAAACATGTGTATTTTTATCTTTTTGGTTATACTTTTTTTCCTTTTCAGGAACGTGTGAGCATCTCAACAAAATAAATTTCTTTCCTTTTAATCCAACCAACCTTATCTATTCCCTATAAAATTTATGGGTTCATTAAAAACTGCTAAGAGAGAAGACACGTCAAAACAAAGAATTCTTAGAAAATATAGTATTTGATGTCCACCGGAACCCTACATGAATATGTTTGTCGAAGGATTACATGACTGTGTCTAATGACAATAAATCCTACGTGATCTCAATTCCTTGAATAACAAATCCTCAAACATGTTTTTCTTACTACTTGGATTGAATCTTGGCAGCTACATAATTGTATTATTATTATTATTATGGTTTATGCCTTACAATCTAAATTTTCATGCTAATTTTAATAATAACATACTATGAATACGACAATTAAGAATTAATTCTTACATCTGAAACAGATTATGAAAATAGTACTTTAAACAATGTATACATATTTTTTTCATTTAGGTTTAATAATTCTTAGAAAGGAAACAAATAACCATTGCATACTCTTCATATCTATCACAACTGTTATCAAAACGAGTGATCTCCGCACATTGGAGGTGATGGTATGATCTTCCTTATCTCACATTCTTTTGCCGAAACTAAGTCATATAGGTGAGAGGTTTCAGTGGTTGCATTCCTCAATGTGTTATCATCTATAGAAAATAGGTATATATATAGCACTTAGTCAACTTATTAGAATAAAAAAGGAAGGATTATTTGCGCCATTTTTACCTCCACACGTCTGGTGGCACGATCCTCCTTATTTCCTATTTATAGTTGATGGTAAGAATTCTTTTACTTGTGACCTTACTTTAGGCTTAATTCTCATAGTTGGAGATCAGGATAGCTCATCCCAAACTGAGCTCAATTATTTATGTGTTACTCGTACTCTTGATCATAAGGTAAGAATTATCCTTCCTTGCTCTTATCCCTTCATGACTCAGAGATAAGATACAATGTATGGCATCTTTATCTGCAAATTATCATCATCCTACCACTACTAGGTAGATACCCCATCTAATGAAAGAAACAACGTTAAAATTTTGATGGAAAAGCAACCCATCGTTTGCTTTTACTCATACACTGAGATAGTAAAAATTTTTACTAGCATTTTATTACCATCGTGTGTTTTTATTCCATGGTATACAACATTAAAGAAATGGAATTCGACTTTTCCTACCTCTCCACAATGCAATTAGAAACCACAATCAACCAATGTTTCATGTTGGGAAATGTTTCCTTAATTATTAAATGTGTTTTTTCCTTCAATCCAAAGGCTAGTGGACAAGGGAAAAAAAACCGCTTATCCTACTTACTTTCCTCCCTTGCGATAGCCCTCGGTTGGTAGAATCTTACTATGATTCGTGACGACTTCTCCCAGCATATCATGCATACCTGTCTACATGCATTTTTATATGGTCAATTTTCCAACCACCTTTAGCTTGACGATCAACCTGATCGAAGACTGTCATAGTGGAAGGGGAATTTATGTTTTTGTGATTTTAAAGGGTGGTGTTGCTAAACACATCATCATATCTTTCTTAGCATGTTGATTAAAACAAAAATTTCTAACTTCATCGAAAGTCATGCAAGCGTAAAAAAACACCTCGAATAACATTATCACCTCACACAACTAATAAAAATTCCCTTGTTCCATTGCCTAGATATTGCTACCTTGTATGCACATGTCGAGATGCACATTAGTGACTATGGTTTCTTTAAAAATCTTCCTATATGCCTTCAACCTTCAATTTCAATAAGTGAAGGAAGAAACGAAGAACAACATGCATTACTAACATGGTTTCCCCATTAGCTCAGTTGTCAATGTGGCAAGGGTCGTGGTGGATGCTTCGTTGGCATTAGTTTCTCACTATTGGAATTTCATTTGCATACAATCAACCTACCAAGGCTTCTCATCATTCCGCATCATACTCCCACAACAGTGTGTGCCCATAGGCAAGGACCCATGCATGAATACTATGGGAATTATAACTTATTTGACCCTATCTAATGTCTCCATAGTTCATCATTATACAAGGTAGGGATCAATGTAGTTTACTTACCATAGCGATATTAGTTGTCCTCACATGCGACCCTTCAAACAAGGTGATGAATACCTTATTACATCTTTTCGTTCAGAGAAATCAGGTGGCTTGGCTTCTCATAGAATATTGAAGTTTGGCCAGATTTCTCTCTATCATGTTATTAATGATGAAATTAAACTGACAGTGTACACTAACTTCTCTTTATAAATGTAAGAGCTCGGGATTCTCATCCAATATATGCTTCCTGCAACCAACTATGTGACTGCATTTGAATATTTGAAGTATATCATAGACACACTTATGTATATGCCTACAGTGGCTTCATGAGGAAGAGGCATCTAGGTTCATATCTTCATTTAAACAATATAGCTAACATAGGATAATATAGGTTCCAATGATATATGTTCGAGGACGATTCCTATAAATATTAGGCGTACTATTTCATTGATATTGACATGCAATTTGTAATTGCACACGAATTATAACCACTAAGTATTTCCTAATCGTGAACTCATCTCGTATATATATTGGTTGATTTTGACCAATGTTCATATCAATTTATTGGTTTCTCCACACTTACTTTACTATTCTATTTTTAATGATTTTAATATTTAGATTAAACCTTCAGGAGTCTAGACTTAGCCTCCTTATCAAGGTTTGTGGTAGTGAGGGAAAGTTAAGAGTTAAACTTGTCCATACCCTATGGAGGCGTATTGACCCATAGGCCACAAGGTTTGAACTTTGTCTACTCTAGTACCATTTATAATGAACCTCCATAGCTTATCTCTAAAATAAGCCCAAATCCCCTAAAAATTTTAAAATTTCTTAGACATAGTTAAGGTTCCATGTTCCTTTTCCCTAGTTGGATTGCTATATCACCTTCATGAAGGAGCTTGATACCATAGACACATTATCTCATATTCATCGAATGATTTCTATAACACAACTACATATGGAAGAGAAGGAGGATCTATAACATGCAACCATCAAACCTTTGGTGACATGCATGGTAGCAAAATGCTAATCTATTGGATCATATAGAATTTAACTCCTAATAGTTCTGCATACATCTATGTCTCATGTCTAATTGCCATATGCATGCATAAACTATATAAAATCTACTAAATCAGTTAACCACATGCATAGTAATATTCCATGAGTTCGATAATAAGATAAATTCTAAGCAAAAGACATATTGCAATCTAGCCTCATTCAGTATGTGTGCAATAGATAAGCCAACCATCATAGACTATTATGTTACTTACATTATACCATAATGATCCACAACCATTTACTACTATTTTCCATGTTAAATAGAGGCTTGATATAACATTAAAGGTTCCTTTACTAACGTAATAAAGATCGTTCTTAGATTCATTTGATATGCTACTTATTCACAGACATAAGAAAGGAATCCATCAAATGAATATAGATAGCATCATATTAACACATAATCCAACATGGGGAAACATATCCAAGATTGAATCAAATAAAATAATCACATGTAGGGTAAGAGATCGACATAGAAAACATTCCATGCATGTGAATCCATCTAATACAATCACCTGGAGTGAGGAGAACCACCGCCCAACCACGAATCAGCTCTAATTCCACTTAAGCCAGAGTTCTTGCCAAGGATAAATTGTCCTCAATTGATCAATGAACTCGGTATTTAATATCCTCTTTCATGATTTAATTTCCATTAGAAACATATTGCTTTTATGGATTTTTTCATTTTCCTATGTCTTTTTCAGAAAAGCTCGTCTTTATCTCCCACGAGGATTTTCCTCATAAAAGCTTGCATTTATCTCCCAAAAAGCTCTTATGTCTGATGGATCTTTATTTCCCATCCATTCGATGGATCTCCAATCCATCCAGGCTTATTTAGAATCACATCTAGAAGCTTTATCATGAAAGATTCACTTCTATCCCATTCCTCAATGGGATTTGGTAATGATCTCCTCTCTCTTGGTGCTCCACCCTCCAAGTCATTTATTTTATTAATTTATTTATTGACACATTTTCTTTTCATATTACATATCACCTAGCTCTCCTTAGATTAGGTTTAGAATAGTTTAACCCAAAAAGGAGGGTATCACACCTAGCTTTCCTCAGCTTAGGTTTACAATCGTTTAGCACACAAGGGAAGATATCACACCTAGCTTTAACTAAGCTTAGGTTCATAATAATTTAGGACACAAGGGAGGAGTATAACATATTCAAATACAATTTTAATTGTGTATGCATGAATTCTCTTTCCCTATTTTATGGCATATGCATTGATGACATCAACAAAGGTAATAGTCTTTGGTTTCATGTCTTATGTTTCATTTGAGAAAAACAAGTTTAGTAACATCTTTATAATACATATTTTGTGCATATTGCAAAATGATGTATGATTGAGTATGAACTTCCTCTATTTTAACAAGACATTTTAGGAACCATCCGACCTCTTGTTTTACTATGGAGCGTGTGAGAATTTACTAGTATTTTAGCAATCTTGTTTTTATTTTATTTATGTTAGTGAATGAAAATAGATACTTTATCTTTTCGAATATGAATAATAATCTCTTTATAATATTGATTCTCCTTGACCCCATATATATGAACACACTTTTATCAATATTTTTCTTTAATAAAGTGATTTCCTTTTTCATTTCACAATTATTTACCCAAGACTTGGCATCTTTGTGCCACCTTTGGCTTAGGAAGAGTAAGTATTAACTTAAGTTTGAAGTAATTTTAGGATACTTTTTGTCTTCCAAGCTATTTATATTGTTCACACATTCTGTTGTGTACCTACTTATAGTTCTTTTCTCAATGGAGGAAAGATGCACTTCTATGAGGAAGATAGGATAGACTATATTTACTTTAATTTTGAGATTTTGAGTTATGAAACACTATTGACTCAAGTTCAAAGTAATTTTAGAATACCTTTTTCTCTTCCATATTATTTAACTTGTTCACATGTGTCAGGTACCTACTTATAGTTGTTTTCACAATGGAGGAAAGAATCACTTCTATTTGGTGCAGAATATTTAACACAATTAACGCATATAAAAAATATCAGAAACATAGAAAAGGGGGAAAAGGCCTCTGCCTTACTATATTGCTCTCATGATGTAATCCAATGTACAAAGAATGATAATAGTACAAATAAATAGATGAGGAAGTTTTTCTCAGGATAGTGCATCTATCTTGGACACTATGGTTGAGAAAATATCTCAACAACACACTAATCTAAGAGCCTAACTAGTTGAAGAGAATCTTTCAACCATATAGGACTAAACAGACTCTTACCCATGAGGAGAAAACTCAATATAGAAAGGTAGGATTAAATCCTAAATTTCGTGATTTTAATTAATTTAATTAATTAAATTATTTGGACTTAGAATTTTTTTAACATATGAGAGTGAGGCCAACATTCCCCCCCTCAACGATAAGTCCAAAATAAGACCTGGTACCATCTCCAAGTCCTCATTTTGAAAGTGTTGATCCTAAAAATACATTGCTTGAAAAACCACCAAAGATGGATGCTGAAAAACTCAAATTTGAAGAGAACATGAATCGACTGCAAGTCTGATTCATCTCTGAAATTTGCTTGATGACTCCATAATGTGCCAAGATGCAAAAGGATCCATATGTCCTTTGCTTTCAATTAGTATCCTTTTTCCACTAACAAAATGTTGATGTCGCCCACTGGCGAATTTTTTTTTCCACTGACAAAATATTGAGAATACCCACTAGAAAATTTGTTGATGTTGAAACTGCCGAGTAGGTGATTTGATGTTGATGAATGTCTACTGGTTAATTTGATGATGCCCACTGGATGATTTGACAATGATGCCCATTGGCTGATTTGAAGATGCCCACTAGCTACTTCTGATGATGTTGTCGAGCCTTTCATTCTGAAAACCACCCTAATTTCCATTATCATTTCCCCCCTTTATCAGCTGAAAGGAGAGACAATTATTTTCACTTGATTTCTAAACTTCCCGCCATTTAGGTGCATGAGAGTAGCATCTTCAATTGACTATTGGCTGCAATAGGTGAGATTGAATTCTGTTGTAAAACTTATACAATCATTTTACTATTGATGAGCATTCCCAAGGATCAATCCATGCATAATTGACCTTTAATTTGGTGGATTGGTCTTGTTTGCAACATTTCTCTGATGAATGATTTTTCTTTCCACAATGGTGACAAGGATGGAGATCAAAAAAACGATCTTCCATGTGACCTTTTCCTTGACAATGTTTGCATTTGGGTTCGTCTTAACCTTTCTCATGGCTTATCGATGTTATTTGATCAAGAAATCCTGCACTGATGAACTTGATTGGCTTAGAATAACCAGGGATATGCAAGTTGTTTTGATCTTTGTCATATCCTAACCCTTGTCGATTGTTGTTACTTTTCAGTTTTTCCCACGACTTGATGATTGGTTTGGAAAAAGCAAGTTCAAGTTGAGCAAGGAAAACTTTTGCACTTGAATTTGTTTGGATCAATGACTTGGAATCAACAACTTTATCTTCATATGTTTACTTGAAAGAATTGGAAGCATGACACTTCTATTGCAGCTCATCTCTTTACTGTTGTGACTCCAATTGAAGGAACTCGATTTTTTCCTGTGCTTGTTGTAGGTTCATTAAAATATCAACGAGAGTTTCTTTGTTGATTTGCACCATGTCTTCAGCAGTTGAGAGGATCAAATTGTTAAGAATCGTTAACAACTGAATTAGTTTAGCCATGTGAAATTGTTGGAACTCGCACTCACTTTCTTTTAATACTTGTTGGATTTTTAGAACTCTCTCACTTGAAATATTGATCTTGCTTGCTTGAACTCACACTCACTTGCTATAGATATGAACATTCTTGGTTGTTGTTTGAATATTTGCTTTCATTAAAGTTGAACTCGCTCAGTTTCAGGCTCACTTGATGTTTTGAACTGTGCACTTGCTTGAACTCAAACTCTTGATTGATCAAAATAAGGGTGTCAAATACTATTGAAAATGCATCCAAGAGAAACACTTACAATGATTTCAATGAATCAATTAAAAAACAATGGATTCACTTGTTTTAATTGATTCCCTATCAATTCAAATCTTGGGTGTCAGTTTCAAGTAAGAATGCACCCTTACAATTCAACTTAATTTGACTTTGATTACAAGCCAACTTACAAAAAAAATATTTTTGAGCTACACAATAACTAATTGTGGTTGAGAGTTGATGTAGAATTTGCCTTGGAATACTTGGGTGTTTTCTTAACTGGATTTTCTTGAGTAAATTATGTTGAATTTCCTGTAGAATTGTTGCTGATGGTGAATTGCTTGTAGAATTTTGTTGATGTTGAAAATTTGATATATTTGATTATGTGTTGTAGCTTCTTGATAGCTTGTAGTTTACTTATGTATGCTTTATTACATGAAGAGAATTTACTTATGTAGTTTACTTATGTATGCTTTATTTGTATGAAAATTGTTGTGTAATCGATGTGTATCTTTTTACAAAATATAGTGTCAAAAATAGACACAAAACATGCACAATCAATCACTACACAAGGTGTACCTAAGATCCCCTTATTCAATTTTGGGTGGATCTAGGACACTTCAACACCAAAAAAATATGTCCTTATTAAATAGTGAATTACATCAACCTTCAACTTCCCAAGCAATGATAATGCCATGCTCGCAACCCTTTTAAGAAACTTGTCTTCAAAATATAGGTATTCATGGACTCAATCTCTCTCAAAGCAAAACATTACTTTGGATAAAAAAAATAGATAATAAAATAATAAGATAAAACAATAAAAAATTCACTTATCACTCCAAATACAAAACACTTATCACTCCAAAATAACAAAAAAAAAATCACCTTATTACTCCCCAAAATAAAACCTTATCTCTCCAAAATAAACATTTTAATGCACCTCTCTTAAAAATTACATTATTCTCCACTTGTTAGGCCCCTATACTACCAGTGTAACCCCTTATTGTTATTAGTACAACCCCCCTTATTATATTGATGTACCCATGTAGTGCCCATATTGTTACTATTGTGCCCCAAAGAAGCCCACTATTGTTATTATTGTGCCCTTACGTTATTATTGTTATGTCAGCTCTAATAATATTATGACCCATTAGAGTCTTATATATAGAAAGCAGGCCTTGTCATTTGTATCATCGAAGAATTGTTCATTTATGTAACATGAAGGAGGTTGCCCCCTCGAAGAGGCTAAATTCTAAGGCATTGATCTATCTTTTCTATGTTTTTGTGAGTTGGTTTCATAACATTTGGTATCAGAACTTTAGATTCTAGGGTTTCACTGCTCCAAATAGGCCATCATGGCATTTTCACTATAACTCGTCATTTGTGACATTTCAGAAGCATACAAAAAACCCATTTGAAATGAAATCACATTGAACCTCGGATCAGAATTTTAGATCTTTTCGCACTATATTTGCAGAGACACGATCTAAGGAAGGTTGTCTTTTTGCAGACTCTTGAATTACTTTCCAAACAGGTGACCTAGGTAAAATCATCATAATGTTCTCTGTGAGCATCGAATTGAAATTTCATAAGAAGTTACAGAAAGAGGACGGATTGTAGTTTGTTGTATATATTTTTCAGACCCAAAGGTCGAAACAATGACTCTGGCACATCGTACAAGTTAGCTCTACTAAACTAGTCTATAATCAGGTCACCGTGGGAGATTTGGCATAAATCTTCCTTGGAGAATCCAATTTGGATCAGACTGGTGGCATTGGAAAGAGGATGTAGAGGGCTATTATAGGTCGCAATTTTAGAACTTAAAGATTTGAAAGTACAAAGTTACAGTCGTTTCAAGATTGAGCTCCTAAAATCAAGTAAAAGCAAGATGAGGAAGTTTGATGGCAAGGATCCGGTAAATTGGATACTTAAGATGGAGCAATATTTTGACATACACGGTGTACCACTATTACAAAAGGTATGTATTGCATCTTCATATTTAGAACCTGATCCACTTTATGGTATAAAGGGCTTTGTTCTCGTAAACAACTTGTTACATGGTCAATATTCATGGAGGAAATGACAACACATTATGAGGATACAAAGAGCAACACCTTCTTTAGAGCAACACCACAACAATTGGAAATATTATAAGGGCTTTGTTACATAGTAGAAAGTAAAATTATGGCAACAAGGAAGTCTACCCCTGATAACTATAAATATGGAAGTGTTGTTTCTCCTAGCCTTCCACAACATACAAGGTTACACCACAACAATTGGAAGAAAAAAGAGAAAAAAGGCTTTGTTACAATTGTGATAACAAATGCACTAAAGGTCATAAGTGTGCTGATAAGAGTATGAAGAGGTGTAAGAAAAGGATCAAGAAACATCAAAAGAAGAGGATATATGCTAGGACCCAACCCCAGAGAAAGAAGAAATGAATCAGACCATATCTTGTAAAGCATTGGCAAGAATTACTACTCCTCAAACTCTCAAGATGGAAGGAGATATCAGGAAGAAAAAGGTGCAAGAAGTGAAAGATCACATCGAAAAAGAAGAAATGAATCCAACCATATCTTGTAATTCATTGGTTGGAATTACCACCCCTCAAACTATCAAGATAGAAGGACATATCATGAAGAAAATTGTTCAAGAAGTGAAAGATCACATCGAGCATCACGAAATGAATCCAACCATATCTAGTAAAGGATTGGAAGAAATTACCACTGCTCAAACTCTAAATATATAAGGACATATAAAGAAGAAAAAGGTTCAAGCAGTGAAATATCACATCGAGCATCAACAACAAGTTCTCCAACTTTTAAAGGATAACACCACGTTGTTTCAAAATCGAATGAAATAACAGGTAGATCAACATCGTAGTGAAAAATGTTTTGATGTAGGTGATTGGGTATTTTTAATACTACATCTCAAGCAAGCTATTTATGAGAAGGAAATGTTGGCAATGCTACATGCACTTAATAAATGGTGACCTTACCGATGAGAAGACACTTCAAGGTAAAAATGGATCATGATTGTCTTATATACTTTTTAGAACAAATATTATCTTTAGAAGAACAGAAAAAATCAGTCACAAATATGTTGGGTTATGAATTTGACATCATCTATAGAAAATGGAACAAACTTTTGTTGCAGATGCACTCTCAAGAAAAGATGAGGATGTGGAAGCATTGTTTTGTGCTATTTCTATTATCCAACCAGATTGGATAAATGGAGCAAGGGATGAATGGAATAAGGATGAAGAAGTATGGCCACTTATCCAAAAGTTGCAAGAGATCCTAATTCAAACAATATTGCCAGAAATTGAAGAGGAAGGAAAAATCATATTGGAACCTAGAGAAGTCACAGAAACAAGAACCTGACAACTAGGAAATCGATCAATTTCAGAGTATCTCATAGTGGAAGAACTTACCCGTTGAGGATTCCACATGGGAGGACAAGAATTCTCTACAGAAGATCAAGAACTACTCAAGCGTTGAGGACAACACTTTTTGAAGGAGAGGGGAATGTTAGGCCCCTATACTACCAATGTAACCCCTTATTGTTATTAGTACACCCCCCTTATTATATTGATGTAGCAATGTAGTGCCCATATTGTTACTATTGTGCCCCGAAGAAGCCCACTATTTTTCTTATTGTGCCCTTACATTATTATTGTTATGTCGGCTTTGATTATATTATGACCCCTTATACTCCTATATATAGAAATGAGGTCTTCTCATTTGTATCATCCAAGAATTGTTCATTTATGTAATGTAAAGGAGGTTTCCCCCTCGAAGAGACTGAATTCTAAGGCGTTGATCTATCTTCTCTATCTTTTTGTGAGCTGGTTTCATAACACCACTCAAAAATCACACTTATTACTCCATTACATAAAGAATAACAATTATCACTCCACCATATATCTTAAAAAACATTAAATCTTCCATGAGTCCAAACCTAAAATTTATACACCTTATCTCTTGAAAAAGAGTATTTTGGTTCTCAATCCCTTTTTAAACTCCCATTAAATTATGGACTTGAGCCATACTATTAAAAATTATTGGCTCCACAATTCCATTAGTCAAGAAAATTAATCTAAATAATATCAACAATGTCTTTTGAAGCATTTTAATTGTGTCTCAGCTCAACGTTTCACAAAACTGTACCAATGACTTCTAGACTCGGTGCTTCAGGCCACATGGATTCTTAATTTCAATTGTGATAGAAATTTTAATGTCCAGGTCTAAAATCCATGGAGCTGTAAAATTATTACCCTTAACAATTTTTTTTATAATGGACATACCTTTAATTGTTGTCCAATTTGATGGAGTTTTTTTAGAAGCTTTGATGCTAGAATCTTCTTCTTGCAATATGATGGAGTTTTCGATAGGCTTTGATGTTGGAATCTCTTTCTCGCATCATCTACAATATTTCTACGATAAAACAACTCCCACTAACTTATCACAGTTCAACGCAGATTCTACTATACGCTTGATCGTGGCATCACAAGGTTGCAGGCTCATACGCTAGCAGAAATAAGAAACATCGTAAATTCCCTTCAATTGATTCCTTTCCACATGTGGGCCCTTGACTTGTTGGTTAATGTTGATGCTGAAAAATAAAATCTGGAAATCTGAGACTTGACCAGGAAAACACTTTCAAATATTGGTGTTGGACAGATGAATAACTAGATATGAATATTCGATTTTGTTGACAAAGTTTCAAGAATTCCTCATGATTTAATAATTTTGTCTCCAGTATTTACGGAAATTAAAGAAGAACGAAAGCTTTGTTCTAAAGTCAGAGGTGGAAAATTGCACAAGGCCAATTCCCACTCTATGTCTCAATGGTACATGTAATTCCAGGCATCGGAGATATTTAATGTAATTGGTGTTGGCCAAATAAATCTGAGGAGGACAACAAGCAGGAAACCATTTTTGCTTATCTATTTCACTCAGCACCAAGTGAATGAATGGGAAATTTCACTGGACCAATACAACCATGTATTCGAACAACCAATCAAACAACATAGCTACATGGACTCTCTATATAATCAATGTCTCAACATGGCCAATAATGTTCCATTAATCGGTGATTCCAAGGCGTGTTGAGGAGAAACTATGAGAAGGGGTGCTCTGATGTTCTGGAGTAGATTACAACCCAATTGCAAATAACATCGAACAACGGATTGAATTTGAAATTATTGACCTTGGTTGCGTAAATCTCATTCAACTCATAGCGTTATCGGAACCCCAGAATTCATGGCCTAGTGAATGCTCCAACCCAGCTCGGATCCATAAGAAAGTAACATCTGGGAAAAATACAGTAGCTCTGATACCACATGTAGAATATTTAACACAATTACACACATAAAAAATATCAGAAACATAGAAATGGTAGAAAAGGCTTCAGCCTTAGTGTATTCCTCTCATGATGTAATCCAATGTACAAATAATGATAATATTACAAATAAATATAGGAGGAAGTTTGTCTCAAGATAGTATGTCTATCTTGGACTTTATGGTTGAGAAAATATCTCAACAACACGCTAATCTAGGAGCCTAACTAGTTGGAGAGAATCTCTCAACCAACTAGGCCTAAACAGACTCATGCCCATTAGGAACAAACTCAATCTAGAAGGTTAGGATTAAATCCTAACTTTCATGATTTTAATTAATTTAACTATTTGGACTTAGAATTTTTTTAACATATGAGAGTGAGGCTAACATTTGGAATATTAGATACTCCTTTTTTTAGGTCTCCACCCATAAACCCCTAAGCAACATGAACCCACTTACAACCCTAATAAAAAATATATCATATTCAAATAGCTAATAAGAAAATGCCTTCAACTTTTCATTATTTATCTATCTAAAATCTCTTAAGTAATAAATTTTTGAAAAAAAACCTTTGTAAATAGTATTTGTTACAATATTATGGATCACCACATAATCAAAAGATTAGCATTCATCTAATAATTAAAATTCTATGTATGTATTTTTTCTTTGTTATGTTGTATGAGTCTTAAGATGCTTGAATGTTTAACCTTTGGTTAGAGAAACCACAACCTAGGGGCATTCAAACTGTCAAAATCATCAACAAATCAAATTTAGCATCAGCCACACCAACCATCCCACAGAGTTTCATAACTTTCACATCACAAAGTGCCTTAACAATATACCCATCACATCTATTCTACACCCTGTCATCTTTATATATGTATATTTTAGTTTAATTTTATAATTTTTAAAATGATCAATATAATTATTTATCAATATTATATATTAAAAAATATATATGAATATTACATATTAAAATAAACATAACTCATATAAGATGTAGTCAATGAGTTAGTTGAGGAAGTTTAGGTGAGGAAGTTTGGCTATGGTCCAATGTTGATAAAAGACTATGTATAAGTGCATGGTTTCTTGAAAATATGGGATTATTAAACACTAAATTCGGTTTAACATACACCTATTTTCTAGCCTCGTGATCTCCGCCACCATCCATGACCTACAACTCTAAATCCTGTTGCCTAACAACTAATCTCTTAAGGCCACAGAAGTCCACGAAGTCAATGATGTGTTATGGAGAGAGGTATGGAAATTTCTTTTTGAAGTTATCCAGTAGCTTTGGAATAAATTCTCAACAAAACTTCCTTCCTTTCATCTTTTTTCTTAATTTTAATCATTATGAATGTCCCTATTTCCTGGACCTCCAAAGCAGAAATTTTGATTTTAAACAATCTTCACTTGGATCGGGAATTATAAACAATTCCGTGTACTCTTTCAATTCAAAGAAACTTGAATACTTGGTCATTCTTACCATAAAGCATTCCTCTGCAATTTGTAACATCAAAATCCCAAACTTTGTCTGGTTCTGGTCGAAAGAGTTCTCTTTGTTCTGGATATTATCATGTTGCGATTGATGCAATGTCTGAGCTTACAAGGCTTGACATTTCTTCAACTATCAACGTATTATTGTTATAAAACATATCAGTCACTTCGACTATCAGTGAATTATTATGACATTTATAACAGATATCGATAATGGGTTGTTTTATTATGATGGACAACCCACAGTCATCACTAAGTGGTGACAGTTTTCCAGAGAGTCGCAATGGAACAAGATAAAAATGGTTATAAATTACAAACAATATGTCAAGGACTATGAGAAAATTGCTAACAATAATGTCAAATACAAATTTAAATGGTTGTAAATTATATTCTCGAAAAATATTTGGAAGTTTTGTATCATCTTTGTCATCACACCACTCTTTATTTGGAAATAATCGATGGATGACGAAACTCTCTATGTCATCTCTTCCTTTACTTCTTGAGGATGACGTTGTTTTTCATGGAGAAACTCCGTGACCTCCTCAAAGGGGAGAAAGTATGAGCTCCCTGAAGAAGTTATGTCTGGCTGTGTCAATAGCATCTCATACCGTGCCTTCTTATTTATGTGCTCTTTCATTGCTATGTAGCATTAGCATCTCATACCTTGCCTTCTTATGTATGTGCTCTTCCATTTCTAAACTATTAAGAGTGGGAAATCACTAAATAAGTAAACCATTTGTTGGGTCTCATGCACTACATAGAATATACATTAGTAAAGAAAGCCCAATTCTCAGATCCACGTCTCAAAACATTTTGTTATACTGGACAAAACTGGACACGGGGTTTATTTGAGATTTGATTTATTATTAGTTTTTAATTTTAATCTCTTTTTTCCTTAATGTAAATTATTTTCATAATTAGTTTTCACTTTTAATATCTCTCCTTTTTAAGTCTTAAAAAATGTGTGTGCCGACCACACAACTAAAGTACATGTGAACAAATTCTAGAAGGGATTTTTTTTTAAGGGATGCAAAAAAAAATGTAGAAAACCATAGAAGAAAGGGGGAGATGCAATAATGAATCTATTTAAGCTTAAACATAGCAAGGTAAAAAAAAAATTCAATTGATTTAAAGGAAGAATGCAGAAAAATATTTAAAAAAGATGTAGAGATTCAATAATACTAAATTGGTTGAAGATAAGACATAATACCTTTTGAGTATAAGGGAAGATTATTATAAATTGTTGGTTCAAAGTAATGAAAAAAAAAATATTTAAGTAAGATGGACCCCTATTATCTTTCTAGGATAAGTTTTTACTTCGTGTTATTTGACGAGAGAAAAATGGATTGGTTTTTTGAACATAACAATAAGAAGGAGAAGAGGAGGAAGGATTGAACACCTCCTCTTCCTCTTGTAGCTTCATTTCGAAAAAGATGATTTTGTCATTTTCCCTGGTTACCTCTTTATCCAAAGAATAAATGATAGTCTCTTAATGCATCTAATTCAGAATTAGCTTATCAAAATGGTGGGTTCGATGATATTGGGCTTCTCTAGCCTTGTTTTCAACCCTAAGATATTGTAAAGCTGCAAATATATTACTTGAGTGAGAGCGCTATTGAAATTAAAACCTATTGGTAGGATGATTTCTCTTAGACAACGTATTCTTAATTTTCCTTGAAACTTTTTTCAATGCTCCCTGCTGCTCATTATTAGATTGAGAAGGTGGCATTGGGATAGGAAGAGGCTCAAATACTAGAGCCTTGGGACAATTTTTCACAAAGTGACCATACTCATGGAAATAATTACATTTAAAAGGGACTTACTCATAATTCAAGGCTTCAAGATGGATCCAACCCTTCAAGTCAAGTTGAATGGACTTATGGAGTATTTTTGCAAAATGTGTTTCAGAATTAATTCTAGCACATGAGAATTTATATTCCTTGACCTATGAAGAAGTAATATAGTAAACCAATTTGTCTCAAATAAATCTAAAATTACCACCACCCTAGAAAAAGAGGGGAATATCCGCAATATAAGCCATACATGCACGTAAGGAATCATGTTGATATTGAAATATAGAGTTCATTAAGTGAGAAATGTTCCTCTTGAGCCCATGAAATAATCCCTAAATCTAAATGTTAGATCATTCCTTTTCATAAAAAATAAAAGTGTAATAACCTTTACCATAGTATAAAACAACAAAGGGTTCATGATTTTCCCAATTGTTAGATATCTAGTCCAAAATAGAACTATAACAAGGTCTAAAGCTGATGAACCTATCAATCAACCTTTTTTCCTTAATATCAATAACATTCTTGTTTTTTGAAGAAGAAAACCTTAAGTCAAGAGAAGGAAATATATCTACTTTTTTACAAATCTACTTCGCTCAAGCCATTTTATATTCACTCAACCACGTGGTAGAGAAATATGACCTACCATCACTTGTATAATTAAAATTATGTTTTTCAACTTCATGAAATAAGAAAAAGATGGAATAAAACCATTTTTCACCACAACAAAAGGACAACGAGTCATAGTGCAATAGGTATAGAAAACAAAGAATTATCCTAATGGTTAACTCAGTGGGGATAATCACTTAAAAAATTGTTTATGAAACATAAAGAAACTAAAATACAATAAAATGAATACACCATAAAGAAACTTAAATACAATAAAATGAATACACCATGGCCATATCATAAAGTAATATTGATATTAGAAGGAAAAAATCACAAAGACATGTGAAATAAATAACCCTCAAAGGGTTTCCTCTCCATTAAGCATTTTATTGAAAATACAACCCATAATGGCCATTGGAATTTAACCATAGGGTTTTTACATATTCAAAATGGCGTGCCTAGCAAAGTTTACCAGATGGGAAATTCGCGAATAGGACAATAGTTTTAGGTAAATGAAATATTACTAAAAATAATATTGAGACTCAACGCTTTGAGATAGATATTGAAGGCTTGTTCAACAATTGTTCAAGAACCAGTAAGAAGAGTAGATGGGTAATGTGTTAAAATCAACTTTTAGGATTGGGGGGAATATAGATTAGCCATGAACATTTATTTTGATTCTTGTTTTTGAGGAATCCAAACCAACACAAAGAGGTTATACATGTGACATTTAAATTCAATTGAGAGTGAGTCAAAAAATTTACAAGAGGAAATAGCAGAACTTAGATTGGGAAATAAGAACCCCTACCAAATAAAGAATTTAGACCTACAACTTGGAGGAAACTAGTGCTCGTTTCCTATGAGAATTCCATAAATTCATACCTGTAGGTTGGAGGAAATGGGTTCTCCTTTCCTATGAGAATTACATAGTGTTGTGAAACACACAATGCTGTAAAATAGAAACATAAATGACATAAAAACAAAGGAAGAAAAGAAAAATATCAACCACATTCTATAAGGGATTATAAACCCTAGGAAAAAATTAGGAAGAAACTGAGGATCAAGCCAATGATGGTCTCATCCCCTTTCTGGAAAACACATTGACTACAAAGCCCTCTAATAATTACCTATAACCATTGTTCATGGAAGTACCAATTCCATCATACAATTAATCAAACACTAGATGGAAGAAAAAACTTATATCAGGACTCATGGAACTCATGGGGAATGAACTTTAGTATTCAATTGATAATGTAGAACAAAAACACTATTTTGAGAATGAAACTTCATAAAAATTAGAATATAAAAAACTCTTGTCCATGTAGACAATCCTCACACTATAAGTACTAATAGGTACCACAGGGAGGTATAACTTGAAAAAAACACACAAAACATAGTATACCTGACAACAAACTAATATAGTGAGAGAAATAGATTGAGACAAGTGAAATTTTAGTGTGCAGAGTTCTTTTTTTTCAATAGAAAATGTGACAACAATAGGTTTCTAAGCCTTACCACATAAGTTCATTGAAGAATAATCAGAGTTGAAGAGAAGGAAAGCCTGCCATGAGACTAGGAGGAAAGTTCACAACTGTTGTTATTAAAGGAGAGCTCACCAGGGTGCGCATCAGGCTCAAAACCACCCTTAGATTGGAAAAAAACATCTAAGGTGAACGAAAATAACACTCAAACCTAGGTTAGGATTGGAGAAAATAATCACCACCATTATATTGTGGAAACTATATCCCTAGCATCCATTCAAACCCAGTGCTCATGAGCACATGGGCATCGTATGGACCATGACAATGTGGTGAAATCCGGATTGATCACATAACTCAAAGAACTATGTTATGAAGTCCTTAGAACCCACATGTACTCCAACAAGTAGGATTGAAGTATAAAATGTCAATTGAATTTGTTGAAGAAATAGGTGATTAAGGATGCCATCTAGAGCCTTCAGAGGTTAGGTGAAAATGCAAGATATTGTATAATTAATAATACGGTCAAAAATTGTTTGAAACATAATTCAATTAATAGCCAAAATAATATTTAATGGTGATTTTATAAAGCAACACAATATCTCAAGTGAGCCACAATAAGAATATAAAAAATGGAAATTGCACTGATTTCCTAGGTAGGAGCCCTTGAAAATCAAGTTCTAAACAGGAAAATATCTAATGTAAAAATGTCTAACAATCAGAAAATTGAATACTCCAAATCATACAATATTTATATGCAGCAAGGGGAAATTTATTTATAATGATATTCTATATGCACTTGGAGTGATTATGATAAGTGAATGATTTATCCATTAAAAAAAATGTGCAATATGGGTACATGACTAGCTTTATGCGTTCTAGATTAGTGTGGCAGGTTGTTGATGGTTCAAGGGTTCATATTGGGCTAGATTCATGGCCTCGAAGTGATAATTCACAAATTCTCCTAGCGAAACTAATAAATTTTCTAAATGATCAAGGTGTTCAGTCATTGAGTCATATAGGTTATCATGAGAATTCTTGAATTTGGGGTCAACAATGGTTATCAATGAAAGATCTTAATTTTCTAGTTTATTGGCATCAGAGGTGGAACCAATATATCAATGCTTTGTCTTCTTCTAAAATTAGGTTATTGGACAAAGAAGATGAAATTATTTGGATATGGTGAGATCAGAGTTGTTCCTCTCCAAAGGATGGGTACATATATAGATATGCAGATCACAAACCTAAAAATTTCTTATGGTGATGGGAACCTTTATGGAAGATTTCCTTGTCTGCAAAGTCTCGACTATTTATGCGGCATTTACTTGGGAACAAGGTACAAACTAGTGACAACCTAAAAAGGAGATATTTCTATCATCCGTCATGGTGGATAATGTGTAAAAAGGAGGAGGATTCTATTAGTCATTTGTTTATCTATTGCCTATTTTCTGCTCAAATATGGAAGCTGGCATATCAGTCACTACATGTTCATATTAGATGGCCAGGAAATAGTATCACTGATGCCTCGAGGTCATGGTGGGGTGAGGCCTGGGAGATAGTATTGTCTTGGTAGGAACCAAAAAATCCTTCAAGACTCTAATTTTCATCTTGAAGAGATTGGAGCATATTTTATAGAAATTTACAATATGCTTCATGATGATGAAAAACATCATAGAGAAAGGAACATCGTTATTGAATCTATTGATAAATTTGTATTGTGGGCTTATTTCAATGGATCCCCACAATAGGGAAGAGTAGGGTGTGGGGATGTTCTCTATTTAAATGAAGACTATTATTTCAAAATTAAAATGAGTTTGGAATGAGAACAAATAATTTTGTTGAACTCAATAGTTTAAGATTTATTCTACTATTTTCCATTGAAAAAGGTGTCATCAACTACAGGTGTTTAATATTAATAATCGATAAATTAATTTTTTAAAGAGATATTGAAGGTAAACACACTTGATAATAAATTAATAAAAAAAAATTAACTATTCATTACAAAGTGATAAGATTTCAAAGTGTTAGACACTAATTTAGGTCAAGAGACGACCTATTGTTTGGTATCCTGGTCTCCTCCTTCATCCTCATCATCGTATGAGACTAGAAAAACAATGTCTTCACTGTTATTTAGAACGTCATGGCATAATTTATTTGACCTTAGAAAAATAGTTCCCTTAGTGTAATCCGATATAATGTCATGAGTCTTTCATTGTATGTGAATGCCCATGTGTGCATATGTTTGAAGGCCATGCTTGTCAACTTAGAAACAAAATTTGGAGCATCAGTTTTAATCTTTCCAGAGCTTTTTCCTATAATAATTCTACTAATATTGATGGATGGAGGATACCAACCAAAACCAAAAACAAAATTCAAAATTTCCTCTTCGTTTTTAATGTACGAACCTATGAAAATGATGATGTCAAAAATGTGATGGTCCTCGAATGTGACCCCAATCTCACCTTGTAAATCACAAATATGAACCCTTATTTTTGTGATGAATAGTAAGGACCTTCTTTTGGACAAATAGAGAGGTGTGAAAGTAAGAGAAATGCCACTTTATTTTATTATTTCACAAATTTTAGAAGATATATCCACGACCTGCATCTCTGAATCCTGTTATTGAAAAACTATTCGATGAGGGCCATAGAAGTCCATGAAGTTAATGCTACATCTTAGAGAGACACGTATGGGAATTTATTTTCAAATTTCTCCAACTGCTTCGGAATAAAATCTCAATAAAACATCCTCTCATATTTGTTCTTATTTTTAGTCGTTATGAACATGTCCCTAGTTCTTGGACTTCCAAAATTGAACATTGATTTTAAATTTTTCTCACTTGGATAAGGAATAATAAACAATTATGTGTACTCTTTCAATTAAAAAAAAATGAATAGCCTCTCATTCTTATCATAAATCATGCCTCTGCAATTTGGAAAATCAAAATAACAATTTTCTTCTACTTATGGTCAAAAGAGTTATCTTTCTTCTTTATATTCTCATGTTGTTATAGATGCAATATCTACTCTTACAAGGCTTATCATTTCTTTGCCTATCTTATTGTGACAATTATAACACATATCAATCACTTCTACTATCAATGAATTATTATGAAAATTATAATAAATTCTTCAATGAACCTTTTTATTATGATGGGCAACACACAATCATCAGTAAGTGGTGACATTTCTCCATATTGTGGCAATGAAACAAGATAGTGGCCACTATAAATTACAAATACTATGTCATAGAATATGATAAAATATCTAACCTTGATAACAAATAAAAATTCAAATTCATAGAAAATGATACTCCCAAAAAATATTTGGAATATTTCTATTGTCATTGTCATAACACAACTCTCGTCTTTCAAGTTATGGAAATAATGAATGGATGACAAAACTCTATCTCTTGTCTCTTCCTCTTCCTCTTATTCTTGTTGAGGATGAGATTGGTTTTCATGCAGAGAAAAGTTGACCTCTTAAGATGTGGAAACCTATGAGCTCCCAACATAACTTATGTGTGGTTGTAGAAATGACATCTCATCTTTTGTTTTTCCATACCTTACCTTCTTATTTATCTTCTCTTCCACGTTAAACTATTGAGAGTGCAAAATCGATGGTGATCATAAGTGAATCCTTCGATTTGTTTCATGAACTACACACAAATTCATGTTAAGAAAGAAAGCCCAATTCTCATATCCACATCTTCAAATAGTTTATTATACTAGGAAAAACTAAAATCATGGTCAATTTAATAGATTTCGATATTGATATATAGTGGATATGACATTTGAATTTTCTTTGGAATTGGATAAGAGATTGATTTTATTTATTTATTTACTAAATTATTTTATTTTGTCAATTTTTATTGGCCTTGTCTACTAAGGTATTTACTAAAGTTTTTTTTTTGTAAGTTGTGGTAGTACCTTTCTTATCTATTTATAAAATCAAGTTGTTCCATATATAGCAGTTTGGTGGCCTCAACTTGCCCATATGGGAAACCAAGTATGTTGTCCACTTGAGTCTATTATAGGCCATCCAATAACAAAATTTTATCAGCCTTTCAATCCAAGCTAAGTAAACAACACATCTAAAAACACTAATCATGTTCCAAACTAACATTAAGCACCTGAAGAGAAAATGCTATCCACAAAATGGATCAAAATAGAAACTGTAAGAAATTAATCCTTTCGGTCATCTTTGCCAGATTCCACATTTGCTGGTGCTGCCTCCAAGTCACCTAGTGCTGGAGATAGCTTCATCAACCATTGTTGGATGTCATCCAGCTTCTTCTCTTGCATAATCATGATGATTTGAAGTTTCTTCATATCCTTTTTTATATTTGGCATACCTTGGGCTATTTCTGCCATTTCACCTGCCACCTGGTCCAGAGCCCTGGCTAGTAAGCGCTTCAACAAATAATACACGTGCACGGCTTGTCTATAGAGTGTTATTCTACCTTTGGTGTGCCCTGGGTCGGGGATAATATCCCCCCATTCGTCCATCTCGGGTTTAGAATCCTCTCGCATGACGTTGTCTTTCATCTCTTGAATGAGCTGACAGATGTCAACGTCTGTGCCTTCCTTGTATGCATGCATGGCTTCTTGCACAACCATCCTCATGGATTTCCTGCCACACCTCTAACTTGCTGGTGTTGAGGTCGTTGGGTCATTTCTACCTAGATGGCTCTGACGCCCCTACCTCCATGACCCCTGCCTCTACCCAGGCGAGCCATCTTTCCCTTTACTACCTCCTATTTACAATTATGAATAGTAAAAGTTATCTTTCCAGGAATTACACTCGTCCCATAAACTAGCACGTCCCTGTCACTGGGCCTGCCTTCACCACTCCAGACTCTCCCATTATTCTGGATAATTGCTGAACTCTCTCCGCCTAGGCTAAAAATGGTCGAGCCCTTTGTCATCCTATCCCCCGCATAGATTACATACTTAGTTTTCTCAGGATGCCCCTTTGCCTGGCTCCTACAGTCCCCTGGAATGTCAATGTTCTGTTCATCACGCTTCCTCACCATTCAAACCTCTGATCCATTCAGACCCAACCCTTTCTCTACATTTCCCAGCTTGTCCCCCACCTCCCACTTACTATGCATAACAAGGTGAATTGCAGACCCACTCAAATGTGGCTCTTCCTTAGACCCATTCAAAATGTTCCCTTTGCATACAAGCCATAAGAAGAGAGTCACTTATGGCCACCAATTCCTCTACCATATTTGTTTCCATAAGGGTGTCAGGCCATCTTGTTCCTATGGCATGGTGAGTTTGTAGGCTTCTTTGATCATGAAGGTTCCCTTTGTTGAATGACCCCATCTCAGTATGTCTGGACCTATCCTAATAGCTATTTTCCTTGTATTCATTTCTCTTATATACAACTCTCTTTGTTCTGTATCAATATGCCTATCCCATTCTTCCAAATTTATCCAAGTTCTCCAAGACTCTTGGCATTCTAAATTCCAGAACTCTCTAAAATATTTCAAACCTTCCTCTTTTGCCTTCTAGCATGTGTTTCTTAGTCCCTAAACATCATTCATTTTCTCCCTTTGTTGCCAAGCTTCTTCCCAGAATTTGGTTGAATTTCCATTTTGAATTTCCTAGAAGGCATGCTTGGATATTATGTCCCTATTTTGACTGGCCAGGTTCCATATTATAGAGCCTCCTTGTGTTTCCTCAAGTCTTAAGATTTCTTCTGCTGTTGCTGGGATGTTATATTTTTGCATCCAGATCCTTTTCCATAGGTCTCCGCCTGCCATCATCCATCTCCACTAGAGCTTATCTGCCATTACTTGGTTCAGAGTGTATGGATTTGTCAATCCAAATCCCCCTTCCTCTTTACTCTTAATAAGGCCCTTCCAAGATATCAAAGCCCATTTCTTTTGTTGCTTCGGTCCTCCCCAAAGGAATTTTTTGAGGATCTCCACCATTTTGGTGCATGCACCTTTGGGGGTTGTCGTTGCCAAAATTTTGTAGATTGGGATTGCTTGTAAGACAACTTTGATTAGTACTACTCTTCCTGCTATATTCAGAGTTATGAAGGAATAGTTTTCCAATATGTTCGTGAGTTTCTTGATGGTATTTTTCCAATTCACCATCTTTAAAGGATTCGGGGCTAAGGGGGTGCCTGGATATTTTGTTCATAAGTCACCCGAACGAAAACCCAATAATATTGTCAAATGAGTTTTGACATTTCCAGTAGTGTTGAAGAAGAATGTGCATGATTTCTCCTTGTTAATTTGAGTACCAGATGCCTCCATGAAGAGGTCTAGGATCCCTTTTATTCTTTTTACTTCTCTGAGAGAAACTACACAGAACAACATGATATCATCTATAAATTGATGGTGTGTGATTGACAGGTTATTACCCCATATTCAGAGCCCTTTGATTTTCCTCTCCCGCAATTCTTTTTTGATATATATTTTGAGCCCCTCCATCGCAACGATGAATAGGAAGGGGGATATAGGGTCCCCCTATCTCAGTCCTCCTGAGGCATTGAACGTTGAAGTTAGCATCCTTTTCAGAAGAATGGAGAAATTTATTGTGGAGATCATATCAGAGATCCAATTTATCCATCTATTGCAAAAACGGAAGGCTACTAGTACCAATTTGAGGTATGCCTAGTTCAAACAATCGTAAGCCTTAGATAGATCCAATTTTATCATCATTCTAGCTTCCTTCTTGGATTTCAAAGAATGCACTACTTCTTGTAATGCTACCAAGCCATCTAGAACTTGTCATCCTTCCACAAACTTGGTTTGTGCCAGAGAGATAATGCTAGAAAGGATTGGATTAAGTATTTTGGCCATAAGAGTTGAAATAATTTTGTATATTAGAATACAAAGAGAAATGGGTCTAAAACATTGTGGATTTTCAGACTTAGCAGTTTTACGAATAAGAGAAAGGAGAGTCAAGTTTAGGCCTGGACATACCTTCTGATTTC
This sequence comes from Pinus tabuliformis, assembly GCA_031772625.1. NCBI lineage: Eukaryota > Viridiplantae > Streptophyta > Pinopsida > Pinales > Pinaceae > Pinus > Pinus tabuliformis. The sequence goes on along the minus strand of CM062810.1, from coordinate 473,276,318 downwards.
TTTGAGATTCTTCCACCGCATCCAGAATTTCTTTCCCTAATAATTTCCATCCAACTTGGTAGAATTCCACTATGTAGCCATTTGGTCTAGGAGCTTTATCCTTCTTCATCCCTTTCATGATCTCTTCCACTTCCTCCAGTGTTGCTACTCTCAGAAGAGCAAGGTTTTGGTCTCTGGTGATCATACTTGGTATCTCATTGTAGATTCTCCCAACAAATTCTCTTCTATCCTCTTGGGGTTTTGTAAGGAGGTCCTTGAAGCAACTTACTAGAGTCTGTTCCATTTCTTCATGTTGGGTTAAGCGAAGTCCTTCTTAATTTTTTTATGGAGAAGATTCTATTTCTCTATCTCTATTGAATCATAGCCTGATGGAAGTGTTAGTTCTTTAAATTTCACCTCAAGCTAAGTAAGGAAAACTCCAAGGCAACATCAAACCACTTAGCCTCGTAGCTAGCCCTACGGGGCAGGAGAGGGCTCTCTCCAGTCTATCTCAGCAAAAAGTTTTCAAAAGGGGCTGAGATGATTTTAAAAGAAACCGATTTTAGGCTAGTAAATTGATAAAAAGGGGTTTTAAATAATATGATGGGGTTTTTTTGGGCTGCATGGGGCAAAGAACAGCTTGAAACAGAGAAATATAATCAAAAATATAGATTATCTCCTGAGGAAAGGTAGGCAAGAAATTTTAACATCAAATTGAGATTAAATGGAATGGCGAGACTGCTAAGGAGCTGACAAGGGCATAAAAGATGAATCCCTGTCAAACAGAAGAAAACATTAAATATGAACAAACTTAAAGGAAGAGCATATAAATTATGAATTCTAGCTTAACACTTCATTTTCTCAAATGGAAACGATCATGAAATGACATGAACACATAACAGGCTACATATGAAACAAAAGAGGACACAAATGTTAAATTTCATACCACAGGAATCTCAGGGGTCACAGCTGAGTTTTTAATTAAATTCTCTGTCAAAATCTGTAGAGTGAAAGCTCTGTTCTCTCTCCTCCACCAACGCTCAGAACTCTCTCTCACTCTCTAACTCCTTTACAAATGATTTTTTCATACATTAAATAAACTATACTAGGGGAAAAACAAATCGACCCCAAAACAGGGGTGTTGTTTCACCTGCAGTTACAAAAATAGAGATAGAGTCATTTCTTTATTCTAAAACAGGAGATCGTTCCCCTTAAAATCCTCTGATGGCTAATTAAGAGATAAATGTTGCAGCGTAGATCCCTTTGAATCATTAACTGAAGTCTTGAAATAGGAATCAAATCCTATATCTTCTGTTGTTTTGGCTCCGTTTGAATAGCGCTCGTGGGCCATATTCATGAGCCAGAAAAGGGTCAAATGACAAATATGAAAAACTCCACGATCTTCCATTTGTTTCCAGCTTCGATAAGAACGTCACTGGGTTTAGAATTCTCAGTCAAAATTGCTCCATTGAAAAATCTCAAAATATTCCAAGACTCGAAGATTTTCGAGTTGCAGCTTCAATAAGACGATACATCCATCGATCCATCATTCCTGTCAGAGCAAAACTGCCCCCAAGAACAACACAAAGACGCGTAATAACGTGAGTGAAACTACGCTTTTCCTCCCTGATGGTAACATCGACAGGAGAAAGATCATACAAAAAAAATAGATAGTTGGCCAGCTCCGGTCAGAATCCTTCATTGCCACAAAGTATTATGTTACAGAAAATTGATTTGTTGGCAATACTTCCTTTGACAGATATCTGTATTTAGTGGGAACAATCTTGATGTAATATTTGAAGGTGCCACTTGCATCGCGAAGAATGCGGACAGTATCATCAGGTGGATTGTGTATTCCAGGGTATTTGAGCCTAAATGATAGATCATGAATTAGATGGCTCACATTAACATGATTTGCACCCTCGAATATCTGTTGAGCAACAATAATATTCAAGCCATGCACCGAAATGTGGAAATTTCCAGCGACCCTTTGAACATCCAGAACACCAAAGACCCGACATCCTTCACCATCATCTAGTGCATGCTTAACATCCTTTATCATCTTTACAGGATCGTTTCCAAGCCGAAAGAAGAAATTGTCCATAACTGTGATTCCACCTGCAAACCTTCATAGGTACTTTGCACCTTGACACAAAGTATGCGAAATACCAAAAACTGAAACAATAGATTAACCAATGTTTACATCATTTTCATTTGGGGCACTCACGTCCACTGATGATACCAGTGGATAGTTTTGTCCCTACATAACCAGAAACATTCAGCGCTTAATGGAACTTCAAAAGAAGATCCAGAAAAAGGAAAGAGAGCCACCCACGCACAGGTTTTTATGATCTATCTCCTCTGTCCATCAAATCAAATCTAAATCACAGATTCCTGGAGAACAGTGACCCCTGAAATCAAAATCACTACATATAAAAGAAAAATGCAGTAGGCTAGGAATGGAGAAACAAAAACAGTAGTCATCGACACATTTACAAGGCCCGTAAATATATTTTCCAGGAGGAAAGTCAAAAGCACATTTTGATCAACGACTTCCTCAAGGACCAATGATTTTCTTGTGGGGACCAAATCTGAGAGCATAAGCATCCCAAGAACCTCAAATTTTTGTGCCAGAACAAAAGTTACATATGCCAAATTGCACATGCGACGAGAAATGTTTCTCTACAAACTTATCCAAAAATATTGTTAGCACCCAAAGGAAACTGTCAAGCAGCCAAACTTCGATTGCAATACTTGATTTCCCTCCAATTGAAGCTACTCTAGAACTAATAGGTTTCTTTAGGAAGAAGAGATGATAGCCTAAGTTGACACTGACAAGGTATAAGCCCCGATATCAAAATAAACTGAATATGCCCTCTTTGTTCAGACTAATGATATTTGCACCCCTTTGATTTGAAATGAGGTAACGATTTAATCCACACAACATGACTGCTTGATAAACTATGAGAATTGCACATCCAAAGAAGCCACAGTATTGGGCATGAATATTGATTATTGATGTCACAATGGCCACTGCTGCAAGAGTGAAAAAGAAATTCCAGTGTACACCATATTCCCCAACATGGACACCGAATCAATGTTGCGTGCCTATTTTGAAACTAGTGCATTTGAAACTGCAAAAGATCCAACCCTGAGATCCATTAATCTTGTACCATACGTTTCTGTCTTAGAAAATCGCCTGGGAAATATTTTGATGTCCACAGCCAGGATTGACAAGCATGTCACCAACATCATTTCAAATCGATATGATGAGAGGTTTTTTCTTCCAATAAGACACAGATAAAGTACTACTCTCTGCATGGGTTGAAATTCTAGAATGTGACAACAACCTTGTGTAAAAAAAATCTCAAGAAGTACAAGAAGCATCAAGCATATAGAACAAATGTAAGTCTGGTCTGCCGTAATTGTTAAGCAAGAAAGCATTGTTAAGACAACGAGAAAGAAATCAACAACCAAAGAAGATGCATAATTCCTCCAATCTTTCAAATGTTTACTCCTACTGCTATTCTCCTCCATTTGAATACTAGTAGATCCACCTTGGTCCCATCTGAGTTGCAACACATTCCATTGTCGCAGGAGGATAAGAATAGGCATAATTGTAGTGAGGACAGCAATTTCAAGAATTGATGTACCATTCAAGTTGCTGACAAAATCTTTCTTAATCTGCTTGTGAGGATTGAGGTAAGCAATGTAGGACTCCATTGATATATTATGAAAAGTGAATATTCTTCCACTACAATTTTGGACATAAGCCACTTCAATGGAAGAGCAGAGTAGGTGACTGCCAACTACTTTGACAGGTTTTTCCTTTAGCAGTTGACGAGAGATAAATTTTGATGAATTTGACTTTGATGGAAGACTGACAAGACAGAGTCTAACATCGGCTCCACTTGGGATGGCAGCTGCCGCTTCGTGGAGGTGCCAAGAACCACAACTTTGGGAGAGAAGACAGTGCCTCCATCCATTAGGCAATGGAGTCCATTATTTCAACAAATCAACACAACTGAAGACTCAACTTATTAACTGGAAACTGACTGAATTGATTGAAATACTAATTCGGCAAACTTCAAACTAATCTGTAATGAAACTGGAAAAAGATGTTGCCTTTTGGCTGCTTATTTATTTACAACATCTACCCTACTTTGTTGTAAAAACAATAGATCAGGTAATACTGAAATGTCAGATTAACCATTCAAGTAAACCTTAAAATGATGCCGCTCAAGAATGCTTCCACCAGGACACAAATGTGATCGTTGGCAGCCCTTCGTGCACGTAATGAGCCTGGTCACGTACAAGATAGCCTGATCTATCAATCAAACTGAAAAATGTGTCCATGTAAGTTGCCATTGGATCGCGGAAGCCGGACTCTATTGGCTACCCCAATTCTGCAATACATACTTCCATCTGCACACTGTCAATGTAAATATCTATAGGCAAGTCTGTTATTTCTTGTTTGGATGGAGGAAGGATTTCCAAGAACTTTTTAGGGTCTTGGAAATCATATGACTGGATCTGCTCATCTAAATATTGAATCTCCTTTTCAAGTTTTTCAACAATTAACTCACAGGCACCAGTTTTAGTTTTCAAGATGAAACTTCGGAGATTTCAAACATTGAAAGAAGGCACTGAAAATTTCTTCATTAATTTCAATATCCACTAACCACTCTCTAACTTTGTTTAGAGCTTCAAAAAGTGCAAGGTTTGCCACATACCCCACCATTGCATGAATGGATCAGCGAGCACTGAACTGTCTGGATCGAGTTGGAGTCACCAGGTGAATGGTTCAGCCTGCATATGTGTCTAACTGCTGTCCACCATCAGCATCAGATCTGCAATTTGATTTCATGTACTGGGACAAGGCAATCAACAAGTCGAATGTTCTCCCCAGTATGGTCGCCAATATGTTAGCGCTTGAAATTTCACCTCAGGCTGAGAAAGGAAAACTCCAAGACAACATCAAACAACTTAGCCTCGTAGCTAGCCCTACGGGGCTGGAGAGGGCCCTCTCCAGTCTCTCTCAGTAAAAAGTTTTCAAAAGGGGCTGAGATGATTTTAAAAGAAACTGATTTTAGGCTAGTAAATTGATAAAAAGGGGTTTTAAATAAAATGATGGGGTTTTTTTGGGCTGCAAGGGGCAAAGAACATCTTGAAACAAAGAAATATAATCAAAAACACAGATTATCTCCTGAGGCAAGGTAGGCAAGAAAGTTTAACATCAAATTGAGATTAAATGGAATTGCAAGACTGCTGAGGAGCTGACAAGGGCATAGAAGATGAATCCTTCTCAAACAGAAGAAAACATTAAATATGAACAAACTTAAAGGCAGAGCATATAAATTATGAATTCTACCTTAACACTTCATTTGTTCAAATTGAAATGATCATGAAATGACATGAACACATAACAGGCTACATATGAAACAAAAGAGGACACAAATGTTAAATTTCATACCACAGGAATCTCAGGGGTCAGAGCTGCATTTTTTAATTAAAATCTCTGTCAAAATCTGTACAATGAAAGCTCTGTTCTCTCTCCTCCACCAGTGCTGAGAACTCTCTCTCACTCTCTAAATCCTTCACAAATGACTTTTTCATACATTAAATAAACTATACTAGGGGAAAAACAAGTCGACCCCAAAACAGGGGCGTTGTTTCACCTGTAGTTACAAAAATAGAGATAGAGTCATTTCTTTATTCTAAAACAGGAGATCGTTACCCTTAAAAGCCTCTGATGGCTAATTAAGAGATACATGCTGCAGCACAGATCCCTTTGAATCATTAACTGAAGTCTTCAAATATGAATCAAAACCTATATCTTCTGCTATTTTGGCTTCATTTGAATAGCGCTCGTGGGCCATATCCATGAGCGAGAAAAGGGTCAAATGACAAAGATGAAAAACTCCACAATCTTCCATTTGTTTCCAGCTTTGATAAGAACGTCACTGGGTTTAGAATTCTCAGTCAAAATTGCTCCATTGAAAAATCTCAGAATATTCCAAGACTCGAAGATTTGCGAGTTGCAGCTTAAATAAGACGATACATCCATCGATCCAGCATTCTTGTCAGAGCAAAAGTGCCCCCAAGAATAGCACAAATACGCGTAATAACGTTAGTGAAACTACGCTTTTCCTCCCTGATGGCAACAGTGATAGGATAAAGATCGTACAAAAAAAATAGACAGCTGGCCAGCTCCGGCCAGAATTCTTCATTGCCACAAAGTATTCTGTTACAGAAAATTGATTTGTTGGCAATACTTCCTTTGACAGATATCTGTATTTAGTGGGAACAATCTTGATGTAATATTTGAAGGTGCCACTTGCATCGCGAAGAATGCGGACAATATCATCAAGTGGATTGTGTATTCCAGGGTATTTGAGCCTAAATGATAGATCATGAATTACATGGCTCACATTAGCATGATTTTCACCCTCGAATATCTGTTGAGCAACAATAATATTCAAGCCATGCACCGAAATGTGGAAATTTCCAGCAACCCTTTGAAAATCCAGAACACCAAACACTCGACATCCTTCACCATCATCTATTGCACGCTTAACATCCTTTATCATCTTTACAGGATCGTTTCCAAGCCGAAACAAGCAATTGTCCATAACTGTGATTCCACCTGCAAACCTTCATAGGTAGTCTGCACCTTGACACAAAGTATCTGAAATACCAAAAACTGAAACAATAGATTAACCAATGTTTACATCATTTGCATTTGGGGCGCTCACGTCCACTGATAATACCAGCAGATACTTTTGTCCCTACATAACCAAAAACATTTAGCGCTCAATGGATCTTGAAAAGAAGATCCAGAAAAAGGAAAGAGAGCCACCCACGCACAGGCTTTGATGATCTATCTCCTCTGTCCATGTTGGGTCCCTATAATACTAGTGATTACCCCATTACTATTCTAGTTATAACCCTTATTTATATTTTTGTGCCCCTATTACCCCCATATTGTTATTTCTGTGCCCCATAGAATCCCTCTATTGTTATTTTTGTGGCTTTGTATTATTATTGTTAGGTCGGCTGGATTATATTGTGACTGCTTAGACTCCTATATATAGAAAGGAGGTTTTGTCATTTGTATCATCTAAGAACTGTTCATTTATGTAATGTAAAGGAGGTTTCCCCCTCGAGGAGGCTGAATTCTCAGACGTTGATCTATCTTTTCTATCTTTTCTTGAGCTGGTTTCATAACATTTGGTATCAGAGCTTTGGATTCTAGTGTTTCGCTGCTCCAAAGAGGTCATCATGGAATTTTCGCTATAACTTTTTTTCTGTGACGTTTCAGAAGTTGCAAACACAACCCATGTTAGAAGAATTGGTGCTGAACCTTGGGTCCGAATTTCAGAGCTTTTCGCGCGACATTTTTGGAGATATGATCTGAGGAAGTTGGCCTTTTTGCAGACTCCTGAATTACATTCAAAACAGGTGACCTAGGGAAAATCGTCATAACTCTCTCTCTGAGGATAATATTGAAATTTCGTCAAAAGGTAAAGAAAGAGGACAGATTGTAGCTTCTTTTGTGTGTGTTTCAGATTCAAAGGTTGAAACAGTGACTCGTGGCACGTCGTACAACTTCGCTCTACTGAACCAGTCTAAAAGCAAGTCACTGTGGGAGATTTCACATAACTCTTCCTTGGATAATCCAATTTGGCTCAGACTTGTGGCATTGGAAAGAGGATGAAGAAAGCTACTACAGGTAGCAATTTCAGAACGGTATGATCCGAAATTACAGAGATACATCAGATTAAATATCAGGCTTCTATAAAGTGAAAAAAGGTGTGTAGTTTTTTTTAAATTTTTGTATAAGCTTGGTTTAACGAAATTCAAAGGGCATAGTAAAGCATTATTATTGGTAACTGATGCCCCTAGGAAAGAAAATGCAAACACCTAGTAAGGAACCTGAAAGCTCTAGCATGACTCATGAATAAGAAGAAGAAATGCCACATGATATATCAAAATTACAAGAACAAATGCAACAAATGTCACGCTCACAAAAGCTAACAGAAGCTAAGATAAGTGGCGTGGAATCTAAGATAAAGGGCATGGAAGCTAATATGGATGATTCAAAGACAGATTTGAAGAGATACATGGCAGATTTGAAGATAGATTTGAAGACAGATATGGAAGAATTGAAGAAGTTGCTACAAGAAAGGGTCACTAATGGTGAAAAGGTAGTAAAGGAAACTCATGATGAGAACAAAAGAAATGTTAATCATGATACCATAGATGCTAATGTTGGATCGAAGAATCACCATATTCCAAAAGTCGAAATGAGGAAGTTTGATGGCAAGGATCCCGCTACATGGATATTACAAATGGAGCAATTCTTCGATCTCAATAATGTGCAAAACGCACAAAAGGTACGTATGGCAACTGTATATTTGGAACCAAATCAGTTTGTATGGTATCAATGGCTTTGCTCTCGTAAACAACTTATCACTTGGGAAATTTTTACGGAAGAGTTGATAGCACATTATGAATATACAAAAAGAAACACTTTTTTTAACCAATTGATAAGTCTCAAACAAAAGGGTTCAGTAATGGAGCACATTGAGGAGTTCCAAAAATTGAACATAAGGGTAAAAGATATTCCAGAGGAGCATAGGATTGATGTGTTCATAGGGTCTTTAAAGGATAATATCCAACATGATGTTCGCCTTTGGGAACCATATTCATTAGAGAAGGCATTCAGGTTAGCAAGAAAAATGGAAAGCAAAATTATGGCAACTAGGAAGCATACCACTCACAACTATAAAGACGGGAGTGTTGTTGCCCCTAGTCTTCCACAACCTATAAGGTTGACACAACAACAATTGGAAGAAAAAAGAGCAAAAGGGATTTGTTACAGTTGTGATAGCAAATACACTAAAGGTCATAGGTGTGCTGAGAAGAAATTATTCTACATAGATTGTGAAGAGGAAGAAGAGAAGGAGCAAGAAAGGTCAAAAGAAGAAGATATACTCCAGGAACTAAGCCTAGATGAAGAGAAAATAAATCCAACCATATCTTGTAATGCATTGGCGGGAATTACCACTCCTCAAACCATCAAGATAGAAGGACAAATGAATAAGAAAAAGGTAATAGTGTTGATTGATTCAGGAAGCACCCACAATTTTATTCATTGTAGGGTAGCAAAAGAATTGAATTGCTTCCTATATCAAGCACGAGAGTGTCAAGTGATGATTGCAAATGGAGGAACAATAAATTGCTCTGGAAAGTGCCATAATATCAAGCTATCCATGGGAGAATATGTATTGACTAGCCCAATGCTTTCCATTCCAATGGGAGGTGCAGATGTTGTACTAGGAGTCCAATGGCTACAATCCTTGGGTACAATAGCTTTTAATTTTCAAGAACTTTTCATCAAATTTTCTACAGAAGGAAAGGAAGTTGAATTAAGGGGTATTGTAGGGAAACCAGGAAAGATAATCAACTCTCATGGTATGACAAAGCTTCTAAAAAAGGAACAAAGAGGTGTAATTGCACAATTATGCTCGCTAGGTGTTTCCACATTGGAATCATCTATTTCTCCAGATCTCCAAAAAGTCTTGAACAATCATTCCAAGGTATTTGAGACTCCCAATGGTCTCCCACCTATGCACGATCATGATCATGCTATTCATCTGATTCTAGGAAGTGTTCCTCCAAACATCAGGCCGTACAGATATCCCTATGTCCAAAAAAGTGAAATTGAACGTATGGTTGCAGAAATGCTAGAGGCTGGTATAATTCAACCGAGTCAAAGTTCTTTCTCACTCCAGTAGTATTGGTGCACAAGAAGGATGGATCATGGCACACATGTCCAGATTATAGGGAGCTCAACAAGCTCACTATTAAAGATAAGTTCACCATTCCTGTTATTGATGAATTACTAGATGAATTGTATGGATCAATTTACTTCACCAAGTTAGATCTTCGTTCGGGATATCATCAAATCAGAATGAAGATTGAAGACATTCCAAAAACGACATTTAGAACTCATGAGGGTCATTATGAATTTTTGGTCATGCGTTTTCGCCTTACCAATGCACCTTCAAAATTTCAAGGTTTGATGAATTCAATTTTCAAACCATTTCTTAGAAAATTTGTGTTAGTATTTTTTGATGATGTACTAATCTACAACAAGTCTTGGAAGGATCATGTTGAACATGTTGACAGGGTGCTACAACTATTGGAGGAGAAACAATTATATGCAAAAAGATCCAAATGTTTCTTTGGAGTCCAGGAGGTGGAATATTTGAGTCATATTGTATCTCATGAAGGAGTTAAGGTATACCCTAGCAAAATTAAAGCCATTAAGGAATGGGAAATCCCCACATCCATAAAGCATCTGCGAGGATTTCTTGGGTTGACAGGGTATTATCGCAAGTTTGTTAAGAATTATGGGAGAATAGCAGCACCTCTAACAACATTATCGAAGAAAGATTCATTTTCATGGACTCCGGAAGCAACAAAGGCCTTTGAACATCTTAAAGAGGCAATGTACCAAGCACCGGTCTTAGCTACATCGGACTTCACAAAAACCTTTATTGTGGAATGTCATTCTTCAGGAAATGGAATTGGTGCTATTCTAATGCAAGATGAAAGACCCATTGCTTTTGAAAGTCGTCCAATCAAGGGAATTGTTTTAAGAAAAGCTATTTATGAGAAGGAAATGTTGGCAATACTCCATGCACTTAAGAAATGGCGACCCTACCTAATGGGAATACACTTCAAGCTAAAAATGGATCATGATAGCCTTAAATACCTTTTAGAACAAAGATTATCCTCTTAAGAGCAACAAAAGTGGGTCACAAAGATGTTGGGTTATCACTTTGAAATCATCTACAAAAAAGGGAAGCAAAATGTGGTGGCAGATGCACTCTCAAGAAAGGATGAGGATGTGGAAGCATTCTTGTTTGCCATTTCTATTATCCAACCAGATTGGATAAACGAAGCAAGGGAGGAATGGAAGAATGACGAAGAAGTGTGGGCACTTATTCGAAACCTACAGCAAGATTCTAGTACTTCTCATACATTTAGCTAGCAAAATGATTCGTTATGGTACAAAGATTGCTTATACCTCTGTAAGAATTCCCAGCTAAAACAAAAGATTCTTATGGAATTTCACACTTCTCCCTTAGGAGGGAACTCAGGATTTTTAAAAACTTACCACAAGGTTAAGAAGGAATTTTTTTGGGATGGCCTTAAATCAGATATTCAAAAGTTTGTGGCGGAATGTTTGGTTTGCCAGCAAAATAAAGTTGAAACAATTAATACACCGGGTCTATTACAACCTTTATCCATTCCAAGCCAACGTTGGGAGGAGGTTTCAATGGATTTTATCACAGGTTTACCCAAGTCTGAGGGAAAGAGTGTCATCATGGTGGTAGTTGACAGACTTATCAAGTATGCACACTTTTGTGCATTATCACATCCATTTAAAGCCAATACAGTTTCTACTGCATTTATGGAAATAGTTCAAAAGCTACATGGAAACCCAAAAATTATTGTAAGTGACAGAGATCCCATTTTCACTGGAAATTTTTGGACAGAATTATTTTCTTGTCTTGGTACTCAGTTATCTCATAGCTCATCTTATCATCCTCAATCTAATGGGAAAACTGAGATAGTAAACAAATGTTTGGAAGGATATCTTCGTTGCTTTGTATCTGATAAATAGACACAATGGGTCAAATGGTTGCCTCTGGCTGAATGGTGGTATAACACTTCCTTCCATACATCAACAAAAATGACCCCATTTATGGCACTTTGTGGGTATCCACCAACATCCATCACATCATATTTAAGAGAAAATTCTAAGGTTCAGGCAGTGGAACATCACATCAAACATCAACAACAAGTCCTCCAACTCTTAAAGGATAACCTCGTGTTGGCACAAAATAGAATGAAACAACAGGCAGATCAACATCGCAGTGAAAGAAGTTTTGATGTAGGTGATTGGGTATTCCTATGGCTACAACCATATAAGCAATTGTCCCTAAAGCAAGCTAAGAAGGATAATAAATTATCACCAAAGTATTATGATCCATACAAGGTGTTGCGAAAGATTGGTACTATGGCATACAAATTGGAGCTTCCTGCAGCTTCTCGATTGCACCCAGTCTTCCATGTTTCATGTTTAAAGAAGGTTATAGGTGACAAGCTCCCAATTCAAACAATATTGCCAGAACTTTATGAGGAAGGAAAAATTATATTGGAACCGGAAGCAGTCACAGAAACAAGAACTCGATAGCTACGAAATCGATCAATTTTAGAGTATCTTATCAAGTGGAAGAACTTATCCGCTGAAGATTCCACATGGGAGGATGAGAATTTTATGCAGAAGTATCCAAAACTACTCAAGAGTTGAGGACAACACTTTTTTGAAGGAGAGGGGCATGTTGGGTCCCTATAATACTAGTGATTACCCCATTACTATTGTAGTTATGCCCCTTATTTATATTTTTGTGCCCCATAGATTCCCTCTATTGTTATTTCTATGGCTTTATATTATTATTGTTAGGTTGGCTGGATTATAATGTGACTCCTTAGACTCCTATATATAGAAAGGAGGTTTTTTCATTTGTATCATCCAAGAATTGTTCATTTATGTAATGTAAAGGAGGTTGCCCCCTCGAAGAGGCTGAATTCTAAGGCATTGATCTATCTTTTCTATCTTTTCTTGAGCTGGTTTCATAACAGTCCATAAAATCAAATCTAAAGCACAGATTCATGGAGAACAACGACCCCTGAAATCAAAATCACTACATATAAAAGAAAAATGCAGTAGGCTAGGAATGGAGAAACATAAACAGTAGTCATCGACACATTTACAAGGCCTGTTAATATATTTGCCAGGAGGAAAGTCACAAGCACATTCTGATCAAAGACTTCCTCAAGGACTAATGATTTTCTTTTGGGGACCAAATCTGAGAGCATAAGCATCCCAAGAACCTCAAAGTTTTGTGCCAGAACAAAAGTTACATATGCCAAATTGCACATGCAACGAGAAAGTTTTCTCTACAAACTTATCGAAAAAGATTGTTAGCACCCAAAGGAAACCGTCAAGCAGCCAAACTTCGATTGCAATACTTGATTTCCCTCCAATTGAAGCTACTCTAGAACTAATGGGTTTCTTTAGGAAGAAGAGATGATAGCCTAAGTTGACACTAACGAGGTATAAGCCCAAATATCAAAATAAACTGAAGATGCCCTCTTTTTTCAGACTAATGATATTTGCACCCCTCTTATCTGAAATGAGGTAACGATTTAATCCAAACAATAGGACTTCTTGATAAACTATGAGAATTGCACATCCAAAGAAGCCAGAGTATTGGCGATGAATATTGATTATTGATGTCACAATGGCCATTGTTGCAAGAGTGAAAAAGAAATTCCAGTGTATACCATATTCCCCAACATGGACACCGAATCAATGTTGCGTGCCTGTTTTGAAACTAGTGCATTTGCAACTGCAAAAGATCCAACCCCGAGATCCATTAGTCCTGTACCATACATTTTTGTTTTAGCAAATCGTCTGGGAAATATTTTGAAGTCGACAGCCAGGATTGACAAGCATGTCACCAGCATCATTGCAAATCGATATGATGAGAGGTTTTTTCTTCCTATAAGACACAGACAAAGTACTACTCTCTACATGGGTTGAAATTCCAGAATGTGACAACAACCTTGTGTAAAAAAAATCTCAAGCAGTACAAGAAGCATCAAGCATATACAACAAATGTAAATTTGGTCTACCATAATTGTTAAGCAAGAATGCATTGGTAAGACAACGAGAAAAAAATCAACAATCAAAGAAGATGCATAATTCCTCCAATCTTTCAAATGTTTACTCCTGCTACTATGCTCCTCCATTTGAATATTGGTAGATCCACCTTGGTCCCATCTGAGTTGCAACACATTCCATTGTCGCAGGAGGATAAGAACAGGCATAATTGCAGTGAGGGCGGCAATTTCAAGAATTGATGTACAATTCAAGTTGCTGACAAAATCTTTCTTAATCTGCTTGTGAGGATTGAGGTAAGCACTATAGGAGTCAATTGATATATTATGAAAAGTGAATATTCTTCCACTGCAATGTTGAACATAAGCCACTTCAATGGAAGAGCAGAGTAGGTGACTGCCAACTACTTTGACAGGTTTTTCCTTTAGCAGTTGACGAGAGATAAATTTTGATGAATTTGACTTTAATGGAAGACTGACAAGACAGAGTCGGTCTAGTAGCCCTCCATCAGCGATCAAAGCTCTTTGAATTTGCATAAGTAGGTGTCTCATTAGTGTCATTTTATTGCATTCCATTATGCATGCCATAACCCTGATGGAGGAGCTTGTGTCTTTTATTACCCTCTTGGCACTGCTGGATTAAGTTTGTTTCAGTCAATAAATTCTTTACAGGGTCATTGGTCTTGTCTTGAAGTCAAAGTAATAGGTCTAGGGTTTAGTCCAATTTTGTCTTTTGAGGTCATGTATTTTAAGGTCAATAAGTGCCCAACAGGCTAGAGGGATGTCCATCAAAGCATCACCTCAGATGATTTCATATTGTATAGCTAATTTTTACCTTGAGTTCAAAAACCTTGTTTTTGAAGGCAAGGTCATTTTCTCATTTTTGTAAAAATTTGTAAAAAATTCAAATTCTCCAGAAGTGGGCATGCGGCGTTGGTCTCCTTTTCCAAGACTCCTCAGAAGCTATCCTTGCAAAAATTTCAAGAAAAGGCATTATTTCAACCAATTTCATGACAAAAACGAAACCACAAGTTAGCAGTAATTAGTTTTAAAAGGTGTCATTGCATAAACATTATAAAGTGGGTTTGAAGGGAAATTAATTTAAATCAAGCTTATAAAAGCCCATCTCTCCTCATTTTGTAATTCATTTGCCTCCAAGACTCCAAGAGCAAGTGTGAAAGGCGATTTAGTGTGAAACTGGGCGAATTGAGCGACAACACCTGCGCGCTACGCATCAGGGCCTGCGTGCTATGCATTGGGCGTGCGCTACCCGTCAGGGCAGAAGTTCCAGTGTTAAAAAGCACGGGCGCTACATGTAGAGCGGGCGCTACGTGTAGAGCGGGCGCTACGCATCAGAACCCGCGCACTATGCGTTGGGTTTCACCTACAACAAATTGTCAACAAGCTTCAAAACGACCTCAAATTTCCTAAATTGTTCAGGTAGGCCTCCAATCATCAATATTTTTTTGCTTTCCTAAAGAAAATGAACATGGAAAATGTGTCAAATACCAGCAAGTGTGAAGTATGATGAAATTCATATATATTTTGTTTAAAAATTTCAAATTGCAAGTGAAGCTAGGGCTTTGAGTTTGCTGCCCAAGGTCATCTGTTTCACTCCCTCATTTTCTCACATTCCCATTATCACCTCCCTTGTCATCTTCACCTAATTTCCCTAACAAAAAAGCAAAATCCCTAAAACCCTACCTATCCCTAAAATTCAATAAAATCTCCCTAAACTCTTCCTCCTATCAAACCCCTGCAAACTGTGATTATGTGATGGTGTATGTGTAATAATTCCTTCCCTAAATTCCCTTTTATATATATTTTCCCTAAGTCCCCTTAAAAGTCCCCCTCCCTAACATCTCCCTTGTGTTTTTTTCCCCTTGGAGCAGCATTAAAACAGTCAAAACAACAGGTCATTTGAGCAGAAGCAGTTGTACATTTCAGCCATTTTTCTCTTGAAATCATGTCAGAAGCCGAAACAGACTATGAGCAAAGTGATGAACGTGAGTCAACACCAGAGGTTGAGGTGCCAAGGAGGCCTCACAGGGGTGGTAAGGGTGGTCAGCATGTGAGAGAGGAGCCCACCTCTTTGGCCTATTTGCAAGCTTGTCCACTTGCAGTCACATGTTTCTGTCATCAAGCATGCTATGAATATTGCGAAAGAATTTCTCAAATTCAGCACCAGAGGGAATTGGTCCGCTTGTTTGTATTACATTTGTTGTCCACTTGCAGTCACATGTTTTCTTCATCAAGCATGCTATTAATATTGCGAAAAAATTTCTCAAATTCAGCACCACAGGGAATTGGTCTGCTTGTTTGTATTACATTTGCACAACGGGCATGTGAATCTTGCAAGGGTGGATTTTACATTATCACCTGAGATTGTTGCTCAAGCAACAGGGATACCCAATGTTGGAGAAGAGTGGAACAAGCGCCAGCTGTTCGACAGATTTCAGTATGAGCCCTACATTAAACTTGTATATATGAGGGACATGTCTGGTGTATTTCCTTTCAGATTCTTGAGGGATGAGTATGCACCCTTGATGAGGGTCATCATTCGCTATTTCACCTGTGAGGGCAGATTTTCACGTTTGTATTCATACCATATCCCCTTGTTGATGCATTTCACACGGGTATGGATGATGAGCATTCCTTTCTTCATGTGCCAGAATATTGAGAGGATGGTGCCCTTGGTGCAGAGAAAGAGCCCAACACAGCAACACGGGAGCACTTACCATTATGCTTTGATCAAGATTGTGGTCATGCATCAGTTGGCACAGCAGGGTATTCCGTGGGAGGATTTCATCTCTCGATATTTCTTCACAGTGCCACAACCACCCCCTGAGGTTGTTCATGAGGAGGGAGGACCTTCACAGCAGTATGACATCCCTGAGCCCAGACATGTCAGCTCCCCTCCATTGGTCACATATCAGAGAGGCCACAGGGCCTTATTTGCATCAGCTTGGCTAGTATTTTCTCCACATCAGGTGGAAGGGGTCTCGCCTTCTTCGTCAGCACTGCGAGTGTTACCTCCACACCAGGTGGAAGGGGCCTCGTTTCCGATAGTAGCACAGGTACAAGAGAGAGGCAAGCAGCCCAATATTGATGAGGGACCATCAGGTGATCCATGCATAGATGTTGTTGACCTCGATATCAGTTCTCCTAGATTAGAGCCAAAGGAGATCATCCAGCAACTGAGGGCTGACAATGACTCATTGCAGCAAAGGTTGGAAATGGAAAATTGGACAATCACCTACTTGGAGTAACGCAACAAGCAACTAAAAGATGAACATACTCTTGATGAGTTACGGAGGATCCATGAAGACCGCAACTTGGCTCGTAAGAGACCCGGTGATTTGGTACCCATTGAGCGAGAGGCTATGCTTCTCCAGGTCAATGCTAATTTGGAGAGGCTGCTGGCCAAGGCTAACAAAGATAAGGACATGCTCCGGAACATGAAAAATCATTATTGGGCTTGAATACACGTATGTAAGGAAAAAATGAAGGTGCTCAAAGGACGGTTGGCCAAGGCACTAAAACTAAGAAAAAGGCCTGATCCCCTCCACATCTTGGCTGAGGCTTCCTTGAAGGAGCATGGTGCTAAATGACTTACCTACAACACAAATTTTAAAAAAAATTGAGCATTTTTGGTCATTTGTGAATTTTTGGGCAAAAAACAGGTTTTCCTACCCAACGCGTAGCGCGCCGCGCGCTACCCTGAAGATGGGAAACTCCATTTCATGAAAACTCAGAATTTTTGGATTTTTCATGCAAAAATACACTTTCTCAGCAATTGCCAAGAGATCCATCAATTTTTGAGCCTCCAGAAGGTCAAAAAACAAGCAAAAAATGACTTTTTGCCACCTTTTTGACACACAGGAAAAAGTCTTCGGCGATTGCTATTTTGGAGGGGAAAATGGTCACCAAATTCAGAAATTCCACTTGGGTTGAAAAGTGGACGTCTAGACCTTTCCAACAAGCCCACTTTTGCCTCATTTTGATTTCGGGAAGTGCCTCAAAAGCAGGCCCAAAGGCGCGCTACACGTTGATATTCAGGGCACTACGCATCAGGCTATTTTCACAGAAATGCACCTACAGCTCAGCAAAACGCAGTTTTGACTAGGTTTGACTTTTTGGAGTGGATTTTGAGCCTCCTTAATGTAAATGATGTAATTTTATGATGCTTTGATACTTATTTATCTCTTCTAGAAGATTCATTCATGAAATAGGCAAAAATTTAATGAATGAATTGGTTTCCTAGCTTATAGAGGCAAGTTGTTTTGACTGCCTAGATTTTAGTACTTAGTTTGGAATTGGTTGGAACAGCTCCTAGGATAGTGATATCGACCCCTAGAAGCAAGGAAAGATGTTATATTTCCTATATTATGTACTTACTTGGTCATTTTCATGGTTGGACTCTTGAGGAAGAAAGCTTCTATTGTATTACTCATTGTATCTCTGCAATTTTGGCAAAGGAAGAAAGACCAGGGTTTTGCAGTCCTTTTGGGATTCCTATGGTTACATGTATTGATGGTGTGTTTCTACTTATACTTGTAAGTTTGTTATGTGAATCATCTTCTTACTTTTCCTTCTGAAAATTAGGCAAATGAAGTGTTAAAGTAGAATTCATGATTGCCATGCTCTGCTTTTAAGTTTGCTTAATATCAATGTTTTCATCTGTTTAAGGAGAACTCAAGGTTTTTACTTGCTCTCCTTAGCTCCTCACTAGTCATTATTACCCATATGACTCTTTCAAAGGCATCAATACAGTCTCCTACCTTGCCCCAAAGAACCCCCTGCAAAAACTGTGTCCAATCCCCGCACCCAAAATTGCCTTTCCCCGATTTTCCACCGAAATCCCAAAAATCTCAAATCAAACCTTTTATCAGTTTACTAGCCTAAAATCAGTGTTCTTTATTGGTTATCTCCGACCTCTGTAGATCTTTGCTGAGATATACCGAAGAGAGCCCTCTCCTGCCCCGTAGGGCTAGCTACGAGGCTAAGTGGTTTGATGTTGCCTTGGAGTTTGCCTTTATCAGCCTGAGGTGAAATTTTAAGCGCTAACATATTGGCAACCATACTGGGGAGAACAAACTTGTTTGTGGATTGATGGGTTTGTTTCATAAGTCCTAGACGGAGCCTGAAGTTTTTCCAGGTAGCCTTCGAAACGCTTTTGCTTTGCATAAGCACAAGTAGATAAACGTTGCTTCAGTCAACCTTCGTGAGCTTGTGAATACGGCCACTTCGATTGCATTTTACCCCAGTTCATTTGTAAACTCTGAACTTTTGGATGATTAGTTAAGAGTTTTCACAGGCTGATTGATTATTTGTTCCTCGATATCCAAACTGGCTACAGATCCTAGACCTTTTTTCAAATCTCATTCATGTCCAGCTATTTTTGAGTATCTTGAAGACATTGATTTTGACGAGAATTTTGAGTTGTCCTTGTTCAAAACCAAATCTGAAAGCGCACTTGATTCTCTAGTTCCCAACCCTGATTTTGCAGCTGCCCTTGACATTGAGAGACACAACAAATTGGTTGACAATTTCATCCTAAGATCTCTTCAGTCAGATATTCACGCTACCAATCTTGCTGAGTTCGTTGAAACTATATCTGTTCATATTGGATCCACTATCAAGGCACATGAGCAGAGCAATCCTCCTTTTATTTATGTTTCTCCTATAATCACTTATCCAGAATCTACAGTTGGTTCGCCCTCTACATCCCATACCACTTCTCCTCCTCATACTCCTCATACTATAGCTACACCTACTCCACCTGCTACTTCTAGACCCAATCTACCTAAAGCAATGGCTGCCCAATTTGCTCACCTTGCTCTTCCCCAAAATTTGCATGATATGCCAGCCGATTATCAGAGTAAAATTCCCATGTTTGATGGCACTCCACAAAGTATCTCTGCTCAGCAACATATAGACAAAATGACGACTTTCTTTGATCTATATGAGATAGATGAAGAGGATGTAACTATGCATTTGTTTGTACAAACATTTGATGGAGAAATAAGAAAATGATTCAGAGGTTTGATAGCTAGAAGCATACCCACCTTGGAAGAACTTCAGAGGCAGTTTCTAGATCGATGAGAAATCAGAAAGGATCCACTTCAGATTAATGCCGAGCACAACAACCTCAAGCGTAATCATGGTGAGTCCGTTCAAGATTACATAATCAGATCTAATACAGTTTACAATGCTATTCCAGATGATTTAAGGCCATCTAGAAAATCAGCAGTTCTCAAATTCCATGATGGTTTTGATCCGGAGATGGCTTATTCATTGCGAGATAGAGATCCGCCTACCTTGGAGGATATGCAGAAAATTGCTGTTAGTGTTGAAGCAAACTTGAATGATAAAAGAGCAAGGATGAAGGCGGAAAAGCGAGTCGCAATCAAAGAGGAAGCTTATACATCAGATCAGCTCGTCTGTAAGGTTGAAAAGATTGAAAGGGCACTTGAACATACTAATCTTAGCAAGTTGGAACCGTAGATTCGTAATCCTAATTTCCAAGGTCCACAGCAGCTACAATACAGAATCAAGCTGCGTGAAACAAGGGCACAAGAGGCAGCAATTCAGCAGCAAATTAAACCTCCACTTCAGCAAAATTTTGTGAGCCAAGAATCTGAGGATGAAGGTGGTACTATAGGAGAGGAAAATCACTTTTTCACTCCTGATGATCTGCCCACTTATATTACAGAAGAAGAAGAGTTGGTGAGAAACTCCATCGTCCCTCAAGATGAGCATTATATCTCGTCAAATGATGCAGCACTTGAAGAAGAATCAAAAGAGTATCAAAGAGGGTACTTGAATGCTTTATCCGCTCAGCAGAGACAATTAAGAAACTGAGTTGTTCCCATAAATCCCATTCAGAAAAGGAAAGATACTTCAGCAAAAAATGATTCAGCTTCCCCACAGACAAAAGGAAAAGACATAATTGATCCCTTAGCAAGTCAATCATCTTCAGCAAATAAGATAAATCAGCCATCAAGTACACCGAGAGATAAAATCGAAAGAAGAGAATTTCTGGCCAAAGAAGGTGAGAAGGTTTCAGCTTTCAGTTTGGAGAATGAAATTTCAAAGTTGAAAGTGTCCATTCCTTTGACAGAAATCATGAAGAACAACACTTACTGAGGCCAAATCTCCAAGCTGCCGAATTTCTATCCAATGCTAGACACGGTGAATGTAGAAGATGATCAGCCGTAATTGATTTTTGGGACCGCTTTAAATGGTGAGTCTCCTGAAAGTGATGTTCCTCCATTCTATATCAGTTTGCAATTGCATGAGTATGTTTTACATAATGCTATGTTTAACTCGGGAGCTTCGCATAATTTGATGCCGAAAGCAATCATGGAAAAGCTGGGACTAGACATCACAAGGAAATATCATGATTTGTATTCGTTTGATTCCAGTCGGGTAAAATGTATTGGTTTGATCAAAGAATTGGTAGTGAGCCTAGATAAAATCCCCACAAAGAATGTTTTGATGGATGTTGTGGTGGCGGACATTCCTCCGCGGTTTGGTATGTTGCTTTCGAGATCTTGGGGAGCTAAGTTGAAAGGTACACTTCAGCTTGATTTTTCCTACGCTACAATTCCGGTCTTTGGTCAGATGAGGAAATTATATAGGGAGTAAAAGATGAAATACATGATCACTAGTAAGGAAAATCCAGTTAATCATCATGTAAATTATGTACATACAGATTTAGAGTCATTTGTTTTGTTTGCAGATAATTTTAATGAGATAGATAGTCACTTAGTTCCAGCGGAAGATATACTAGACATTACAGAAAATTTTAGAGAAATTTTGAGAAAGGAAACTGAAGAAAGGTCCGTTGTCATGGAGCCAACAGCTGAGACCAATTGGCAGCAAACAGAAAATGCAGAGACATCAGATTTTCAGCATTTAGAAGACGATGAGGATGGTCTTTGGACCATGGATTTTGATGGCGCTGTGGGCGGCGATGGTGCTGGTATAGGTGTGTGGATTCGAAGTCCATTTTCTATCCGAAACAAAGTCCCAAGCAAGGTAAGAGTATGTTCTTACAAATTGGCATTCAATTGTTCAAATAATGAGGTGGAATATGAGGCTCTCATTGATGGCCTGAAAATCCTTCGGAAGTTGAAGGCAAAGAAGATAGCAGTATATGGCGACTCCGAGTTGGTTATAAAGCAAGTGAAAGGTGAATTCCAAGCCAAGCATCCTCGTATGCGCGCATATCGAAATTTTGTCCTATATATATTGAAGTTGTTTTCTGAACATACTTTGACATGTGTGCCCCGTATCCAAAATGGTGTTGCGGATGCATTGGCTAAGGCAGCAAGTAATCTAAAAATTCCCATGAATTCCAGCAATAAGTTTGAGATTTATGTGAAGCACTGTCCTACAGTTCCAGACAATCAAATATGTTGGCAAGTTTTCCAAGATGATGAAGAAATCAAGGATTTTCTGCAAGTTGAAGGTGAGTTCAAAGACATCTCCATAGATACAGAACGTGAGGAAGTAAATCAAATGGATGTATTTCAACTTAAAGATAATTCCATTCCTAAAGGATTAATTCCTTTGGAGGAGTTGTTCGATCAAGATGACGTGGCCCGCAAACCAACTTTGAGGCCAACGAAAGAAGGTGTTGAAGAAGTGAATGTCGGAACAACTGAAATTCCAAAGATGGTGAAGCTATTGAAGGCACTGTCGGCAAAGGTAAAGAAAGAATATATCAGATTGTTGTCTTCGTTTTCTAATGTTTTTGCATGGGATTATTCAGATTTGAAAACTTATGACACAAGTATCATTCAGCATACCATTCCCATAAAGCCAAATCAAAAGCCTTTCCGACAAACGTTGAGAAGAATTAATCCTAAGTTGCTACCTTTGATTGAGAAAGAGGTTAACAGGTTGTACGAGTCCGGAATTATAGTTCCAATCAGATTTTCCGACTGGATTTCCAACTTGGTGCCCATGAGAAAGAAGACTGGTGAGATCTGCTTGTGTATAGACTTCAGAAATCTGAATGAGGTGTCACTAAAGGAAAATTATCCGCTACCCAAGATGGATCATATATTGCAGCGGGTAGTTGGGGCATCTAGGATGTCGTTACTTGATGGGTATTTCAGGTACAATCAGATTTTGGTGCATTAGGATGACCGCGACAAGACTGCATTCACTACTCCATGGGGGACATTTCATTATGCCAAGATGCCGTCTGGATTGAAAAATGCAGGTGCTACCTTTCAGTGGGCGATGGACATGGCCTTTGCTACTGAGAAGGATGTCTTTTTCGTCGTTTATCTTGATGATTTAACTATGATTTCTAAATCTAATGAAGAACATTTGTATCATTTAACAATGGTGTTTCAAAAGTGTAGAAAATATGGCATCTCATTGAATCCAAAGAAGAGCCTTTTCACCATGAGTGAAGGCAAGCTGTTGGGCCACATCATTTCCAAAGATGGCATTCGTATAGATCTTGCATGTCTGGAAGCTATTCAGCAATTAGAACAGCCCTGAAACAAGAAGGAGATTCAGTCCTTTAATGGCAAGTTGAATTTTCTGCGTCGCTTTATTCTGAATCTTGCTGAACACCTCAGAGAAATGACTAGCATGCTAAAAAAGGACAGCCAGCTCAAATGGACCGAAGAGGCGGTAAAGTCTTTCAATTTGGTAAAGTTAATTTTATCTTCAGCCCCAACTCTAATAAGCCCGGATTATAGACAAGATTTTATTTTATTTTCATTTGCTTCTGGGCATACATTGGCAGCTGTGCTGATGCAAAAGAGAGATGGAGTTGAGAAGCCCATTTCTTTTTTCAGTCGTATCATAAAGGACGGAGCGCTGAAGTATAATATCATTGAAAAACAAGCATTGGCGCTGGTAAAAGCATTGAAAGATTTTCGTGTGTACATACTAAATTCTCACATTCTGGCATATGTTCCTAACGCAGCTGTTAAAGATATTTTGGTACAAGCAAAGGAAGGCGAGGTAAGTGGATTGTTGCACTATTAGAATATGATGTGGAAATTAAGCCTACCAAACTGATCAAGGGTCAAGGTCTCGCTAAATTGATGGCTGAAACAAATCTCCATGTCCTAGACATTAATTTGATTGTTGCCTTATCTGATGAAGACGAGGAGAATTCAGCACTACATGTATCTGACATCTTTGTTTCTTCTCCTTGGTATGCTAATATTGTATATGTGCTTCAAAATATGTCTTCACCTCTCGGGATGCCTCGAAACAAAGGTAGGACATTGAAATTAAAAGCTGCTAAATTTTGCATCATCAAATCCGCACTATATTGGAAAGACCCGGGTGGAATATTGCTGAATTGTTTGGTCGAGGAGGAAGCTAAGAGAGCTGTAGAGGATTTCCACAAAGGTGACTACGGGGGCCACTTTTTTTGGAAGACCATGGAAAACAAGATCCTAAGGGCAGGTTTTTATTGGCATTCACTATTTTCAAATGTATATAAAGCAGTCAAGAGTTGTCATGAATGTAAAATTTTTCAAGGAAAGCAGAAATTACAGCCATTGCCTCTCAAGCCCATTGAAGTCAGCGCACCATTTCAGCAGTGGGGCTTGGATTTCATCGGTGAAATTCATCCAACATCTTCCGGACAGCATCGATGGATATTGACAGCCACCGATTACTTCACAAAATGGATTGAAGCCATTCCCACCCAGCAGGCCACGGACTTGGTAATTATTTCTTTCCTTTAAAATAACATATTGTCACGTTTCGGTTGTCCACATAAGTTGATTACAGATAATGCAGCAACGTTTAAATCGAAGAAGACGGTTGATTTTTGCTACAAATATAATATTAGTTTAGGGCATTCGACCACCTATCATCCGCAAAGAAATGGGCTGGCTGAAGCTTCGAATAAATATTTGGTAAACATCATAAAGAAGTTGCTGGAAATTAATAAGAAGAGCTGGCACAAAAAGTTAGTAAATGCATTATGGGCTGATCGTGTCAGTCAGAAAAAGTCAATTGGTATGTCACCTTTTGAATTGGTTTACGGGACAGATGCTGTGTTTCCTACTTCACTTAGTATTCCGGTAGCAAAGTTGCTTCAAGAAGCTGGTGGTGAGGAGGATCCCATGCAAAGGCGGATTAGTCAAATGATTAATTCACAACAGACATGGGAGGAGGTTCTTCACAATACTCTCAAGTTGTAGGAGCGCATAAAGAAAATCTATGACAGGAAAGCAAAACCAGATGATTTCCAAATCGATGATGTTGTTCTGAGGTGGGATGCCCGAAATGAAGACAAAGGGAAACATGTAAAGTTTGACAACTTGTGGAAAGGTCCCTACAAAATTGCAGCATACCATGGTCCAAATGACTTTCTTCTCAAAGAAATGAATGGTGATGATTGTTTCAGAGGGTCGGTCAATGGTCGACTGCTCAAAAGGTACCATGTCTGAGCATTTTCTGCTCTAGTCATTATCATTGTAATTACCATTTTACTTTTATTCCACTGCAAGTGTGAACTGATATTTCATCTTTAGTCTGGGGCCCGCGGTGAAGGCTATAATTC
This sequence comes from Pinus tabuliformis, assembly GCA_031772625.1. Classification (NCBI taxonomy): domain Eukaryota; kingdom Viridiplantae; phylum Streptophyta; class Pinopsida; order Pinales; family Pinaceae; genus Pinus; species Pinus tabuliformis. The sequence continues at coordinate 473,251,024 of CM062810.1, read as the reverse complement.
TGAAGATGAAGATTAGTTGATGTGAGTTTGTCATGTTGGTTTTATCAGTCCATTTTCTGTCCAAAGTTGAAGTCAGTTTGAGTCAAAATTGGTCTGATTTTCAGTCACTTGTCAGGTCAATAAAGCTGTCCCAGTTTGGGTCAAATATGTAAATAATTACTCCATTTCCCAATGGTTGAAAGGCACTGGTCTGCTCTCCCAGAGGTCTAAGGTTCTTGGCACCTCCAAGGAGCTACCATCCCCATTGGAGCCAATGTTAGAGTCCGTCTAGTATCCCTCCATCAGCGATCAAAGCTCTTTGCATTTGCATAAGTAGGTGTCTCATCAGTGTCATCTTATTGCATTCCATTAGGCATGCCATAACTTTGATGGAGGAGCTTGTGTCTTTTATTCCCCTCTTGGCACTGCTGGATTAAGTTTGTTTTAGTCAATAAATTCTTTACAAGGTCATTGGTCTTGTCTTGAAGTCAAAGTACTAGGTCTAGGGTTTAGTCCAATTTTGTCTTTTAAGGTCATGTCTCTTAAGGTCAATAAGTGTCCAGCAGGCCAGAGGGATTTCCATCAAAGCATCACTTCAGATGATTTCATATTGTATAGCTAATTTTTACCTTGAGTTCAAAAACCCTATTTTTGAAGGCCAGGTCATTTTCTCATTTTTGTAAAAATTTGTAAAAAATTCAAATTCTCTAGAAGTCGGCATGCGGCCTTGGTCTCCTTTGCCAAGGCTCCTCAGAAGCTATCCCTGCAAAAATTTTCAAGAAAAAGCATCATTTGAACCAATTTCATGACAAAAAGGAAACCACAAGTCAACAATAATTAGTTTTAAAAAGTGTCATTGCATAAACATTATAAAGTGGGTTTGAAGGGAAATTAATTTAAATCAAGCTTATAAAAGCCCCTCTCTCCTCATTTTGTAATTCATTTGCCTCCAAGACTCCAAGAGCAAGTGTGAAAGGCGATTTAGTGTGAAACTGGGCGAATTGAGCGACAACACCTGCGCGCTACGCATCAGGGCCTGCGCGCTACGCGTTTGGCACACGCTACGCTTCAGGGAAGAAGTTCCAGTGTTAAAAAGCACGGGCGCTACGCGTAGAATGGGTGCTACGCATCAGAACCCACGCGCTACGCGTTGGGTTTACCCTACAACAAATTGTCAACAAGCTTCAAAACAACCTCAAATTTTCTAAATTGTTCAGGTAGGCCTCCAATCATCAATATTTTTTTGCTTTCCTAAAGAAAATGAACATGGAAAATGTGTCAAATACCAGCAAGTATGAAGTATGATGAAATTCATATATATTATGTTTAAAAATTTCAAATTGCAAGTGAAGCTAGGGCTTTGAGTTTGCTTCCCAAGGTCATCTTTTTCACTCCCTCATTTCCTCACATTCCCATTATCACCTCCCTTGTCATCTTCACCTAATTTCCCTAACAAAAAATCAAAATCCCTAAAACCCTACCTATCCCTAAAATTCAATAAAATCTCCCTAAACTCTACCTCCTATCAAACCCCTGCAAACTGTGATTATGTGATGGTGTATGTGTCATAATTCCTTCCCTAAATTCCCTTTTATATATATTTTCCCTAAGTCCCCTTAAAAGTCCCCCTCCCTAACATCTCCCTTGTGTTTTTATCCCCTTGGAGCAGCATTCAAACAGTCAAAACAACAGGTCATTTGAGCAGAAGCAGCAGTACATTTCAGCCATTTTGCTCTTGAAATCATGTCAGAAACCGAAACAGACTATGAGCAAAGTGATGACCGTGAGTCAACACCGGAGGTTGAGGTACCAAGGAGGCCTCAGAGGGGTGGTAAGAGTGGTCAGCATGTGAGAGATGAGCCCACCTCTTTGGCCTATTTGCAAGCTTTTCCACTTGCAGTCACATGTTTCCGTCATCAAGCATGCTATGAATATTGCGAAAGAATTTCTCAAATTCAGCACCAGAGGGAATTGGTCCGCTTGTTTGTATTACATTTGCTGTCCACGTGCAGTCACATGTTTCCGTCATCAACCATGCTATGAATAATGCGAAAGAATTTCTCAAATTCAGCACCACAGGGAATTGGTCTGCTTGTTTGCATTACATTCGCACAACGGGCATGTGAATCTTGCGGGGGTGGATTTTACATTATCACCTGATATTGTTGCTCAAGCAACAGGGATACCCAATGTTGGAGAAGAGTGGAACAAGCGCCAGCTGTTGGACAGATTTCAGTATGAGCCCTACATTGAACCTGTATATATGAGGCACATGTCTAGTGTATTTCCTTTCAGATTCTTGAGGGATGAGTATGCACCCTTGATGAGGGTCATCATTCGTTATTTCACCTGTGAGGGCAGATTTTCACGTTTGTATGTGTACCATATCCTCTTGTTGATGCATTTCACATGGGTACGGATGATGAACATTCCTTTCTTCATGTGCCAGAATATTGAGAGGATGGTGCCCTTGGTGCAGAGAAAGAGTCGAGCACAGCAACACAGGAGCATTTACCATTATGCTTTGATCAAGATTGTGGTCATGCATCAGTTGGCACAGCAGGTTATTCCGTGGGAGGATTTCATCTCTCGAGATTTCTTCATAGTGCCACAGCCACCCCCTGAGGTTGTTCATGAGGAGGGAGGACCTTCACAGCAGTATGACATCCCTGAGCCCAGACATGTCAGCTCCCCTCCACTGGTCACATATCAGAGAGGCCACAGGGCCCTATTTGTGTCAGCTCGGCGAGTATTTTCTCCACATCAGGTGGAAGGGATCTCGCCTTCTTCATCAGCACCGCGAGTGTTATCTCCACACCAGGTGGAAGGGGCCTCGTTTCTGATAGCAGCACAGGTACAAGAGAGAGGCAAGCAACCCAAGATTTATGAGGGACCATCAGGTGATCCAGGCATAAATGTTTTTGACCTCGATATCAGTTCTCCTAGCCTAGAGCCAAAGGAGATCATCCAGCAACTGAGGGCTGACAATGACTTGTTGCAGCAAAGGTTGGAAATGGAAAATTGGAAAATCACCTACTTAGAGCAGCACAACAAGAAACTAGAAGATGAACATACTCTTGATGAGTTGTGGAGGATCCATGAAGACCGCAACTTGGCTCGTAAGAGACCCGGTGATTTGGTACCCATTGAGCGAGAGGATATGCTTCTCCAGGTCAATGCTAATTTGGAGAGGTTGCTGGCCTAGGCTAACAAATATAAGGCCATGCTCCAGAACATGAAAAATCATTATTGGGCTCGAATGCACGTATGTAAGGCAAAAATGAAGGTGCTCAAAGGACGGTTGGCCAAGGCACTAAAATGAAGAAAAAGGCCCGATCCCCTCCATATCTTGGCTGAGGCTTCCTTGAAGGATCATGGTGCTAAATGACTTTCCTACAGCACAAATTTCAAAAAAAATTGAGCATTTTTGGTCATTTGTGAATTTTTGGGCAAAAAAGAGGTTTTCCTCCCCAACGCGTAGTGCGTCGCACGCTACCCTAAAGATGGGCAACTCCATTTCATGAAAACTCAGCATTGTTGGATTTTTCATGCAAAAATACACTTACTGAGCAATTTCCAAGAGATTCCATCAAGTTTTGAGCCTCCAGAAGGTCAAAAAACAAGCAAAAAATGACTTTTTGCCACCTTTTCGACACACATGAAGCAGTCTTGGGAGATTGCTATTTTGGAACCGAAAATGGTCATCAAATTCAGGAATTCGACTTGGGTTGAAAATTGGACATCCAGACCTTTCCAACAAGCCCACGTTTGCCTCATTTGGACTTCGGGAAGTGCCTCAAAAGTAGGCCCAAAGGCGCGCTACGTGTTGAGATTCAGGGCGCTACGCATCAGGCTATTTTCACAGAAATGCACCTACAGCTCAGCAAAACGCAATTTTGACTAGGTTTGACTTTTTGGAGTGGATTTTGATCCTTCTTGATGTAAATGATGTAATTTTATGATACTTGATACTTATTTATCTCTTCTAAATAATTCATTCATGAAATAGGCAAAAATTTAATGAATGAATTGGTTTCCTAGCTTATAGAGGCAAGTTGTTCTGACTGCCTAGATTTTAGTACTTAGTCTGGAATTGGTTGAAACAGCTCCTAAGATAGTGAGCTCGACCCCTAGAGGCAAGGAAAGATGCTAGATTGCCTATATTATGTACTTTCTTGGTCATTTTCATGGTTGCACTCTTGAGGGAGAAAGCTTCTATTGTATTACTCATTGTATCTCTGCAATTTTGGCAAAGGAAGAAAGACCAGGGTTTTGTAGTCCTTTTTGGGATTCCTATGGTTATATGTATTGATGGTGTGTTTCTCTTTTTACTTGTAAGTTTGTTATGTGAATCATCTTCTTACTTTTCCTTCTGCAAATTAGGCAAATGAAGTGTTAAAGTAGAATTCATGATTGCCATGCTCTGCTTTTAAGTTTGCTTAATATCAATGTTTTCATTTGTTTAAGGAGAACTCAAGGTTTTTACTTGCTCTCATTAGCTCCTCACCAGTCTTTCTTGCCCATCTGACTCTTTCAAAGGCATCAATACAGTCTCCTACCTTGCCCCAAAGAACCCCCTGCAAAAACTGTGTCCAATCCCCACACCCAAAATTGCCTTTCCCCGATTTTCCACCAAAATCCCAAAAATCTCAAATCAAACCTTTTATCAGTTTACTAGCCTAAAATCAATGTTCTTTATTGGTTATCTCCTCCCTTTAAATATCTTTGCTAAGATATACCAGAGAGAGCCCTCTCCTGCCCCATAGGGTTAGCTACGAGGCTAAGTGGTTTGATGTTGCCTTGGAGTTTGCCTTTTTCAGCCTGAGGTGAAATTTCAAGTGCTACCAAGAAGAACTTCGTGTTCCTCAACCCTTCTCTTAGCCAATTAACTCCTGATTTTTGCTTCCGAAGAACCTCCTCCTGTTTCCTTCTTTCTTCAATTTGGCTTATCAAAACCCCTTCCTCTCTGGCAAGTTCCTGTTGGAAATAATACTGAGAGGGGGGGTGAATCACTATTATCAAGTTCTTTTAATAAATCTTCCTTATTTATACTTTGAATTATTTTTGTATGTCAGTACCATAAAATAATGAGCATGAACAAGAAAAACAGATAGTCACACCAAAGAACACCAGATATAAGGTGGAAACCCAATGTGGGTGAAAACCACCTGGTGCAATATGTCTCTATCTTTCTCAAATTTGAAACTCCTTTTACAATAATTTTGTACTGGTGCAATCCTTTACCAGTACGCAGGCTGCAACCTGCAGAGAGCTACAACTCTCTCTCGTTTTCCAGTCTCTCCTGGAAGGGTGCTACAAATCCCTACTTCTTTTCTTTCTAGGACCACTTTTCATAAATTTTCAAACTGGATCCAAGAATATCAAATAATCATCAAGTACATGCAAATTACCCAAACTCATTATAAAATCAACCAAGAGTCACCCAACTTCTCAGAATGTTGTAAATAGAAAGACAATACCATAAATATAAACCCAGAACTCTGCATCAATAGATAAAAGATAATCAACAAATGTTTCTAAGAGAGATCCGCAACTTTTCTTTATCTGGGCTGCGGGGCTTTGCACTTCACCTTGTGTGCCTCTACGTATCCCCGCAGAAAGCCTTGAACTGCACTGCGTATCCATGCACTGTGCCTTTAAATGCGCTGCGTACCAATAGTATGCCCCTGCACCCACTTCTTCTATCGCGCCGCGTACTTTCACTATGCCTCCGCAGTCACTGCTTCTATCGTGCCACGTACTTTCACTGTGTCCCCACACCTGCGGCTTCTGTCGCACAGCGTACCTTCGCACTTCTGCTTTTTCTTAATTGCGAACCACCGCACCGGGACTTCTGTCGCGCTGCGTACCTACGCACTGCGCCTTCTTGTGTTGTGCGTACCCCCGCACTTGCACCGTTAATCACCTGCGAACCTCTTATTAGGGCCAAATTGGCAGTCCACCAGTGTGCCACAGATAGTCAGATGTCGAGATATGATCATGCACCCGAGAGATCGCACTTCATAGATTCACTTTCAACTTCACTTTTATATAGATCAAGCTTTTAAACCGATAACCCAATATTTCAGATCTTAAGATATTCAATTTGCAAAAGATACCTTGGCCAAGTGATCTCCTTCCCTATTTATAGTCAAGCCCTTATCCACACCATGGGACAAAATGTTGGGTCCCTATAATACTAGTGATTACCCCATTACTATTTTAGTTATACCCCTTGTTTATATTTTTGTGCCCCTATTACCCCCATATTGTTATTTCTGTTATTTTTGTGGCTTTATATTATTATTGTTAGGTCGGCTTGATTATATTGTGACTCTTTAGACTCCTATATATAGAAAGGAGGTTTTGTCATTTGTATCATCCAAGAATTTTTCATTTATGTAATGTAAAGGAGGTTTCCCCCTCGAAGAGGCTGAATTCTAAGGCGTTGATCTATCTTTTCTATATTTTCTTGAGCTGGTTTCATAACATTTGGTATCAGAGCTTTGGATTCTAGGGTTTCGCTACTCCAAACAGGTAAGCGTGGCATTTTCGCTATAACGTTTTTTCTGTGACGTTTCAGAAGTCAGAAAAAAAACCCACTTGAGAAGAGTTGGCGCTGAACCTTGGGTCCAAATTTCAGAGCTTTTCGCGTGATATTTTCGGATATGTGTTCTGAGGAAGTTGGCCTTTTTGTAGACTCTTGAATTACATTCAAAACAGGTGACCTGGGGAAAATCGTCATAAATCTCTCTCTGAGGATCAGATTGAAATTTCGTAAAAAGGTATAGAAAGAGGATGGATTGTAGTTTCTTGTATGTGTGCTTCAGATTCAAAGGTTGAAACAGTGACTCGGGGCCCGTCGTACAAGTTCGCTCTACTGAACCAGTCTAAAAACAAGTCAATGTGGGAGATTTCACATAACTCTTACTTGGATAATCCAATTTGGCTCAGACTTGTGGCATTGGAAAGAGGACGTAGAAGGCTATGACAGGTAGCAATTTTAGAACTGGATGATCCAAAATTACAGAGATACATCAGATTCAATATCAGGCTTCTATAAAGTGAAAAAAGGTGTGTAGTTTTATTTCAATTTTTTATCTAAGCTTGGTTTAACGGAATTCAAAGGGCATAGTAAAGCATTATTGTCGGTAACAGATGCCCCGAGGAAAGAAAATGCAAACACCTAGTAAGTAACCTGAAAGCTCTAGCATGACTCATGAAGAAGAGGAAGAAATGCTACATGATATATCAAAATTACAAGAACAAGTGCAACAAATGTCACACTCACAAAAGCCAACAAAAGCTAAGATAAGTGGCGTGGAATCTAAGATAAATGCCGTGGAATCTAAGATAAAGGGCATGGAAGCTAAGATGGAGGATTCGATGGTAAATTTGAAGATAGATTTGAAGACAGACATGGAAGAATTGAAGAACTTTCTACAAGAAAGGGTCACTAATGATGAAAAGGTAGTAAAGGAAACTCATGATGAGAACAAAAGAAAAGTTAATCATGATTCCATAGACTCCAATGTTGGATCGAAGACTCACCATATTCCAAAAATCGATATGAGGAAGTTTGATGGCAAGGATCCCGCCACATGGATATTACAGATGGAGAAATTCTTCGATCTCAATAATGTGCAAAACACACAAAAGGTACGTATGACAACTTTATATTTGGAACCAAATCAGTTTGTATGGTATCAATGGCTTTGTTCTTGTAAAAAAATTATCACTTGGGCAGTTTTTACGGAAGAATTGATAGCACATTATGAGGATACAAAAAGCAACACTTTTTTTAGCCAATTGATAAGTCTCAAACAAAAGGTTTCAATAATGGAGCACATTGAGGAGTTCCAAAAATTGAACATAAGGGTAAAAGATATTCCAGAGTAGCATAGGATTGATGTGTTCATAGGGTCTTTAAAGGATAATATCCAACATGATGTGCACCTTTGGGAACCTGATTCATTAGAGAAGGCATTCAGGTTAGCGAGAAAAATGGAAAGCAAAATTATGGCAACTAGGAAGCATACTATTCACAACTATAAAGATGGAAGTGTTGTTGCCCATAGTCTTCCACAACCTACAAGGTTGACACCACAACAATTGGAAGAAAAAAGAGAAAAAGGGCTTTGTTACAATTGTGATAGCAAATACACAAAAGGTCATAAGTGTGCTGAGAAGAAATTATTCTACATAGATTGTGAAGAGGAAGAAGAAAAGGAGCAAGAAAGGTCAAAAGAAGAGGATATATTCCAGGAACAAATCCTATATGAAGAAAAAATAAATCCGACCATATCTTTTAATGCATTGGTGGGAATTACCACTACTCAAACCATCAAGATAGAAGGACAAATCAAGAAGAAAAAGGTTATAGTGTTGATTGATTCAGGAAGCACCCACAATTTTATTCATTGTAGGGTAGCAAAAGAATTGAATTGCTTCCTATATCTAGCACCAGAGTGTCAAGTGATGATTGCAAATGGAGGAACAATAAATTGCTCTGGAAAGTGCCATAATATCAAGCTATCCATGGGAGAATATGTATTGACTAGCCCAATGCTTTCCATTCCAATGGGAGGTGTGGATGTTGTACTAAGAGTCCAATGGATATAATCCTTGGGTACAATAGCTTTTAATTTTCAAGAACTTTTCATCAAATTTTCTTCGGAAGGAAAGGAAGTTGAATTAAGGGGTATTGCAGGGAAACCAGGAAAGATAATCAGCTCTCATGATATGACAAAGCTTCTAAGAAAGGAGCAAAGAGGTGTAATTGCACAATTATGCTCGCTAGATGTTTCCACATTGGAATCATCTATTTCTCCAGATCTCCAAAAAGTCTTGGACAATCATTCCAAGGTATTTGAGACTCCCAAGGGTCTCCCACCTATGCGTGATCATGATCATGCTATTCATGTGATTCCAGGAAGTGTTCCTCCAAACATCAGGCCGTACAAATATCCCTATGTCCAAAAAAGTGAAATTGAACGTATGGTTGCAGAAATGCTAGAGGCTGGGATAATTCAACCAAGTCAAAGTTCTTTCTCAGCTCCAATAGTATTGGTGCACAAGAAGGATGGATCATGGCGCATGTGTCCAGATTATAGGGAGCTCAACAAGCTCACTATTAAAGATAAGTTCCACATTCCTGTTATTGATGAATTACTGGATGAATTGCATGGATCAATTTACTTCACCAAGTTAGATCTTCGTTCGGGATATCATCAAATCAGAATGAAGATTGAAGACATTCTAAAAACGGCATTTAGAACTCATGAGGGTCATTATGAATTTTTGGTCATGCCTTTTTGCCTTACCAATGCACCTTCAACATTTCAAGGTTTGATGAATACAATTTTCAAACCATTCCTTAGAAAATTTGTGTTAGTATTTTTTGATGATATACTAATCTACAGAAAGTCTTCGAAGGATCATGTTGAACATGTTGACAGGGTGCTACAACTATTGGAGGAGAAACAATTATATGCAAAAATAGTTTCATAACACAAAACCATCAATAACCAATACAAGGGATCCAAACCGGGGCTAAATTAGATCCTATACCACGGGCCAAAACCATAGGATCAAAACGGCGAGCTAAATACCACGGGCCAAACATTAGAAACCCCACGTGAGCGCGCTTCTCTACCTTGAAATGAGTGAACTAGGGGTCCGCACCTCATGAACGGGTAACCTATGGGTATGAATGCAGTTCCTGGCTGGCATACCTACGGGTCCACACCTTTTTAACCATTCACCTGCGTACCTCTTAATTTCCAACATTTTGAGAGCCTAAACAGAGCATTGCCACTTGAGAGTGTTGCTATCAAGTACAACATCTGTAACATAGAGCCATACCAGAATCATAATGCCAACAATATCCCACTTTGGACTTGATGGCAACCTCAAGATCCTCAACGTCATTCTCCCCCTTTGACATCAAGGGCAAAGGGTTATGCTCCCCCTAAGAACATGCTCCCCCTAAATATAAACCAGTCCTGCAAAGAAGAACCATAATGACCATGAAAGAGATAGAGACATATTGTAGCAATATTCAGACCAGTATCCATGATCTCCTTCCACACTTCCTCCATAATTCCAACAACACATTATATGCTCCATTCAATCTTCGACCAATCCGCAACCCATCACATGTACGCATATACCCCAGATGAACCTTGCATACAACCAACAACTAGAATAGATTCAACAACATGATGATGCATCAACAACCCCCAGCTTTTGCCTGAGGTATTCAAAAGTCTCCCTGGGCAATGGTTTGGTGAGTATATCAACAACTTGTTCCTTAGAAGGAACATACTCCAACTTGACCTTTTGTTCAAGCACTTGTTCCCGGAGAAAGTGATACTTGATTGGTATGTGCTTGGTCTTTCGATGCATGACTGGGTTCTTTGAAATGCTGATTGCACTTGTATTATCATATAAGATGGAGATAGGTGGTTTACAAGTGATTTGAAAATCATGCAAGGTCTGCATCATCCAAAGGAGTTGAGTGCAGCAAGATGCAACAGCAACATATTCCGCTTCACCTGTAGACAAGGTAATCGAACTCTGTTTCTTGCTGAACCAAGATACTAATCTGCAACCCATAAAGAATGCACCACCACTTGTGCTCTTCCTGTCATCCACGCTTCCGGCCCAATCTACATCTGTATCAGCATGAAGTGTGAGATCTGTATCTCTAGGATACCATAAGCCATAGTTTCGAGTTCCTTGAAGATATTTGAAGATTCTCTTTACTACCTGAAGATGAGTTTCCTTTGGATTTGCCTGAAATCTTCCAACTATTCCCACTACATGCATGATGTCTGGTCGGGTACCTGTCAAATAAATTAGACTTCCAATCATAGATCTGTAGGTTGGTTGACGCACTGCTGCTGATTCATCATTTGCACTGAGGCTACATCCTGTGACCATGGGTGTACATACTGGTTTTGCATCTTCCATGCCATATTTCTTCAAAATCTGCTTGAGATACTTGGTTTGAGACAAGAAGATCCCTCCTTCTTTTTGTTGGATTTGCAAACCAAGAAAATATGTCACTTATCCAAGCAAGGACATTTTGAATTCTTTCTGCATCACCAAGGCAAAGTTTTGACTCATAGCTTCTTCATTGCTACCAAAGATAATGTCATATACATACACAACAAGTATTAACAATTTGTCATTTTCAACTTTTATATAAAGATTGCTATCTGCTGACTCTTTTGAAAAACCTTGTTGATGAACATATTTGTCCAAACGATAGTACCAAGCCCTTGGAGCTTGTTTGAGACCATAGAGAGCCTTTTTCAGTCTGCATACAAGATTTGGATCATTTCCAAGAATGAAACCATCTGGCTGCTCAATGTATACTTCTTCTTCTAAGTCTCCATTTAGAAAGGTTGATTTCACGTCCATTTGAAATACTTTGAACTTTTGAAAGCTTGAGAGAGCAAGGAACATTCGGATGGCCTCAAGTCTTGCAATAGGAGCAAAAGTTTCCTCAAAATCTATTCCTTCTTTGTGCGCATACCCTTTACAAACAAGTCTTGCCTTGTTTCTAGTTACTTCCCCATTTTCATTCAACTTATTTTTGAAGACCCATTTTGTCCTTATAACATTCTTATCCTTTGGTCTAGGAACCAATTCCCAAGTGTTGTTCTTTTCGATCTGCTCAAGTTCTTCATCCATTGATTTTACCCAACATTCATCTTTGCATGCCTCTTTTACATTTTGTCGTTCAGTGGAGGAGAGTAATGCCAAATATCTTGAAGCTTCTCCAATTGTTCTTCTTGTTTGTACACCTTCTTCTTTCTCCCCCAAAATTTGAGATTCTGGATGATTTTTCTGAACGTACCTGGATGGAGTCTTCTCTTCTATCCTTATCTGTTTCTCTGGTGCTTCTTGAGGTTCTTCTTCTTCATCATTCTATCTTTGAGGGTAGTCTTCATCTTCTTCGATATTTTTATGATTTACTTGCCTAGGAATGTATCCCTTTTCATCAACCACTACATCAATGTTGTCAACAATTCTTCCAAGTCTTTTATTGTAGCACTTATATGCTTTGCTATGTGGAGAATAACCAAGAAGATTGCCTTCATTTGCTCTAGGTTCAAGTTTTCCAAGTTGCTCATCAGTATTCTTAATATAGCATTTGCTCCCAAAGATTTTGAAATGCTTTACCGAAGGAGTCTCACCATACCAGAGCTCATGAGGAGTTTGGGTGTTGTTCACTCGGACATTTGTTTTATTGAGAATAACAACCGCAGCATATGCCGCTTCTCCCCAGAAAGTTGCGGGCATTCCAGACTCATCAAGCATAGCACCAGCCATTTGTTGGACTTTTTTTTTTATCCTTTCCACCACTCCATTTTGTTGAGGAGTTCTAGCTGTAGAGAATTCTCTTCTTATCCCATGTTATTCACAGAAATCAAAAAATTCATTTGAGGTAAACTCCCCACTTCTGTCGGACCTGAGGCACTTAATTTTGTAACTTGATTCATTTTCAACCAAGGCTTTGAAGGATTTGAATTTTTCGAATGCTTCGTCTCTGTGCTTCATAAGTCCTAACCAAAAAATCCTGGATAAATCGTCAATGAATAATATCAAGTATTCTTCTCCTCGAGGTGTCCTTTTCCTAAATGGACCACATACATCTGTATGGAATAGCTCAAGAGGCATGCTAGCTGATCCTTCCTTCTCAGGAAAGTTAGTTCTGGTTTGCTTTCCAAACTGACATGATTTGCATATGGTGTTGTCTAGAATTTTGATATCTGGAAGACCACGAACTCCCTGGTATTTGCATGCTTTCCTTATTTGTGAAAAGCTTAGATGCCCCAACCTCCAGTGCCATAACCAGTGCTCATCATCCTTGCTCAAGTAGCATTTTTGTTGTCCTTCTTCAAATATTTATAGATTATTTGGAGTTCTTCTACCTTTGATCACTGTTTCACCTGTATCAAGATCACGAACACAACATTCATTTGATATAAGTATTACCTCGTTTCCTTGATCACACATCTGGCTGACACTCAGAAGATTATGCTTCAATCCATCAACATACAAAACATTTCCAGCTTTGACCTTGTCCTTCAACTGAGCAATGCCTTTTTCTTTTATAGCTGCAGGAGTATCATTTCCAAAAGAAACTTTCTTTCCCTTTCCTAAAGCAAAATATGATTCAAGTTTTTCTTTATCACCTGTCATATGCTTTGAGCATCCACTGTCAATGTAACATAGATTTTCCTATCCCTCTGCATAAAAGGCTATACCACATCTTTCTGTTTATGGTTCCTTTATTCTCCATGTTCTAGTGCTTGAGGCTTGTTCCTTGTTCTGCTGAAACCTGGTCCTGCATTCAGAATCTTCATGACCAAAGTTATTGCAAATAGAACATTCAACTTCATTTTCAAGAGCTGAAAAGTTGTTATAGGTCCTTTTTGTAATCCCAGTCATACTTCTTTGTTTTTGAGCTTCTCTAGTCATTATCATTTTATATGCAACACATTGAGCTGCTTTGTGACCAAAGTTATGGCAAGAGAAACATTGTCCATTGAAGAAACTTCTGCAGTTATCAAATCTACCGGCCAAATGATTGTAATTTCTATTGTCATCCATTCTTGAACCAAATTGAGAAGATTTTACTTGTGCCTGGTTGTAGCTTTTGTTCACCCTTAAGACGGATTGCCCCTGATAGTCTTTGTTTGTAATTCGTCCCTGATTTACCTGGTGATCTCCATTGTGCTTTTGCTCATTCCTTCTTGCTGCATCAAGATAACTTCTTGAGGTGGATGCTTGAGAAGTTTCTCCATTATAGCCCAGACCTGTCTTTTTTGAAGGAGAATGTTGTACATTGATGATCTCATCCGGAGTTTCAGATCCTTTGACAAACTTTAGATTAATAGCCTTTGTTTTCTCAATCTCTTTTCTAAGACCAACAACTTCACCTTATAACTTTTCAAGATATTTTTCTTTTTCATCAATTTGAAATTGTAGGGTATCAATGATCCTATTCTTTTCTTTTGTACATGTCTTGAGTCTAGAAATTTCTTCATAAAAGATATCCACATCTATAGCATCCATGTAATCATCATCTTCGAATGCCATTAAAATTTAATTGTCATTACCTCATTCATCTTTATCACTATTTGATAGACCATCACTATCTTCATGAGTGTAGTAGCTTTTCTTATTTGCATTCTGTTTCTTGTTCCATCTAGCAGGTTCCTTTCCTTTTTCAATCTTATCCTTATGAGGACATTTCGTAGCATAATGACCTACTATTCCACAAGAAAAACATTTAAAAGGTAACTTACCTCTGAACCTTCCAGTACCCCGTTGACGATTTCTGACAAAATTTGATTCTTCTTCTTCTTCTGGCACGTGACTTGCTTCATAGTAGTCTCCTTTTCCTGAAGCCTTGAAAGCAGATTCTCTCCTGTCTGATGGACCTCCCTTTATCATTTCATAAGCAGTTAGAATTTCGTGTAGCTGAGACATAGTAAGAGTTCGTAGATTTTCCTTTTCTTCTATTGCAAACACTTTAGATTCAAACTTGGGGGACAATGATATTAGAACTTTTTCAACCACAATAGCCTCTTTTATTTCTTCACCCAAGTTTTTCATGCAACTAACAATCTTGTCTACCCGAAGGAAATAGATAGCCACACTTTCATCATTATACATTCTGAGATTCCCATACTGAATCCTGAGGGTTTGAAGTTTAGCACGCTTTACCTGTTCATCTCCTTTGTAGCTCAAGAGAATCTTGTCCCATATTTCTTTTGCGGATTTATATTGCATAACCTTCACGAATTTTATTTGAGATAGGCATCCCAGCAGAGTATTGACTGCTTTAGCATTTGTTTCATATTTCTTGTTTTCGGCCGAATCTGTAGGAGTAGCTGAAGGAAAAGTGTAGCCTGTATCTATGATATCCCAAACTTCTGTACCGAGAGATTGAAGATAGGCAGTAACTCTTACCTTCCAATAATTGCAGTTTGTACCATCAAAAATTGGTGGCCTGATTGATGCTTCCCTCTCGTAGTTGCTCATGATGAGTGATCTTCCTTCAAGCGATCAAGCTTCTTTGAAGGACCTGCTCTGATACCAATTATTGGAAATAATACTGAGAGGGGGGGTGAATCAGTATTATCAAGTTCTTTTAATAAATCTTCCTTATTTATACTTTGAATTATTTTTGAATGTCAGTACCCTAAAATAATGAGCATGAACAAGAAAAACAGATAGTCACAGCAAAGAACACCAGATATAAGGTGGAAACCCAATGTGGGTGAAACCCACCTGCTGCAATATGTCTCTATCTTTTTCAAATTAGAAACTCCTTTTACAATAATTTTGTACAGGTGCAGTCCTTTACCAGTACGCAGGCTGCAACCTACAGAGAGCTACAACTCTCTCTCGCTTTCTAGTGTCTCATGGAAGGGAGCTACAACTCCCTACTTCTTTTCTTTCAAGGACCACTTTTCATAAATTTTCAAACTGGATACAAGAATATCAAATAATCATCAAGTACATGAAAATTACCCAAACTCCTTATACAATCAACCAAGAGTCACCCAACTTCTCAGAATGCTGTAAACAGAAAGACAGTAGCAGAAATATAAACCCAGAACTCTGCAGCAATAGATAAAAGATAATCAACAAATGTTTTTAAGATAGATCCGCAATTTTTCTTTATCTGGGCTGCGGGGCTTCATACTTCACCTTCTGTGCCTCTGCGTATCCCCGCAGAAAGCCTTGAACTGCACTGCGTATCCACGCACTGTGCCTTTAAATCCGCTGCATACCAATACTGTGCCCCCGCACCCACTGCTTCTATCGCGCCGCGTACTTTCACTGTGCCTCCGCAGTCACTATTTCTATCGCGCCGCGTACTTTCACTGTGTCCCCGCACCTGCGGCTTCTGTCGCACATCATACCTTCGCACTTCTGCTTTCTCTTCATTGCGAACCACCGCACCGGGACTTCTGTCGCGCTGCGTACCCACGCACTGCGCCTTCTTGTGTTGTGCGTACCCCCGCACTTGCACCGTTAATCACCTGCGAACCTCTTATTAGGGCCAAATTGGCAGTCCAACAGTGTGCCACAGATAGTCAGATGTCCAGATATGATCATGCGCCCGACAGATCACACTTCATAGATTCACTTTCAACTTCACTTTTATATAGATCAAGCTTTTAAACCGATAACCCAATATTTCAGATCTTAAGATATTCAATTTGCAAAAGATACCTTGGCCAAGTGATCTCCTTCCCTATTTATAGTCAAGCCCTTATCCACACCATGGGACAAAACCATCAATAACCAATACAAGGGATCCAAATCGGGGCTAAATTAGATCCTATACCATGGGCCAAAACCATAGAATCAAGAACGGCGGGCTAAATACCACGGGCCAAACATAAGAAACCCCACGTGAGTGTCCTTCTCTACCTTGAAATGAGTGAACTTGGGGTCTGCACCTCATGAACGGGTAACCTGTGGGTATGAACGCACTTCCTGGCCGGCGTACCTACGTGTCTGCACCTTTTGAACCATTCACCTGCGTACCTCTCAATTTCCAACATTTTGAGAGCTTGTATAGAGCATTCCCACTTGAGAGTGTTGCCATCAAGTACAACATCTATAACATAGAGCCATACCAGAATCATAATGCCAACAATTCCTTGCTTCTTCCTGTTGTTATAATTTCTTGCTGCAGTTTCCTCATTTTCTGGTTGAGAAGTTGCTGGTCCTTGAAGATATTTTAAATTTCCTTCTTGTTCCATTTTTTTTATTTTCTCTTTTAGTTCCTTTAATTTTAATTGGCAGGTCTGCATTCTGCTTCTTCCCCTTTGTTGGCTTTTTTTCCACCATTCTTCCACTTTTGTCATGAACTTCTGGTCTCTGAGATAGAAGGCCTCAAACCTAAAAGGACATTTTTTGGAGCTAGCTTTGATGTCAATTTCCAGTTTGATCAGCCAGTGGTTGGAGCCTATTCGTGGAAGAATCATTGCTTCAATGAAGATATCCCGATTTATTATCTGTTTGAATTTTAAGAATCTGTCTAGCCTCGAGGCAATTTGGTGTATCCCTCCTCTTCTATTGTTCCATGTGTGAATCCCATTTATAATAGGTATGTTGGCCAGTCTTTGTTCTGATATCATATCTCTGAAAACTTCCATATCCGAGTTTGGTCTTCCGAGGCCTCCTCATTTTTCCCTTACAGATGTGATCATGTTAAGGTCTCCTACTACAATCCAAGGGGTTTCTGGGAAGAGGCTTCGGATTTTTCGCAAGTTCTGAAGGAGGATCCTGCACTCTCCCGGTATATGTGGACCATATACTCTGGTGAGAAGGACCCATTCCCGTGACCCGATATTCCTGAATTTGCCTGAAATAATTCGAGGCACACTTACCCAATTTTTAAATTGAATCTCCTTTGAGTTCGAAAGAATTGCCAGGTCCTCTACACTACCTATGGCATCTTGACCTATTATCCGATACTGTCACTTAAATTTGCTCATCATCTCTTTCAATTTATATTCACTAATCTTGGTTTCTTGGAATATCATTATACTGGGATTATCTCTCTTCAGTATTTCTCTTAGATATCTCTGTTTCCCCTTACTATTGAGACCTCTAATATTGCATGTTGTAATTATCATTTTAATGGTTTAAGGGGTTGTTTGAATGCCTCTGATAGAGGTATGACTCTTCTTGAGTTTACCAACATTTCTCCAACGATTTGGATGGTTTCGCTCATAGGTGTTCTTCATCGTTTTCTTCCACCCTTACCTACATTACCTGTATATGTGCTTTTTCCTCCTTGTGATCCTAACTGTTGTGGTTAGCTTATTATGATTGCCCCTCTTTTTTCCCTATATTTTTGGAACACGTCTTTGTATAATTTCTTTTGATCTTCTAGGATGAATCTTTCATCGAAATGCCTCCACTTGTGTAGAATACCCTTCATGACTTGTTCCTCTTCACTTCCTTTTCCTTCTGGGGGTCCATCTCCATTTGGGTCCATCTTGAGGGTTTTCTATCCTCTCACCTTCTTTCCTGAGTTCCAGACTTGTCTACATTTTATTTTTTCCTTTGTCTACCTTTATAGGTTCTTTTGGTTCTTATCATTGTCTGGCCCTTCTGCTTCCATTCCTCTTCTTGTAATACCCTGAGCTTGTTTTGATTTTCCTGAGTTAAAACCTTAGAAGGTTGTTTCTGATTAATCGGTCCTTTTTGAGGTTTTCTTCGGAGAGGAACTTCTATGAAACCCTCATCATCCTCCTTGCTTGCCACTTCCTCCTTCCTCGCTTCTTCCCCTTTCCTAGCATTTTTTTATGCTCCAGTTGCATTCAATGGGTATGATTTGGAGAAATGACCGTATTCATGGCATCTTCTGCAATGGAATGGAATATGCTCATAGTCCACTAGTTTTTGCCACACCTCATCGTGGTATTCCACTTCATTATAGTCTGGAAGCGGTTCTTTGATATTCATGTACACGCAGATCCTGGTGTAGGACGCATATCTTCCCCTCCTAGTGGTCTCGGCCTATTTGACAAATGTCCTGATTGAGTTCCCGATACGCTCCAAAATCTCTGGATCCTAGAACTCGATTGGGAGTCCAAACAACCTGACCCAGATTGGTACCGCTAGCATTTTTTCCTTGTGTGGGTTGTAACATTCTTTCCAGTGCCTCATAAAGAGACATGCATTGTTAAAGAAGTAGGGTCCCTCCTCAAAAACCTTCTCCTTATCTTCCAAATTGGCAAAAATGACCATGAAAAAGCCCTTTGCCCTTAATTTTAGGCGAATATGTCCCCTGGGTTTCCGTATCTATTGTATCCATTTGGCCAGTTCTTTTTCAGATGGCCATGTCCCCACAAACATACAAATCAAAGCATGATCCTTCATATATCCTATGTATTCTTCAAGTTTGTTGTTTGTGATTACAAACCTAGGTTTTTTTGTCACTCTGGGTAGGTATCTGCTTCCCAGCGCCACTTGCAATCGAGCCCCCATAACTGGTGCGTCCTTACTTCATTTCCCTATGATTCCATTCACTCCATTCCTACTTGTCTCTCCTACTGCTACATTTCTATAGGATTGGATCTCTCCCCCCCCACCCAAAGCAATCATTTCCTTACCAGCCCCGCCTATATTCTGTTTGCCTTCCTTCAAGCTCTCAAAACTCTCCCTTGTCCTGATTTGGTGCAGAGGCTACAGGCTGCCTATACACCCTGTCCAAGGCTCTGGTCCGCCTGAGGCAAAACGTGCTGAAATCCTAACCCTAAATGCTTACCTTCATCACTCTTCCCTCGACCACCCTTCATTTCCATATCATATCCCAACAATAGTTGTCTTTACTAGAGTCTTGAATGGTGATATATATATATATATCTATATATATATATATATATATATATATATATAATCCTACTACTAATGTGTTTGAATCACTTTTTTTTGTGGTAGAAATGGATTCAACATGATGAAGAACCCAGTGACCTGGCTTAGACTACTTTTTTTCACAATTAGTCTAATCAATATTTGATTTTTATTTAGATTTGGATTGGTGATTTTGTTTATTTTTCCTAGATAAATTGTCTTTGGGACATATTTTATTTTTGAAATTCGTTTTCACCCTTAATCTATTTATTATTATTATTATTATTATTATTATTATTATTTATAGATAGTAACAAGAAATGTATATGTGTCTTTATTATACATATAAAGTACATTGGTAGAAATGTTACAAGGAAAATTTCTTCAATCGATTGAACATTAAATTTAATGAAGGTTAAGAATACCACTTTCTGAGTATAGGAGAAGTTTATTAGAAGTTGATGACACAATGCAATGAAGAAACCAAATATTTCTAAGATTTCAACAACAATGGCCTCCCATTAGATCTAAGGGAGCCAACAAAAGTTCAAACTCATAATTTGGGTATTTTTTATTCTATCTTTCTTAACTTCATGTTATTGGAGAAGAGAAACATGGATTTATTTTTAGAACATAAAAATAAGAAGTAGAAGAGAAGAAAATATTAGCCACCTCCTCTACCTCTTTTCCAACTTCTTCTTCATTCTCTTCCAAAACAATTCTTTTTCCATTTACCTTATTTAGAACTAAGTCTTCCCTAATGGGAGAAATGATGGTCTTTGAATGAACTTGATTTAGAATTGGATGATGAAAATTATGAGTTAGATGATATGTGGATTCTTTAGCACTTAAATATTGCATAGCCCTAGATCTTTCATTAGAGGGAGGAGCGTATTGAAATTCATACCAATTAGCGGGATGATACCTATTAGGAAACTAATTCTTAAGTTTTTTTTAATCTTGTTTTAATTCTTCTTGATCCTCATTAAAATAAAAATATTGAATAGGGGTAGAAGGAGATTGATATACTATAACCTTAAGAAAACTTTTCACAAAGTGCCTGTACTCATGGAAATAATTAAATTTAAAGGTGGACCTTATCGTAATCCAAGGCCTAAAGATCGGCCCAAGCCTCCAATTTTATAGATCCAATCCAAAATAGAGTTATAACAAGCACAAAATTTGATGAACTTATCAATTAACCCATTTTCCTTAAGGTTATTAAGGTTATTCTTTGTTGAATACGAAAATTCTAAGTGAAGAGAGGGAATCATTTCTACCATTTTCACAAATCTACTTGGCTGAAGGAATTTTTTATTCACTAAACAACAAGGTAGAGAGACATGACCCACTATAGTGGGATTGCAAAGAACACCTATTAAAAATGAATAAGAGTAACATCATCTTCAATAGCTCATGGAAAAGGTGTGGTACATACATAAGGTAATGGGTCCATGTGGGGTGCAAAAAATGTGTGTTAATTGATAGACACGACAACATTTACATTGAGAGAAACACATTTTCATAGCATATAAATTATATGAGTATTTAGGGGCTATCATAAATCATGTTTTCTAGTATATGAACCTCAATATGCCTCAATACCTATCTAAGCCATAGATTCCTAATTTTATGGTATGTTACTACCATAAAGGGGTAGTTATATATATCAATAACACCAAGCACTTTAAAATGGGCACTTGAAGGATGGGTCATGGATGATTACCAAAGGCGTTCAAAATAATAGCAAGATAGGAAATGTTATATCAATCATCCCATCATGGCCCAATAAAATACATCAATCATCACACTTTCGACTTATCATGATGGTCACATTTGATGAAAATATGTATAGTACATTGTAGATAATCTAAGGTGTAACAACTTGCTATAATTGAGGGACATGTGGTAATCTCAAGAGCACATGAGAACTCTAGAATATACATAAACCTGTACACCTAAAACATTGTCACCTAGTGGAGATTAAATGTAAGGGAGCTTTAGTGACATGAGTGCCTTATCCCTTCCCTCAAAGAGAGAAACAAATCCATTCATCATTGAAACTCTATGAAGCACATCCCAGTAACACCAACGCTAATATAATTTTGTGTAATGTGGGAATTACTTCCTTTCATTCAAACGCAACAAATTTTGAACTGAATAAAATGAAACGCATGAATAACAAAGGGAAGAAAACTCCGACATCTTACAAGGATTCCCCAAATGAATTAGATATTAGACTCATAGAACATTTTATAAATTCCCATGCGAAAGGGTAGCTTCTTAAATTCTTCTTTGTCTTTTGGTTTCTATGTACCAAATGATCAAAGTCCATAATTGTTTCAGTTAGTGAACCTATGACATGGCACATTCACTCATGGAATATTAAGGAATATCCCTAATTTCGATAGATATTAAAAGGTCCCCTGAAAAATCCTTTTGTTAACCTCCATCCTAATAAATCCCTTAAAAAGTATTTTTTTTAACCTACATCCTAATATATATTTATACTTTTAAGAACACATATTTTTACGAGATATTCTAGGTATCCACTCTTTACATGGAATTTTTAATAACGCTTTATATTTCTACCCTTAGTATGGAAACATGATGGAACTCTTATATTCCTTCAAACTCATCTCCTGAGGGACTGTGTAGAGGAACAACTACTATACTAGGTCATAGATCTTAAATACTATGTAATGAGGGAGTTAGAAAATTACTTCTACATGTAATAGTGAGAGTAGATATGGATGATTCTGAGTTATCATGCAGGTTATCATCCTCATTGGCACTACCAATATAGACAACTCTCCAACACTCATTGTTTCCAAGCCTTATGATTTTGGATACCGAGGAGTTTTTAATGGCATTGAATCCATTTCTATCATAACAAAATAATTTAATGTTAGGTCACTATACTACTAGTGTAACCCTTATTTTTATTAGTACAACCCCCTTATTATACTGTTGTGCCCATGTAGTCCCCATGTTGTTATTATTTTTCCCCATAGAAGCCCACTATTGTTATTATTGTGCCCTTACATTATTATTGTTATGTCGACTCTGATTATATTATTACCCGTTAGATTCCTATATATAGAAAGAAGGTCATGTCATTTGTATCATCCAAGAATTTTTCATTTGTGTAATGTAAAGGAGGTTGCCCCCTATAAGAGGCATATTTATAAGGTGTTCATCTATCTTTTCTATGTTTTTGTGAGCTCGTTTCATAATATTTGGTATTAGAGATTTGGATTCTAGGGTTTCACTACTCCAAACAGGTCATCATGGAATTTTTGCTATAACATTTTTTCTGCAACGTTTCAGAAGCTAACAAAGAAAACCCATTTGAGATATATTTCATTGAACCTCAGGTCCAAAATTTAGATCTTGTCTTGTTATATTTTTGGAGATATGATCTGAGGAAGTCAGGGTTTTTGCAAGCTCCATAATTTCATCAAAAATAGGTCATCGTGGAAGTTTCACTATAACTTGTTCACTATAAAGTTTCAAAAGCTAAAACAAAAACCCATTTGGGAAGAAAATGGTCTAAACCGCAGTTCCAAATTTTAGATCTTGTCTCACTATATTTTTAGATATATGATCTAAGGAAGTTAGGGTTTTTGAAGACTCCTGAATTACATCTTAAACAAGTGATCTTTGGAAAATCATCATAACTTTCTCTCTGAGCATAAAATTGAAATTTCGTAAGAAGTTGCAGAAAGAGAATAGACTATTGTTTTCTGTTTATATTTTTCAGATCCAAAGGTCAAAACAATGACACGTGGACCTTCATACAAGTTCGCTCTACTGAAGAGGTATATAATCAGGTCATCGTGGGAGAATGTGCATAACCCTTTCTTGGAGAATCCAATTTCAATCAAACTAGTGGCATTGGAAAGAGAACACAGAGGGCTATTGCAGGTTGCGATTTTAGAACTAGAAAATATGAAATTACAGAGTTACAGTTATTTCAAGATCGAGCTCCTAAAATCAAGAAAAGCCAATATGATAAATTTTGATGGCAAGTATCCGATAAATTGGATACTACAAATATAGAAATATTTTGATGTACATGAGGTGCAACTGTTACAAAAGTTACGTATTGTATCTTCATATCTGGAACTAGATCAATTTTTATGGTATAAAGGGCTGTGTTCTCGTTAAGAACTTGTCACTTGGTCAATTTTCACGAAATAAATGACAGCATATTATGAACATACAAAGAGTAACACCTTCTTTAGGAAATTGCTAAATCTCAAAGAAAACGGTTCAATCGCAGAGCACATTGAAGATTTCAAAAAAATTGAATATAACGGTAAATGATATTCTAGAGAAGAAAAGGATTGATGTCTTCATAGGGACTTTAAAGGATAACATTCAACATGAGGTTTGTCTTTGGGAACCTGATTCATTAGAGAAGGCATTCGTGTTGGAAAGAAAAATGGAAAGTGGAATTATGGAAACAAGGAATCCTACCAATCATGACTATAAATATGGAAGTGTTTTTTCTTCCAACCTTCCACAATCTACAAGGTGTACACAACAAAAATTGGAAGAAAAAAGAGAAAAAAGACTTTGTTACATTTGTGACAGAAAATACACTAAAGGTCATAAGTGTGCTAAGAAGAAATTATTTTACATAGATTGTGAAGAGGAGGAAGAAAAGGATCAAGAAACATCGAAAGAAGAGGATATACACCATGAACCAACCCCAGAGACAGAAGAAATTTATCTAAACATATCTTCTAAAGAATTGGAAAGAATTACCACTACTCAAACTCTTAAGATAGAAGCACATATCAAGAAGAAAAAGGTTCAAGGAGTGAAATATCACATCAAGAAAGAAGAAATGAATCCGACCATATCTTGTAATGCATTGGATAGAATTACCACTCCTCAAACTATCAATATAGAAGGACATAGCAAGAAGAAAATGGTAATAGTGTTGATTGATTCGAGCAGTACTCATAATTTTATTCGTTGTAAGATAGACAAGGAATTGAATTGCTTCCCATATCTAGCACCATAGTGTCAAGTGATAATTGCAAGTGGAGGAACCATAAGCTTCTCCGGAAAGTGCCATAATATCAAGCTATCCATAGGAGAATATGTATTGAATATTCCAATGCTTTCCATTCCAATGGGTGGTGTTGATGTTGTACTAGGAGACCAATGGGTACAATAGCTTTTAATTTCAAGAACATTTCATGAAATTTTCTTTGGAAGGAAAGGAAGTTGAATTAAGGGGTATCACAGGGAAACTGGGAAATATAATCATCTCTAACGGAATAACACAGCTTCTAAAGAAAGAAAAATGAGGCATAACTGCACAATTATGTTCTCTAGATGTTCCCACATTGAAATCACCTATTTCTTTAGATCTCCAAAAATTCTTTTACAATCATTCCAAGGTAGTGGAGACTCCCAAAGGCCTCCCTCCTATTCATGATCATGATCATTATGTTCATTTCATTCCAGGAAGTTTTCCTCCAAAAATCAGGCCTTACAGGTATCTGTATGCCCAAAAGAGTGAAATTGAACATCTGGTTGCAGAAATGCTAGAGGCTGGTATAATTCAACCTAGTCAAAGTTATTTCTCTACTCTAGAAGTATTAATGCACAAGAAGGATGAGTCATGGCGCATGTGTCTAGATTATAGGGAGCTCAAGAAGCTCACTATTAAAGATAAATTTCCCATTCCTCTCATTGATGAATTATTGGATGAACTACATTGATTAATTTAATTCACCAAGTTGGATCTTTGGTTTGGATATCATCAAATCAAAATGAAGGCTAAAGACATTCTGGAAAAAACATTTAGATCTTGTGAGGGTCATTATGAATGTTTGGTTGTACATTTTGGCCTTACCAATGCACCTTCTACATTTCAAGGTTTGGTGAATTCCATTTTTAAACCCTTCCTTAGAAAATTTATGATATTATTTTTTTATGATATACTAGTCTATAGCAAGTATTGGAAGGATCATGTTCAACATGTTAACACGGTGCTCAAACTATTGGAGGAGAAACAAATATATGAAAAAAGCTCCAAATGTTTCTTTGGAGTACAAGAGGTGGAATATCTGGGTAATATTGTATCTCATGAAGATGTTAAGGTAGACCCTAGCAAAATTAAAGTCATTAAGGAATGGGAAATCCCCACATCCATAAAGCATCTATGAGGATTTCTCAGTTGACGGGGTATTCTCACATGTTTGTTAAGAATTATGTGAAAATAGCAGCACCTCTAACAACATTATTGGAGAAATATGCATTTTCATGGACCCTAAAAGAAACAAAGGCCTTTGAACATCTTAAAGAGGCAATGTGCCAAGAACTGGTCTTAGCTACGCCAGACTTCACAAAAACCTTTATTATGGAATATGATGCTTCAAGAAATTGAATTGGTGTTGTTTTTAATGCAAGATAAAATACCCATCGCTTTCAAAAGTTGTCTAATCAAAGGAAAGTATTTACGCAAAGCTATTTATGAGAAGTGTTGGCAATACTACATGCACTTAAGACATGGCAACCTTACCTAATGGGAGGACACTTCAACATAAAAATGGATCATGATAGTCTTGAATACTTTTTATAAAAAAGAATATCCTTTGAAGAGCAACAAGAATGGGTCACAATGATGTTGGGTTATGACTTTGAAATCATCTAGAAAAAAGGGAAGAAAAATGTTGTGGCAAATGCCCTCTCAAGAAAGGATAAGGATGTGGAAGAATTGTATTGTGATATTTCTATTATCCAACCAGATTGTATAAATGAAGAAAGGGATGAATGGAAGAAGGATGAAGAAGTGTGGCCGCTCATTCAAAAGTTGTAGAAGATCCTAGTTCAAACAATATTTCCATAACTTGACAAGGAAGGAAAAATCATATTGGAACTTGAAGCATTCATAGAACCGAGAAGTCGACAGATAAGAAATCGATCAATTTTAGAGCATCTCATCATTTTATACTGAAGCATCAATAACTACTTAAGTGTTGAGGACAACACATTTTGAAGGAGAGGGGCATGTTAGGTCACCATACTACTAGTGTAACCCTTTATTGTTATTGATACAACCCCCTTATTATATTTTTGTGCCCATGTAGTCCCCATATTGTTACTATTGTGCGCCATAGAAGCCCACTATTATTATTATTGTGCCCTTACATTATTGTTATGTCGGCTCTAAGAATTGTCATTTGTATCATCCAAGAATTGTTCATTTATGTAACGTAAATGAGGTTTCCCCCTTGAAGAGGCTGATTTATAAGGCGTTCATCTATCTTTTCTATCTTTTTGTGAGCTGGTTTCATAATATTTAATCGCTTCCAAGCTCCAAATTAAAAAAAAAAGGAACAAATTTTGACAATAAATGGTTGTTCGATAGCTAGGGGAAATTGTCACCTCGATAAAAAACACCACGAGATATTGTACGACTTGATCTCCTGCTTCATCCTCCCTATTTAACAACCCCTTGGTCAGCTCCTTCATTCTCGTCATCATCCTTTGAGTTTGGCAAGGCCTGTAAGTCTCCTCCATCATCATCATCATCCTCTAATATTAGCAAGGCCTCATGGTCTCATCCTGCATCCTCTAAGATTGGAAAGGCCTCTTGGTCTCCTCTTTCATCCTCATTATCACCCTTTGAGATTGGGAAGGCCTCATGGAGTTATCCCTCATCCTCATCATCCTTTGATATTGGCAAAAGAATGGCTTTGCTTTTATTTTGTGTGTCATAAGAAAATTTATTCGACCATACAAAAATATTTCAAACAATATTTCCTGACATAATATCATGATTCCATTCACTGCATTTGAATTATTAGATGAGAATATGTTCGAACGCCATGTATTTAAACTCAGAAACACAATTTCTAGATTACATTGTAATCTTTCTGAATGTTTTTCTTATAATAGTATTAATGGAATGAGGATACCAGTTGAAACCAAAAATATAATGAGTATACATTTTTTATTAATTTTGTGCTTAGTCACATCTAATGCATAGGTAGTGTGGTACAATTATATTCTTTGTCACATATGTCCTTTGATTGCTAATTTCCAGTAGTATTATTAAGGGACTACTGAGGTCATGAGTTCAATTATCCTCAACGCTCACAGAGTTAGTCTCTGCTAATAATCCAATGAGAAGTCATCCATTTGGGTGGATATGCTCCTATATTTCCTAGGAGATAAAGGGACTACTAGTTTCTTAAAAATTTCATTACATTTCTATGTGTATAATCGACCAAAACTACCTAATAAAATAGAAACTCTATAAGACGGAATATATTACTTGAGATTGACTTCATTCTCCATTATAAGCTCATTGATTTCAAGGAACTAGTGCATATTGTTCTAACTCCAAGAACTAGATACAATGGATTTATTACACATAGAATTAAGTCATCCCTCTAACTCTAAAATATAGTGATGTAGGGTTTTTATTTCGTCCTCCTCCCTAGCATTATTTTCTTTTATAATTTTTATATCTTCTAGAACATTGACATTAAGCTCAATCTATTCCCTCCTTCTCAAGTTCATTTCCATTTGATCAACTTGTGACTCACCCATTTGATTTAACACTTTATATATATTTTCATTACAACTGCTTCTTATATGCCCTTCATTGTTGCTAGTTCTCGAATCTTTTTCTTTATTAGTGCACATTTTGTTCCATATGTCTTTAAAGAGTTTTTTGCTTCTCAAGTTTGTAGGCCAAAAGTTTGCCTCCAATTCCAAAGCAGATCAAAGGATTCCTTTGAGCCCTATTCCTCTCAAATGTCTAATACTACTATTATATTTATCCTTATGCCTATCATTATATGCCAAGGTATTTTTGCACAAGCGACTTTTATTTTTTTACCTACTCTAGAACCAAAGCCCTAAAAAGAGGTGGCCATAAATGGGATTTTCAACAGTCTTGGAAGGAGTGTGCTATGGTATTTTCATAGAGATACATCAAATTAAGAGCACTAGTGAAATAAAGGTTTGTCAAACATAGGCCTTGTGAGGCATATATATATATATATATATATATATATATATATATATATATATATATATATATATATATATATGCATTGTATTTAGATAATTTGTTTCCTAGAACCCATCATAGGGTCAAAGATGTTCCTTTATTTGAGTTAGCCTTAGATGAAGACATGGTTCACTAGGATGTCTACCTGAGACACTATAAGGAACTTGCCAATTACTTTGACACTTCTATCGACTATATATACTGAGTTGGTGGCATTCTCATTCTTATTCCACCTCCTTCCTACATAACAACATCATTGCAAGTCATAAATTATTCCATTATAGGAGCCATTATAATTATGAGGGATTGTACATTGGTTCCCGTATAGTTATTCTTGCATAGGATTTCAATTTCATGCAAAGGTTGCATGCACCTAGTGTCTGCATGTTGTGAACTAAATGGGGTTTCCAAAACATTCATTGGGGTCCCTTCTCGTTTTATATTATAATTCCTACCTTCATTCGTGAGCCCGATGATTTGAGAACTTAATTTGACAAATAATGAGGATAAATGTATCATTGATATTTTATTAGAATAGAACTTCAACATTGTAAGAAACTAGGGTAGATTCCCCCACCCCATTTATCCTTTTACTTTTAATTGTCTTTCCTGAAGTTGGCATGCATGATTTTCACATTTATCATCTTCTGAACTAGGTTTACTAAGAATATGAGATTATCATTTGTTTTGAATGTTATACGTAATATTCTCTATTATACTCAAAATATCCTCCAGATTTTTATCCCTAGGTGAGTTTCATTGGCATGGGTGTTTTATAATCGTGTGTGAATCCCCCAAGATCTTAATGTTGGGTACTTGCGTTGTGGTAGGAAATATTAAGCCTTACAGCAATCCATGCATATATTCTTTTTTTTTTTTCATTTATCCCCATTCATATGCATGCTTTTTTAATTGAGTTATTCTAGCTCTATAAAATACCCATCCCCCTCCTCCCACCCTTGGATTTTTCTTTGAAGCTCAATCAAAATAAACAATCCAACTTTTTGAAATTTAAAAATTTTACCTTTTTATCGAATTGATGCCTTGGAAATTCATATAAACATTGCGGATTTTGATTCAGAGTAAATTGACAATTTCTCCCCCGGATGCGGGTGCTGGCACGTCAGAGGGGGTCAAGCCACATGCCCAGCATATGACGCCCCGTGTTAACCTTAATGTTTAATGGAATACCGCCATCATAGTTTCATGTTTCGCTACTCGAGCTCTGGGCATTCAATGCCGAGCAGAGTGAATTGATGGCGTTGCAGAATGCAGTTAATGGACACTCGCAACGAGGGAATGATGCTCGATATCAAGGGGCAGGTGAGGCGACGTAGACTCATTGGCATGGTGAAGTTGGGAAGGTGTGAGCGCAGAGGAATTCGAGGTGGGTGGATGTCTTACCACCTCATCACACAGTCTTGGCTTTCCGCCACTACAACACAAGGAATTGCCTTAGGTGGGAGCGGCAATTCAAGAGCATTCAAGGACAATTGGATGCGAGGAGTGAAATCTCCCCCTCCGGCGAAGTTTGCTCAGTGGTTTTCACGCCTATGTGTGGTTTGGGGCGAAATCAGCACTGTGCTTGCTTTTACAATTCACTTCAGGTACTCGAAGGAGGCAACAGGGAGTTCATGGCAAAGCTTCAGGAACGGCAACCGAGCAGAAGGGGACCAGGGCGTGGTTCATCCTCTCGACCCCCTGCAGCTGATGAGCACCACCATTGCTGCTGCTGCTACTGTTATAGGAGGGCAAGAGCCACACCAATTCCAGCCGGGTAATTCATGGAGGTTGGCAGCTCAAGTGAAGGAGAGCCAGTGCTTCCAGCATTTGGTTCAGTCGTGTTCACTCTTGGCAGCTCAAAGGATAATGTAGGTATCAATGCTCACATTTCAGTTCTTTTCACTAAAGTCCCTGAAGGAAATGTTGTTGGAAAACCTCCAGGATCGGTGGAGCAGCCTCCAGGAGGTACTGGTGAGGAGAGCCCTGTCTTGCAGCCACCAATTGAGGCGGGCACCTCAGGGAAAGAGATTCTGCACGCCCCCTCACATCCCCTAGATCCGGAACCTCAGGGCACTGCAAAGGATCCATGGACCACCATGTGGGAAGGAATCCCTGAGGGCCAAGGGTGGAGCTACATCGTGGAAGATAAAAGTCTCTGCGATGACTAAGCCTCCGACGCACGCACCGGCACATGCCTTTCTCTCTGAGCTCGGGTCCAGGATAAAAGTCTTTGCAGGTATTGGGGTTCTGGTCATCACTGTGTCTGTTTACTTGCAGTTTTTAATAATGTCTTGTTTATGTCGGTCTTGTTTACTCTCAGTTTTTAATACTATCTTGTTCATGTCGGTCCATTGTAAGTTCTTTGATGGACACGGTCCACAGTGAGTTTTGGAAGGAAGCCCCTGCGTGGGCCGTCACGTTCATGTTTAACTCAATGTGGTTCCAGGTTCTGATGTTAGTCATGTCATTTTGGTCTCCAGCCTCAGTAAGTTTTTGGAGGGATTTTGGAAGTCCTGTAGGTGCTGCCCCTGTGAGGGAGCTTTTTGTTTCAAAGCTAAGCTATCCAAGGTGCAACTTCTGGCCTTGGAAGGCATGTCTCACTGTTTGTAAAGTTTACCTGTAAATATAATACAATAGACTAGATAGTTTTTTACCGAGAAAAAAAAAAATTGACAATTTCTCGAGAATTGTTTTGTTTTCCTAATGATATGTTTTACAAAAAAAATTAGCTTCATATAATTTTTCGATTTTCCATTAAAAAAATGATTTTCCTTGTAAAGTTTCACATAACTTAAAAGGACTGTTTGTGTTGACATAGCATAAATTAGTATAAAATGTACAGTTTTTAATAAATATATAAATGAGCATGATCTATAGAAAGAGGACTAAGTTTTCAATATTAAAATTTTATTTTTTGATGAAATATTATATTTCTTTTTATTTTTCGAAATTGGAGATGTAACATTTCAATTACATTTTGTAGATGTGTGCACATAAGTTTCTTTTCAACTATTTAAGTAAATTGAAAAACCAAATTTATCATTTTCGAGTTTACTCGTAAACAAATATAGTGTTGTTTTTTGAAATATTTTTATTGTGTATATTTTATGTTATTTATTTTTTATTCGGCCTCTTTGAAACTATCCAAAAAGAATTCAAACATTATGTCTAAAAGAAATGATGAATGCCATATGAATTCAAAATTTCAAACTAATATTCCATTGGATAAATAATTTCATGATCAATCCAACATCATCAACTCTTCCAATTAAGGATAAATATTTCCCTAAGTCTACTTGGGTACAAAATGGTGTTGCAAAGAAATTTGCAAAAGGGGATTGTAGTTTTTAGGACATAAGGACATTTATGGAGTGCTTAAATTATAAATTCAAATAAATATATTGAGGGTTTAAGAAAGCATCAATTGAACCATTTACCTTGTTAACTAGGGACTCAACTGAGTTATAAGAATTGATCAATCTATTGAAATCTATCAAGCATTTACAAAAATAAATTTCTCCAAAATTCGAGGAGGTTCGATTTTTAAGGATATGAACGTTATATGAATCCGATAGATTTAGAATCAAGAAATATCTAAAATTTAATCTATTAGTAATTTAACCAAGTTTATATGATATTATTTCACTTAAAATGGAAGTTCAACTTCGTCTATGTTATGAACAACATTAAATTTTTTGTATGTTATTAATAAATATCATGTGTCAGTTTAATATAAAGCATGGAAATACTGATACACATGATTCATATTGGATTGTAAAAGGTGTAACAAATAGAAGACACACACACACACACACGCACACACACATAACATATTATGACTAAGCTCTTGTAGATAATATCAAAAGAAATAAAATCAAATAAAAATTATTTGTAGTTTACATCTTGAAATATTTTAAAATTGAATAAGACTTATTTTGATCATATTTGAGTTTTTAAAAATTGAATAAAACTTATCTCGATCATATTTGAGTTTTCTAAAATTAAATAAAACTTATTTCAATAATAAGGAATTGATTGAAACACTTGGATAACTATGTAAATTTAGGAAAGTTGATAACATCATAAAAAATTATAGAAATGTTATCATATGAGATTGTCTTATATCATGTTATGATGAAGATCTTGTAGTTAATCTCAAAAGAAATAATATCATAGAAATTCGTTGTAGATTCAAACTGCTAAAATAATAGACTTGAATATACTCTACTCATCAACAAAAAAAATTAAATGGTCGTGAAATCATGAAGAATACAAGATAAAGAATTCAATCAACACATTACAAAATGATTCTTGGGGAAAGCCACGGCTAAAAACCTTTGCACTTTGTATATTGCATTAGTAAGAAAATATGAGATGTTTACAATTCCTTGCTAAAGCCAGACCATAAGATCTTCTAGTTAATCTCAAAAGAAATAATATTGTACAAATTCCTTGTAGACTCAAACTGATAATTGTAATTTACTAAAACAATAGACTTGAATATACTCTACTTACTGACGATGGGCTTCTAAAGTTGGGAGAGAGGTCGAGATCCATGAGGGTTTTGCTTTAGGGTTTTGTCGTTGCTCACCATGGCAAGGCACAAAGGATGGAGATCAGATCCCTCCTACAGTTAAGTGGTTGTGGACAAAATCAAGGGAGTTGGATTGCATTGCTTCAAGAAACCAACAGAGGAGGTAACAAAGGCTCAGAATACATAAAAACTAGAAACTATCAGACCTTAAGGATAGGAAGAAAATCATGAGGAAGCTAGTAAAGAGAAGACGATAGAGGTTAGCAGTCCGAAAGTTACTCCTATGAGTACATCAAGGTCTATAAACCCAAGTCGACCATTACTCCTTGATTCGTTTTAAGTGCACCAGTGTTGTAGGTACATAAAGACCACATGTCAGGAGTATGCTATTATCTGTAAATTTATGGGGATTTGGCCGACGAAGAAGGATTTAGAAGAATGGAGAAGGAACCACTAGAAACCAAATGGGGAAATTTACCTTCACCTTGGGTCCAAGGGCTTCTTCGCGGTGGTGTTCATAAGCTTAGAGGATAAAGATAGAGTGATCGAGGGAGGACCCTATTTTTACACTTTTGCAGGCTTTATATGAGACCATGGGTAATGAAATTTGTCCCACGGCGAGAAACTTTCACCTCAGTGTCGATATGGATAAGAATCTATTCCCTTCCTTTAGATTATTGGCACCCAATGTCTCTAGAGGCTATCAACAACAAGCTAGGGCATCTAGGGCACTTCTGGATGCAATCAATTTAGAAGTGAATGATGAGGAATGGGTGTACGCGGTAGAATATGAACATGTCCCATTTAGGTTCCATAATGTCATGAGAATGGGCACCTATACAGGGACTGCCCATTGAACAAGCTAGAGAGCAATACAAAAGCCACTATAGACAAGGCTCCTGAAGGTTTTACTAAGGTTGGTGGTAAAGGGAAAGGATGCAAGAGGTTGCAAAAGAAAATTAATGAAGACGGACAACTGAGTGACAATAGCTTCAAGATATTAGATGAAGAAGGAGAAAACAATGGGACAAACTAAGAATTAGAAAATATTCCCACTAAGAAGGAAAGGGATAATAATATCAAGGATATACAGGACAACAACAAACAAATTGATGATATGAAAAGCATTATGGAGCTCAATAAGGACCATGAGATGAACACAAGTGAGGCTAGAATGGAAGACCATGAACTGCAGGAGATTCTGGAGAGGGAGAATTTAGATGTAGAAATGTTTCTAGAGCAGGCAATCACCAAAGGGGTAGACTCTCTGCCAAAAGAGGAGTTTTACAGGGTTCAACCTCTCTTCCTCTGGACATCAAAAATGAAGTGTTATAGAGTCAAAATAAACCATGCTATCCATGAGAATATGGGAGTGAAAATGGTGGAGGATACACCGATGCATTCTTCTAAGAACCTATGTAGGAAAAAAGGAGGAAAAATACAGTATGAGCTGCTGACAGAATGTGGGAAACTTATGATTAACTTAGGTAAGATGAGGGATCTTACTAGTTACTCCTTTACAAACCTTTCTTAATGAAACTTATAACCTAAAAAATTGGGGGTCTAGGAAGTAAAAGGAAACAAAGAACTCTTAGCAGTAGAATGAGAGAATAAAAATTGGATATGGTTTTTATTCAGGATACAAAATGTTCGATGGACAAGATCAAAGAGATACACAGAAAATGGTTAATCAAGTATGAGCATCTATAGGTTAAAGCAGATAACTTGGTGGGTGGGATTCTTACTCTATGGATCCTAAAAAACTTAGAATCCTAGATGTTGAAGCTTCTATGAACTACCTACCATTGTTGATTCAACCTTTGGGTGAGAAGGAGATCTACATGATCACTAACATCTATAGTCCTAAAAAACTAGAAGAAAAACTTAAGCTTCTCACATCCCTTGATAAGCTGAGAGAGAGATATCCTGATATGCCCTAGATTCTGGTTGGGGATTTCAATATGATTAGATCTCTTACAGAGAAAAAGGATGGTACCAGAAAACTAGGCAGAGATTCCATTGCTTTCGAGAACTTCGTGAATAACATGGGGCTAGTGGACACTAAAACAATGAATGACACTTGGACTTGAAATAATAAGAGGGGAGGGGCTTTTTAAGTCACCTCTAAACTATATAGATTCATAATCTTAGAGGACATCTTTCTTAAAGGCCTTGATATGTCAGCTTCAATCCATCCCTTCAAAGGCTCAGACGACTGGCCTGTCCAACTTGAACCTACTTTCATGGGTACAATGAGGAATATACCTTTTAGGGTTGAAAATGTCTGGCTCTCTCACCCTGACTTCATCAACAATATTGAAAAATTTTGGGTTTAAGATATGCCGTTCAAGGCACTAAAATGTTCATGTTGCAACAGAGACTTAAACACATCAAATCTAGGCTTAAATATTGGAACAAAAAAGAGTTTGGTAATATTTTTAAAGCCAAAAAAGAAGTTGAGCAGAAAATACAACGCATTAATCAGATCATCTTCTCATAAGTTTTTACCAAGGAATAGAAAATTCAGACTGACTCTCTTTAGAATGAATGGGATGATCAGTGGAAGAAGGAGGGGATTTTCTGGAGACAGAAATCGAGGGTGAAGTGGAATAGAGAAGAAGAAAGAAACATGAAGTTTTTTCATAGATCAACCTTAGATCATAGATATCATAACAAAATTTCAAAACTTAAATATTATCAAGGGAAAGAGCTCATCTCTCACAAAGAAATGGAATCTGTCCTAGCTCAACACTTCCTTACAATAGAAGAGAAGCCCCTCGTTGAAAAATCTTGGGTCATAAACAAATTCACCAATTTCATTCCTAAGCTTGTAACGAGGGAAGATAACCACAATCTTAACGTGCCAGTGTCTGAAGAGGAGGTTAGTGAAGTTACCTATAAGATGAAAAGTGGGAAAGCTCGTAGCCCTGATGGCTTTAATGTGGACTTCTTCAAAGCTTGCTAGAAAACAATCAAATAAGATATCCTTGATGTTGTGGAGGACTCTAGAATATCCAAAACTGCTTTGAAAGCTCTTAAAGCTTCTTTCATATATTTGATTCCAAAGTAGGAAAAATCTATGACATTGGATAGATTTGGACCCATAACATTAGGTAATGTGTTGTACCAAATTATTTCCAAAGTGATTGCTAATAGACTTAAGCCTCTTCTTCCTGCTCTTGTCTCAGAGAAGCAAACTGTATTTTTGGAAGGAAGATAGATTCTTAACAACATCATACAAGCTCACGAGGTGGTACACTCTCTTAAGAGCAATAAGCAAGTTGGTATGGTCATGTAGCTTGACTTATCAAAAGCATATGATAATCTAACATGTTCTTAAATTAGGGCAGTGCTAAAAGATTATGGCTTTGACCACAACTAGATAAGATGGGTTATGGCCCTTGTATCCATAACCAACTTCTCCATTTTGCTTAATGGCTCTCCGTCTAGAACCTTTATGCCTTCTATGGGTCCTAGACAAGGGGATCTGCTCTCCCCCTTCCTCTTTGTTCTCATGATGGAAGGGATAGGCAAAGCGATCAATATGGAAAATTCTGAAGGAAAAATCCAGGGTCTGAAACTTACTTTGGATGGTGTTGCTTCCACTCATCAACAATTTGTTTATGACACAATGCTGTAGGGCATTCCTATGGTCAAGGAAGCCAGAGACTTCAAAGAAATCCTGAATGACTTTGCATTGGCTATTGGTATAGAGGTAAACCTTGAAAAACCAAAGGTGTTTCTTTTTAACACTGACATTTCTATTCAGAGGAACCTCACTAGAATTCTTGGGCTTCAAAGGGACCAGTTACCTTCTAAGTACCTTGGAATGCCTCTTACTGAGAAACCTCTGAGTAAGGGAGTGTGGGAGCCAGTAACTAATAATCATTAGGACAAAGTCAGGAAATTGACATGTACATCTTCAAATATGGCAGGGCGTCTTATGCTTACTAAGGCTGTCCTATAGGCTATACCCATTTTCATGTTTTCAGCTCTTCTCAAGCTCTTAAATGATTTATGCAACAAATCAGGAGTATTCAACGAGATTTTATTTGGGGCAAAGGGGAAGAGAAAAATAAGTGTGCTTTGGTAGCTTGAGACAAGCTCTATAAACCTAAGGCCCATGGTGGTTTGGGGCTACATGACCCTAAAATCATTAGCAAAGTTTTAGAAGCCAAACTTTGGTGGAGGTAGCTCAAGGAATCAGCCACTCCTTGGGCCAAGCTTTGGAAGAAAAATTATGCAAATAATTGACAACAGAGGGATCATATATGAATGTTAGGGCTCATCAAGGGCTTCCACATTTGGAACCTTACTTGGGAGAATAGAGCCATGGTTTCTGGGAGATCTGAGATGGGAACCTTGCACGGTTTTGGAAGGATAACTGGAAACAGGAACCAAATTTGTTTAGCGGAGTACTAAATACTCTCAAAAATGACATTGAAAACAAAGGTTTAGTTATGGTAAGTGACTTCTGGGATCAGGTAATGAACAATGGTAAATGGAGAATGTGGAAGGATCTAAGTTATAGTGAAGAGAGTCCTTTGAAGGCCCAGACAGAGTCTCTTGCTCTTTACTTGGAGCAGAGGAAGATTTTGGTGTCATCCTCATCTGACCAACTGAGATGGGGTCAAAACACGGAAGGAACCTTCAACCTCAAAGAAGCCAAACACATGGCCCTAGGTTTCGATTATCCAAACCTTGAATAGGTTTGAAATGACGTTTGGCAAAACTTACAATGGATGAAAATTAAGTTATTTATGTGGTTAGTTCACTAAAAGAAAATTATGACATGGGAGAATCTTCTCAAAAGGGGCTTTGTTGGCCCATCCAAATGTAATGTATGTGGCCTACATGAGGAGTTGATGGAACATTTAGTAAACCCGTGCCCCTTCAGCTCTACCCTGTGGGATTGGGCGGCCTCAGTCTTTAGGAAAACTGACAGGGATAGACTTAGCATCACCAACACATTGAAGAATTGGGGGGAAGACTTCTCAGGTAATGAAATCATTAACAAGGTTTGGACTCTATTTCCAGGCTTTATCATCTGGGATGTTTGGAAAGAACACAACGGCAGTATTTTCAAGAACAAAACAGGCTCGACCCAAAACATCATTGTCCAAATTTTACGATAGCTTAAAGATACAGTAGGAGCGATTATGCAGAAAATTCCTAAGGACCCTCCTTTGCCCCGGATGCTCGCATACTGCTGTAGTTGGGTATCCATTCTCTAGTTCCCAAAGGCACTGTTAAGGGTGTGAGAAAAACAACTGCTGGTAAAGGTATCTCGTAGACTCCTTCTCATTGTTTTTTCAAAATCAATATAGATGGGGTCTCTAAGGGTGACCCGGGGATGGCTGGATTTGGCGATGTCATAAGAGATGAGTAGGGGTGCATAAAGGATATCTTTCATAGTCATTTGGGGACTACCACTAATAATATGGTAGAGCTCATGGCCTTAGAACAGTGCCTGCAGATCCTGATGGAGTAAAATTTACAAAATGCCATCATTGAATCTGACATAGAATTGGTCATGAATGAGGCCAAGAAAATGTGTAATGGAAAATAACCTAGAAAAGTGTTGAAGCATTGGAGGCTCTTGCGATCGTTTAGCGTATTCATTCCCACTTGCGAGCCTTGAGAACTTTCGGCTTCGTTCATGTGCAAAGAAAAGCCAATATGGTAGCTGATTGTCTAGCGAAGGAAGGGGTGCTATGTAAGGAGAGCTATAGTTGGTACGATTGGGAGTCTATACCATCTGCTAAACTACATGAAGGTTGTCAACAATAGGTAGCCAAAATCATGGCATACCTTCGTACCATGAATAATGAGCAGGAGGAAGACTAGTAGGTGTTGAAGGAATGACATAAACTCGAAGTGAAGAGAAGGATGAAGAGGTAAGGTAGCGGTGCACAAGTAGGGTGCAACTATTTGTAACCCACATGCTAGTTGAATGGTCGCAGATCATAGGATTTAAGTTCCTCTACTATCATATGGATATTGGCTTTTAAAGTTGTTTGAGGTGAAGTCTAAGAGTGCACCTAAAGTTTTATAGACTAAGGTTTATAATCTATATGAGCTATGGGAAGTAGTTAAGTGTCACGCAAGTTCTCGATGTGATGTTGCAACAACCGTCGGATCAAGAACAAAATCGACGACGAAGATGTAATCACAAATCACATTCAGTAAAAGAGTTTGGTTAGCGATAAACCCAGATTTTTGATATTACGATGAGCTGAGGTTTGCAATGTTGCAATGGACTATGGACCATCAGATCAAAGGGTTGATCGAACGACAGAGGTTAACTCTTGCATTTCACAGGAATCAAGTGTTGGCAGCTTGTGGAAATTGCGATGTGCAATAAGCTGAGAATGTGATGAAGAGTGGAACGTTGGATCATGAAGTTGATCAACGACAGAGATTGAAGAACAATAGAAAGGCTTGGGAAAGAGAGGAACCAAGTAAGTATAATTTTGTTATTATGTTTAATGTTTTGGGTTTTGGTGACCCTGTTTTTTGTTTATCATCAACAGGTCTGTCTTTTTCGGGTCTTTACACTTGTAAATACATGTACTATATGTAATATTTTTCTTCAGTTAATTGAAGGCTCCACTATTACTTGACAAAAAAAAGGAATATACTCTACTCATGAGAAAAAAAAAAAAAAATGATCGTGAAATCATGAATAATACAAGATAAAGAATTCAATAAACACATTACAAAATTATTTCCTCGGGAAATCCATAGCTAAAAACCTTTTCACTTTGTATATTTCATTAGTGAGAAAGTATGAGAAGATTACAATGCTTCGCTAAAGCCCGAGTAACCTCTACACTACCTTTATGTGTCTCACAACTTCCTAAACAAGGCTAGGTCAATACTTAACCAATTTATTGGTTTCCCAAGTCCCTATTTCCTTGCGTTGTTTCCTTAGGAATTAAACTCTATTAATTAGGGAAATTATTCTATTGGAGTTACGCAATCCTCATAAGCCCTCCTTTGAGTGCATGCACCATATGTACAATTTTGATGATTACACAATGGATAGTACCGTGCCCTTCAACTCCAATCTCAACTGGGTAACTCTCATATATGACATGCATGAGTTATGTATGAATGAATCATGAGTTAACTAGTTGAACACATGAAGAAACACCTACTAGTTTAGTTCACTTTAAATCAATGAAACTAGTTTAACTGACTTTAAATCAGTGAAGCTGAATTAATTAATTACAACTCAAAAAAAACTCAACCAAGGCTCCCATAATGTAGGAGACACTCTACATCACTCAAGTTTGACACTCAACTTGAATTAACTTAGCCGAATAAGTCAATTTAACTTAGTTAACTCATACAAGTTTTCTTGTGATGTAGAATTACAATTTTATTACTAATTTAGTTCAAGGAAAAAATTAAATTAGGATTCTCTTGTTACATTTTCAACACTCCGTTTCAATAAGAAAGGGATTATTTTCTACCTCTATGGAACTCGAATATTCCTTATGACAGTGCCTTAGTTAACTTATATGCATCTTTCTCCTTTGTAGAAATGTAATCCAACCACATGATTCTCCTCTCGACACAATCTCATAGATGGTGATATTAGATGTCAATATTCTTGGACTGATCGTGAAAAACTGGATTCTCAAAGAGTTTGATAGAACACTAATTTCCACATTAAATCACCGTAGGACCAACCTGTTGATCAAATAACCCAACAAGTATCTTCCTCATCTAGATATCCTCACACGTTGCTTGAACAACACCTGTTATACCAAGAAATTGTTACTGACCCAATACGAAATATTCCCCCTAATGTGCTCATGTTGTCGGATGGACTCCTGGCCCAATCTACATTTGTGAAGCATTGAAGCTTCACTCCCTCTGTCCCTTTGTACCAAAGACCAAACTAAGTGGTGCCTCTGAGGTATCTCAATACATGTTTGGCTTCCTTACAACGAACTTTTGTTATCTTAACCACTGCTTGACTAAGTTGGTTAACTAAAAAATATATGTTTGGTCATGTGTTCACCAAATATATAAGCCAACCCACAAGCTGCATATAGAAATTATCCTCCCCTACTTCACTTGAAGTATCATTTTCCTTCTTTCAATTTTTTACGAGAGGAGTCTCCACGGGTTTGTTGCTCTCTATGTGGAGCTTCTTCAGTATCTCATTGACATAGTTGCCCTGAGAAACAAAGAGTTCATCATATACTTGACATACTTCCACTTCAAGGAAATAATGCATGAGCCCGAGGTCCTTCATCTCGAATTCTCTTTCAATATCCTCTTTGTAGGATTTTACTAGCTTCTCATCACTTGTTAGAATTAAATCATCAACATGTAATACTATAATCGACAATTTACCTTTAACAATAATATGGTAAAGGTTTGCATTTTCTTCACTTTTCGTTTATTCTAACCTCGTCGAATAACTAACAATTCAGGTGTACCAAGCACGTGGTGCTTATTTCAATCCATACAATGGTCACTTGGGTCTTTAGAAATTCCATTATCTGTTCAAGGTCTCAAATCCTTTTGGCTCCTCAATGTACACCTCTTTTTGAATCACTCCATTGAGGAAGGTTGTCTTCACATCCATTTGATGTATCTTCCATCCCATTTACATTGAAACTACAAGAATAGATTTGATTGAAGAGTACCTTGCTACTATACCAAAGGTCTCCTCGTAATCGATTCCCTCCCCCTTACAGAACCCTGTGGCCACAAATATGGCCATGTGTTTCTATAAAATCCCATCTAATAATTTCCTTATTTTATAAAGCCATATAGAACTCACCACTAACCCAGATGTTGGTCTTAGGACACTTTCCAAATACGTTTTTTGATAATGGAGTCATACTCCATACCATGGCATCAATGCATACTAGTTGTTATACTACATCGTCGAATGAGGATGCCTTAATATCTACACTCTCACTCATCATGGCCATGTAGCCACTATATTAAGTTAGTTACCTCCTGTCACTATGCTATGATGTTGGTTCTCCCACATTCTCTCTAGCATCATACATTAATTTTTCAGCCTCTCTGGTGCACTTCCTTCAATCTCTAGAAGTTTCTACACGAGTGGGTGCTTCCAATCTTCTCTCCTCTGCATGTGGCTACTCCACATCATCTCTAGGTCTTCCTTTGAAGCTAAAATCTCCTCATGCACATGTAACTAAAGCTCACTCTCAAGGGAAAATCTCATGGCATTCTCTTCATAAAAATTCAGATATCTAAAAACCACTATCATCCTGTGATATGGAAGGTACACCTAATAGTTGTGATGTGTATCAGTGTACCCCACAAATATGCGCAACTCAATTGTTGGTTTTAGATCTTTCCTTGCATCCTCGGTAACATGATAGTAAATTGATGAACCAAAGACCTTTAAGTGTGACACATGTGGTTTCTTACCTAAAAAGGTTTCTTCTATTGTGCTCATTCTGAGAATCTGATGAGGACTCATGTTATGCACATATACAACTATCTTGCATGCTTCAACCTACAAGTGCAATGCTAGGCCCTAATCATATAATGTTGCACATTCAACTCCATCAATACTTTTGTTCTTACTTTAAGCCACCCCATTCTATTGTGGGTTATTGGGAGCTATTAAATCTCATCGAATGTATTATGATGAATAAAATTTATTGAATTCATTTGACACATATTCTTCATTGTTATCATTGCTCAGAGCCTTCATTTTCCTGCTAGTCTCATTCTCAACAAGTGCTTTAAATTCACAAAATTTAGAGAATGTTTGACATTTATTTTGCATGAATAAAATAGAGCACTTTCATGAGATGATTTACAAATATTCCCTAATACCTATTTTGGGATATGGAGGTTGTCTATAATGATCCACACACATCTTTGGTGTGCTTTCCCATGGAGGTTGTCTATAATGGAGGTTGTCTATAAGGTGGTTTTGGTGTGCTTCCCCATTGTATACCATTTTCATGTATCTCTCTGCTATAGTTTACCATTGGGAAGCCCCGTAGAAATCTACTACATGATATTTAGAGCTCCATTATACAAGTGACCCAATATTTTATCCCGCAATTCACCTAATTCTTGGCTCTGCACCTTCTCTGCTTTTGTGCTCAAAGAAGCATAGCCTTTTACATCGAATTTGTAGAGGATCTTCACCCGAGTTCTGATCCTCGTCACTTTCTGTGAGGCTATGTGACAAAGGAAATAATTTCCTTTGCTATAAACCTTAACATGGCCATGGTGCTCCAACATAGTAACTCAAACCAAATTCTTCTTCAAACTAAAAACATACATGGCGTATTTTAATGTGATAAGAGAACTAAACTTCCTTTTAAAAGTAATAGTATTGACATCGATCACACTATACTTTCCATCATCTCTCATTTCGGTGTGCATATG
The DNA here is from genome assembly GCA_031772625.1 of Pinus tabuliformis. Classification (NCBI taxonomy): domain Eukaryota; kingdom Viridiplantae; phylum Streptophyta; class Pinopsida; order Pinales; family Pinaceae; genus Pinus; species Pinus tabuliformis. The sequence continues at coordinate 473,207,654 of CM062810.1, read as the reverse complement.
GAGGCCATTCTCCTTCAAGTCACATAAGAATTATTTGTGTCAATCATGTTAAATGAGGCTTGCTACGAAACCAGCTCACAAAAATATAGAAAAGATAGATAAACACCTTCAAAATAAGCCTCTTTGAGGGGGCAACCTCATTTACATTACACAAATGAACAATTAATTGATGATACAAATGACAAGACCTCCTTTATATATATGAGTCTAAGGGGTCATAATATAATTAGAGCCGACATGACAATAATAATGTAAGGGCACAATATTAAAAATAGTGGGTTTCTATGGGATACAATAATAACAATATGGGGACTACATGGGCACAACAGTATAATAAGGGGTTGTACTAATAACAATAAGGGGTTACACTTGTAGTATAGGGACCTAACAAGGCTCCACTATCAAGATACCACAAACTACCGATCACTAATGTCACCTTGTATGAAATGACGGTGAAATCAAACTTGAATTGTGAAGAAAGTGCTTCATATGCCACTCATCCTAAGGGATTTTTCCATCCTTCTTTTGTGGAAACTTCGTGGCACAGTGACCTACCTCATAATACTGAAAACATTTAATCTTTGATAATTCCTTCTTCTTTCCACTATGAATAGAATATGATTTGGAATGGCATGAGTTCCCTTTCCTTTTATTTTCCTTTCTAGATGGGGCACAATTCTTCTCATCATCATGCTTGGAGGAGGATCCATATCTGGTGTTCCATCGAATCCCTTCTTGCACCAAGTCGGACCACAAATTCTCCCACTCTAATAGCCTCTCCCTCCCATTTACTGAATCTTAGTAGTTGTGCCATCTCTTGGGCTGGCCTAGAGGTGCTAAGTTAAGCATATCATCTTCAACAACTGTAACACCAACACTTCCAATCTCATCGAAAAATTGGTTGAACATAGTCAAATACTTTGATATTGTGTCGGCATTCTCCATCTTGATTTTCCTAAGCTTGTCCTTCACTACCAACTTCTTATGGTCACTATTTTTTTGAAACATATATTTTAAGTCCTTCCACATTGCATATGGAGTCTCCTTACAATGTGGATTTGATATAATATGACATCAAATTCCTTCTAAGATAATCCTTCTCAACTTTACAATATATTTACTCCACTTTGTCAGATTTTGAGCATCAATATCTCAAGGCCTAGGAATATATTTCTCCATGAATTCCTTAAGCCTATTGTCTTCAAACACTACCTCCGTCCTATTCTTCCAACAAATATAGTTCAAACTACCCTGAAGGGAATATTTGAGTCTCAATATGTAGAATGACATCGTGCTAACTCTAAAGAATGATACAACAAATTCAATTTCACCTACAAAAGACAAGCTTGTATTCTCCTCTTCTAGGGTGATTTCTACTATGATACCATGTAGAAATTCCTTATAGATTCAAACTACTAATTATAATCTACTAAAACAACAGACTTGAATCTACTCTAGTCATTAATGCAAATAATTAAATGATCAGCAAAACACGAAGCATACCATATAAAGATTTCAATAAACACATTGCACAATGATTTCCTAGGGAAAGCCACACAACTAAAAACCCTTGACATTTGTATATTGTATTAGTCAGAAAATATGAGAATATTACAATGATTTTCTCAAGCGTGAGAAACTTGTGCATCATCTCTATCTGTATCATAGCTTCCTGGACAAGCCTAGACCAATACTTAACAAATTTCTCAATTGGAATTACACAATCCTCATAGGCCTCCTCTCACTACATGCACCACCTGTACAATTGAGATGACTCTAAAACTGATATTACATTCCCCTTGAACTCAATTATCAACTAGATAACACTCATGTCTAATATGCATGAGTTATTTCTGAATGAATTATTAGTTAACTGGTTGAACACATGGAGCAACACCCCACTCTTTGACATCTTACTAGTTCGTTTATCAGTTGGAACTAGTTTAACTTACTTTAACTGAGTTAAACTAAATTACTTAATTAGAGATCAAAATAAACTCAACTAGCGCTCCTATAATGTAGCATACAATCTACACGAGTCATGTTAGACCTTCAACTCAAATTAACTGAGTTAAATAAGTAAATTTAACTTAGCTAACTCGTACAAATTTTCTTGTGATATGGAATTACAATTTTATTCCTAATTTAATTCAAGGAGAAATTAAATTAGGATATTCATGTTTCATTTTCAAAAAATATTGAATAAAACTCATTTTTTGTTACCTTTGGCATATTTTAAAATTTAATAGAAGTTATTTCAATCCTATTTGTGTTTTTTAATTAAAAACCTATATGGAACGTATTTGTAGTACTTTCCACATGAGTATTAAAGTGATACATGATATATTTTAGTTCATTTTAAGTATCAAAAATACTTGCATGATAGTAATATTGTACTTATATCATGTTATGGATAAGCTCTTGTATATGATGTCAAAAGAGATAAAATAGAATAGTTTTTTTTAGTTATTTTTAGAAGGCATCATTTAAAATTGAATACAATTTATTTCAATCCTATTTATGTTTTTTAATTGGACCTTCAAATCATAAATTGATTGAAATATACTTATAAGAGTTGGTCATGCAATGATATATAAGTGATTTTCAAAATTTTCCATATATACACTTTTTAAGCTATAATATTGATGACTTTAGAATTCAAATAATTTATTTTTAAAGTCATTGTAATAGCATACATGTTGATTGCAGAAAAAGACATTTTTCACAAGCCAATATGAAGCATATCTGTAGTTATTTCCATGCTCAATATTAAATTGATATATGATATATCTTAGTTCATTTTATGTATCAAAGTAAGATGATACTTATATGATGTTGAGACTAAGCTCTTGTAGATGACCTAAAAAGAAATAAAATAATTGATTAAAACATTTTTTTTTGTTTACATGACATCTTTTAAAATTTAATAACACTTATTTCAATTTTGTTTTTGTTTTTTAATTGAACCTTAAGATAGCCAAGTAAATTTAAGAAAGTTCATAATTAATTATATAAAATTATAGAATCATATATTATTAATTGTTTTGAGGCCATTTACAAGAGTTTAGTCATACATATGACTTAAATATAATGTTATGACTAAACTCTTGTAAATGGCCTCAAAAGAAATACAATTTATCTATTGTTTACAAGACATATTTTAAAATTGAATTTAAAATTTATTTCAATCCTATTTGTGTTTTTTAATTCAACCCTCATATATTTTAATTAATTTTAAGTATGAAAGTAACTTGCATTATAATTTAGGATTGTATTTATTTTCTTAGTCTATGAAATGGGAAATCCATAAACTTTAAAATTTAATGAACATCCATAAAAAATATTAATAAAATTCCATAAACATAAATAATGAATGTATCAATAAAATTTTCATATGGAAACATATGTCAATTACAAATTTTACATGAATATCCATCAATGGAAATAAAAGCATCCATAAACTAAAATAATGTTGATGTACATCCATAAATTGTCCATGTATGAAAATATACAAAGTATGTAGATCACATGTGAATGTGCCCTATGAAATGGGCTTGAAAATATATAAACTATCCCCTCTAGGTACCACAATAACTCCTATATGAGCTATGCTACGCAAAGTGATTGTCCATAATTTGGTACTCCAATATAAAACATTCAAATTCAATCTAATTACATCATTATTTGTACAAAATAAGCAATATGGAAATAACTTATTTTGAACCAAATTTAATTATATATATGAATATAATAAACTCATTCAAGTCCAAATGCAATTCATTTAGGATGGGGGTCTAATCAATCTGGGTTTGGTTCTCCACTGCTTGAGGCTGAAAGGTTGGGGCTTGCATCGATTGACCCACATCTTAAATACCTTTATACCTAACATCTAGGTCATGCATCCACATAATTGTGACATCGAGAACACTTTGCATATAGGGATGTGTACACTATGGAAAGGACAAATTATAATTATTTTCCAAACTAATTAGCATTCATGTAACTTAAAAAAAGAAAATGATGAAATCTTAGGAATATTTTTTTTTACCTCAACTATCGTTCCATGTGGTTGTACATACTGACTCTCCTCCACGTGAGTGTCATAAGGTGAAGGTGGAGGAGAATCCATGGATATATGAATTGGTGGAGGTTGGTTTGGTTGATAGATTTCCCCTTGGATGACCTCACAAACTCCTCCATGTAGCTAGGTTATGTCTACATATTATCATGAACTTATTAATATAAACGAAATATAATAAAAACTAAATTAATATAAATAAATATGTACAATTTGAAAAAAAGATTCAAAATTTTGGTACATATGAACTTAATATGTGTCACACGGATCGTGCACCCCCCAAGTGTCATGGATGACATCAAGAAACATACATGTATATGAAGAAAGGTAGTAAATGGGTAGACTCATGAGATATGAATCATCATATAATGGAATTGGCAAATAATGATGTAATGGTGGTGGTCTCCAGAAATGAAACATGTGCATTGGCCAATATCATCTACATGCTATTTGCAATGGTATTCTTGGTTTCAGAGTTGAGTTGTGATGACTCCTCTAGCTTTGTTAGAAATACCATGCTCTAACATAGTAGTGGAAACAATCTTGGAGGTGGTGGTACATGTGAGCCTCATCGTGATCATAAGTGTGTGCCAAGACATATCCATAAAAGTCAGATACTATGTTGGTGTAATCTAGACTTATATGTAGCACAAAAGCAACACATATATGTTTTGAGAACTAAAAGGGGACCTATTTGAAGTTCACCCCAAGCTCCAATGAATTGATCATAAACAAAAGGGGTTACATCAACATTCTTAAAATATCTTAGTGGAATCAAACCTCGATGTCTAGAAACACGTTCTAGAAGGATGTTGAACAACTCCCCATGAACATGAATGTTCTTTGCGGGTTCTTTCACCAACTCTCAAGTATGTGGGCCTCTAACTTCCTACCTCATAATCATTTGTATGGAATGTAGGAGGTGACTTTGTCGGCCCACACTCTATTATGTATGGATCAACCTGTCAATGCTATCCAACATCAAAGAAACAATATGTCTAGTAGGTGAACTAGTAGTTATTTTATGCACCTCTCATGTCATCCATGTATGTCGGGTCGTAACATCCTCCAGTGTGATCCTATTTGTAGCATCATGCCATGAATGGATGGATGTTGCATTTTGAACCTCATCTTCCTCCTATTGAGGGTTTACAAATCATAAACATAATTTAACATATATGTAACAATGCATAAGCATAATAACATGTACATTAAATTCAAACACATGAGTTGAAGAAGATTTAGAAAAATTGAAGTCAATTTCAAGATATTAACACACAAAGTTTAAAGAGGATTTAAATATGCACCTATAGCATGTGAAGATGACCCACTATGTGTAATATAATCATCATTAGAATTGGAAACATTGCCTCTCACAATATGGCTAGTGTCAAAGCCAAGATTCATGAGTGGAACATACACTCTGGTTGGGCTACATGATCTATCATGAGCCTGACTATGTATAGCAGATCCCCGCACACTTTGATGACATATGGTTGGGGGTTGTATAGAAGACGACTCTGCATATTAAAAATAATTCATATTTAAACATATACAATAATCTTAAAAAAGTGTTGACTAAACTATTGTATATAATACAAAACTATTACATATGATACATATAAAATAATCGAAGAAAAATATGTTGACTTAGGAAAAACATTGACAAGAAAATAATTTCTAAACTCAAGTAGAATAATCTAGCGTGAAGTCCTAAACTTTAATTTCTATTTTTTGATAATTTAGCAACCAAAGTATCGAGTTCCATGTAAACACAATCAAAATGAGTGATCAAATATATCTTTACACTTGTTCCCATTTTGAAATAATGCATTTTATTCATACGGCATAAATATGTAAATATATATGTAAAAGATTGAAATAAACCTATTTAAAAAACAAATAAAATTTATACCAACCAAATACTCTAATAGACTTTAATTTCTTATAATGTTTGACTTGACACATAAAAGGTACTAAGTACAAACACATGAAGACAATGTTTTTAGTACAACACACTACATAATGAAACAATATGATACAAATTAAAAAAGAGTCAAAATGTTTTTTTTCACTTTAAATGAGTTTTCCATATTAAATTTAATATATGAATGAATTATGCACTTTTGAAATTTCAACACATAATTATAAAATTATATATTAATTGTTATAATTATGATATTATGTTATATATAATGTATAATAGTTTGTAGTGATGTTATATATATGTTAGGTTATATATTGTTATAATACATAGTTATGTGATTTTGTATATACATGTTTTGTGCTATGTTATGTGATATGTTAAATAATTTTAAGTTATTTTAAATGATACGTGCATGTCTTTTTCTACGGATATTATATATATATATATATATAATTTTGTGCTGTTATATAGTTTTATGATGTTTTATATATAAATTAATTATTGCTAATAAAATTTAATTAAATAACAAAAATTTCTGTTATTTTATTTTTAGCTTTAAAGATAATATTTTGTTTAAGTAATTAATTTTTAAAAACTAATGATACTATATTTATCATTAAAAAATAGTTAAAATATAAATTAAACTAAATTTAAAATAACAAAAAAATCTTATTTGATAAACATAATTTTATCCAGCGATTATATTAGTTATGTTAATATTAACTTTATAGTTTGTTTATTTATTGGTTATCGTTTAGGTTGTCTTATATTTTGGAGTTATTTTGACATATTTTTTGTAAAATTTCTTTGAAATTTAGAATACATTTTAAATAACAAAAAAAATTTTGAAAATTTGTTTCACTAAATTCATAAGAAAAACTTCAAAACATAAAATAATTAGAAAAAAAGGTTTTACAATCCAAATATAGAAACAAAATGATAATAAATATGTTATCATTATAATTATTGAAAACTTATTCAATGAAATATAATAAAATAAAACAACTTAAATGATCTATTTTTTGGGGCTTCTTTTGTAGTTTTCTAGGATTTTGTTTTGGTTTTCAAATATTTTCTTAATGGTTTTTTAGGTTGTTTATTTTCCAAAGGTTTTCTTGGTGTGGTTTTAATTGTTTTTGTATAGTGGCCTTTCATTTCAAATTAATTTATTTCTTTTACAAGAAATATATGATAGGAAACTTACCTTCATTACTCCATTGAGCCCCGGGCGAACGAGCCCGTATCAAAAATGCTAAGTTGTGACTCGAGGTTGGCTTTGTGCACGCTCGTACAGTTCGTTTGCCCGGCTCTCCCTTGTCGCTTCGTTTGGGTCATTCGGGCGGGTCGTTTGAGGGCGCCCGCGTGAACTCCTTCGTGCGGGTCGTTCGGGCGAGGGCGCGCCCGGGCGAACGAGCCCGTATCAAAAATGCTAAGTTGTGACCCGAGGTTGGCTTTGTGCACATTCGTGCAGCTCGTTTGCCCGGCTCTCCCTTGTCGCTTCGTTTGGGTCGTTCAGGCGGGTCGTTTGAGGGCGCCCGCGTGAACTCGTTCGGGCGGGTCGTTCGGGCGAGGGCACGCCCGGGCGAACGAGCCCGTATCAAAAATGCTAAGTTGTGACTCGAGGTTGGCTTTGTGCACGCTCGTGCATCTAGTTTGCCCGGCTCTCCCTTGTCGCTTCGTTTAGGTCGTTCGGGCGGGTCGTTTGAGGGCGCCCGCGTGAACTCGTTCGGGCGGGTCGTTCGGGTGGGTCGTTCGGGCGGGTCGTTTGAGGGCGCCCATGTGAACTCGTTCGGGCGGGTCGTTCGGGTGTGTCGTTCGGGCGGGTCGTTCGGGCGGGTTGTTTGAGGGTGCCCGTGTGAACTCGTTCGGGCGGGTCATTTGAGGGCGCCCGTGTGAACTCGTTCGGGCAGGTCGTTCGGGTGGGTCGTTCGGGCGGGTCGTTTGAGGGCGCCCGTGTGAACTCCTTCGGGCGGGTCGTTCGGGTGGGTAGTTCGGGCGGGTCGTTTGAGGGCGCCCGTGTGAACTCGTTCGGGTGGGTCGTTCGGGCGGGTCGTTTGAGGGCGCCCGTGTGAACTCGTTCGGGCGGGTCGTTTGAGGGTGCCCGTGTGAACTCGTTCGGGCGGGTCGTTTGAGGGCGCCCGTGTGAACTCGTTCGGGTGGGTCGTTCGGGCGGGTCGTTTGAGGGCGCCCGTGTGAAATCGTTCGGGTGGGTCGTTCGGGCGGGTCGTTTGAGGGCGCCCGTGTGAACTCGTTCGGGCGGGTCGTTCGGGCGAGGGCCGTATCAAAAATGCTAAGTTGTGACCCGAGGTTGGCTTTGTGCACGTTCGTGCAGCTCGTTTGCCCGGCTCTCCCTTGTCGGTTCGTTTCAGTCGTTCGGGCGCCCATGCAAAATCGTTCGGGCGGGTCGTTTGAGGGCACCCGTGTGAACTCGTTCGGGCAGGTCGTTCGGGTGGGTCGTTCGGGCGGGTCGTTTGAGGGCGCCCGTGTGAACTCGTTCGGGCGGGTCGTTCGGGTGGGTCGTTCGGGCGGGTCGTTTGAGGGCGCCCGTGTGAACTCGTTTGGGTGGGTCGTTCGGGCGGGTCGTTTGAGGGCGCCCGTGTGAACTCGTTCGGGCGGGTCGTTTGAGGGCGCCCGGGTGAACTCGTTCGGGCGGGTCGTTCGGGCGAGGGCCATATCAAAAATGCTAAGTTGTGACCCGAGGTTGGCTTTGTGCACATTCGTGCAGCTCGTTTGCCCGGCTCTCCCTTGTCGGTTCGTTTCGGTCGTTCGGGCGCCCATGAAAAATAGTTCGGGCGGGTTGTTTGAGGGCGCCCGTGTGAACTCGTTCGGGCGGGTCGTTCGGGTGGGTCGTTCAGGCGGGTCGTTTGAGGGCGCCCGTGTGAACTCGTTCGGGCGGGTCGTTTGAGGGCGCCCGTGTGAACTCGTTCGGGCGGGTAAACGGCGGGAGTAACTATGACCCTCTTAAGGTAGCCAAATGCCTCGTCATCTAATTAGTGACGCGCATGAATGGATTAACGAGATTCCCACTGTCCCTATCTACTATCTAGCGAAACCACAGCCAAGGGAACTAGCTTGGCAAAATCAGCGGGGAAAGAAGACCCTGTTGAGCTTGACTCTAGTCCGACTTTGTGAAATGACTTGAGAGGTGTAGAATAAGTGGGAGCCGTTTTCGACGCAAGTGAAATACCACTACTTTTAACGTTATTTTACTTATTCCGTGGGGCGGAGACGGGGCACTGCCCCTGTTTTTATAGCTAGGAATTTGTTACATGCTCAATAGTTCATAAAGCTCACTATTCTGAAATAAATTTCCACTTTCTCTTCACTCTATGAATACATAAATGTTAATCCATTTGGGAAATTGGAACCATTAGTTCTTTTTTACAAAGGAGGCGGAATAACAGCAAGGAAAAGGGGTTTCAAACAGACATATACTGATCACAGACAGCAAAATTCAGAGATAGAACTGGACAGAATGAAGCACAAGAACCACAGCTGCACAGGGCTAGTCTGATCAGTGCACCTGTAACATAGAGAATCTGAAATGCAGCGCAAGTTTCCCTTTCGGGAAGTGCGCTGAAATTCAGGATCTCTTAACAGTACCTGCGCTGGGCCAGAAATGAGACTCTGTCCGGGTTCCGGGTCACAGTTTGCAGTTCAGTCTTTGGTTTTTGGCCGAGTAAAAGCAATCAGTAATTCAACAATCAGGGGTAGATCTAAGGAGGATCTATAGGATCTTCCAATTACGGTGAAACTCTCTCGAAGGGTGTTAGGTACCCCTTAGGCCCTCTTCTCACCTTCCCAACCTCCTGCAAGCACCCTCACCATTTCCTTCCATCAATCAACCTCTGCACAGTCAAAACAGTTAAGCACATGCATAATAATTCTACAAGATTACTCAAAAATACAAAAAGACATTCCTTTTTAGATTTCTCTCAAAAAGTAGCTTAGTCACATGCATTCTACATTTCTAGAAGTCAATGGCATCCATTTCCACTACTTTCATCTCTTTTCTTGCACTGGTAGGGTTAGTCTAAGACTCAATCTAGCTCAATTGAGAGTTTTTTTGGGTTATAACATGAGATGGATTGAGATTTTGTTCAAACCCTTGATAGAAATATATATAAGCCCTGAAACATCTTGAGTGCTTAAAAATTGTGCATGCTTAAAATATATTTTTTTCACCAAAATGCACCCTAGAGTTTCCAAAAAATCTAAAATGACTCCATGCATAAACCCTATATTCAATAGTTATAATAATTTTTCTTGGGTTAATATATTTGGTTAAACATTCATGTTTGAGAGAGTTGAGATTTTGGTCAAATTTGCTGAGTTTTTGAGATCCATATTTTTTACAAATTAGTAATGCTTTCATATTCTTTGATGTGGGTAGTTGAGTGTAATTTAAAGTATTACATAATTTCTCGCAAGCCAAACTTGCTAAAAAATAAAATTTGATTTTTAGGTTCGACTTGCCTAGAAACAAATAGATGTAGAATTTAAGAAAAGAATAAAAAAACACAAAGAGGTCATTAGGCAAGTGAACTTTGTTATACATTGACTTAGAGGACTTCAGCTCAAGCCACTTTTGTATATGGTTATTCAAAGGAAAAGATGTACTACCAATTGTTCTGGTGGCTTAAAATTTAGGAATGTCAAAGGTCCTTGTATTCCTCTTTCTAGCGATTTTAGCTCTGAAGTTTTTTTTGTGTGCCAATAGCCAACAAAATATGTTAACTTTTGGATTAGCATTGGGTTTCAGAGAATACTTGTCTAACATCCTGCCAAGCTGGGTGTTCCTCTTTCTAGCTATTTGGGCACATCTGATCAACCTATTTCTAAATATTGCAACGAAGTGTGAGAGATACGGTGATATTTCATTCAAGCTCAATCCCTTCCAATGGCTTCATTCATCATATAAAGGGATGCTTGTGAATGAGGACCTCCTTTCCAGTGCAACTATTTTTGTGAGATGTGAAAGCTCATGTGAACAGTCCAAATGTTTCTCATCCATTATAGGGTTTTCCATATATTAATTTTCATTGCATTTCGAGGAATATAGTATTAATCGTTGTTGATTTGGTTGAATTTAAATGAAGAGGCACCCTTAATAGATCCAATATGGAAGTAGGAAGAGGCATTGTTATTAGATCCAATATGGAAGGATGTTTCTCCTTCCAATCCAATATCTTTGGCTAAGTAGAATGGTGCATTATAATAGAATTCTAAGACATGTTGATGAAAATAGGGATTGATTTTATTATATTTTATTTTTTAATTTAAAGGGTTTTTATTAATTAGATAATATAGTTATTACGCTATAGGTGTCCCTCCTATTGGAGTTGGGCACTTTAATCATTTTCTTAATTAATCTTTTTGATAAGATGGCCTAAATTGAAATATGCCAGTATATTCTGGTAGTCATAACTATATCAAAGGATAGAATTCACCTGACTAACTTACTTGCATGTCTAAATCACATGTTTAAATCATAATTAAATTAATTTTTTACGAAGAATGATTAAAAATTTATTGTACCTCTTGTTGATAACCACTTATGTTCATTACTGAGAAATGTATTTAAAAAAATTACAAAATATTAACCTAAGAGATGTGGATCAAAGAGGAACAACCCACCAAAAGTTGAGGCATGCACCTTATTCCTCTTCATATTCTGAAACATATGTTTATCCAACTATTTTCCAAATGTTTTGCCCATTAGTTTAACAATTACCTTACCTGGGTGGTTTAAACGTATCCGTGTTCAACCATATCTTTTCACATTCTAGTTTCAAACATATGCATGCTCAACCATACCTTTTCACATTCTCAAACGTACCCATGTTCAACCATTTTCCAAGTGCTTTCTGACACCTATAAGGATTACTAATTCTCAAGTGATTTGAAGGTCGTTGCATTACTAATTCAACAATGCAGTTTTACTATTGATAGTCCTGATGATGTAGGTCTAGTGGGCACTGCAAACTGTAATTTTGTGATAAAAGACACAAAAGAATGAGGAAGTCCAACAACATCAAGAAGAAGCACCTTGATTGGATCTTCACCACTTGATTATAGGTTGAAATGCTGCAAATGCACTGCCCATGTGAGAGTAAAAGTTCCCATTCATCCCGGCACCATCAGGTAGCTGTGTCATGGTGAAACGATGCCAACAAATGCCCAACATCTTGCTTATCGAATAAAGATGCAGGTGGAATTGATGTGTCATTGCCCAATAACATTGTGGATTCCAAGGCAATTAACCTTGGGAATGGCTATGTGGAGATCAAGCGAAGACAAGATGATGGCAAGGAGTTGGAGAATAATCGAGTTTGGTCGAGGATGCTTAGTGATGTAGAAGAGGAGGGTTGTTTCAGTAAGAAGCTTACCATTTAGAGCTCCTGGTTCCAGCGCTCAAGTCCCAGCACTTATACATTGAGTTTTGTGCTTTTTGAAAATGTTTACAGTGTGAGCTTTACCCTCTAGTGCCCCTAGTTGACAGGAATGCTAAGCTCACAAGAAATATGAGTTACTTAATCAATTCATTATTAGGGCCATTAATGATTTACTCTGTTAACGATATTATCACGGGTTTACTCTATTAACGATTTAAGGGTGCAACTATTCTTTGTTTATGGAGTCGAGAGTTATGAGGAAGCGTGAATGGAGCTAAGGGATCGAATCCTTAAGCGATGGAACACCGAGCAAGTGGAGTACTAAACCGACGGAACTTGTAGTGGTTTTCAAATTCTGGAAAAGTCTTTTTTGCACTGCTTCCATGGCCTGGGTGGTAATTTATTTTTTTTACCCGATAAAACGTGGAGCTGCCACGTAGCATTACAAAACCACTCATTTCGAGTGATAACATTTATGCATCTAGAAGAAGGGATGAATGCGATAGTCATCAGATTGGAAGAGTTAAGGATCGACGATGAAGAGGCAGACACGACATGTTGGAGAAAAGTACCTAAAAAAAACTCCGCGGATTTTATAAGACATACATCTTATTAAATATAACTTAGGTATATAATGTAAGAGAATCAAACTAACACACTCAAATCCAGTATTTGACTTATGCAAATTTGACGCAATTGTAATCAAAATGATATCCTCATAAAAATCAATGATATAAATTAAAGATATAAATTGACCCCATATATATATATATGACCTAGCTACCAAAAAAGTTAATAATGTATATCATGTTTAAGATTAATTTAGACCCAATTTGTATTTCTTAATCAATTTTATATATATAGATATATATGACCTAGCTAAAAAAAATCTAACAAACTATATAAAATTCGCTATCTAAATAAGATAACTCATAAATAATTAAAATCCCATCAAATAATAACTGGATTAAAACTTCTATAAAGTTGTACTTTTAAGTGTAGGATATATTAGAGTTCTGTAATTAGTGTACCTTCATATAATTGTTAGAAAATTCAATATGTCCATAGAATGATTAGAGCAATTCATATTGGTAATACTTTGTGTTCCTGAAAGCCATTGAATGTTGGAGTTGCTGTCTTAGCGAATTTGGATGCTATTCAACAAATAAGTTGATTGAGTAAGTCGATTCATGAGTAGGCAAAATTTTGACAATGGAGTTGGCATTCAGTTTTATTCTATTTACGAATGATTTCCAATAGGATTAGGGTAGCAGCATGCCTTTTCTGTTAGAAATTAATAAATTTGATAGAGTTCTGAGTCACATGCGCTTAAAGGCATTCTGATCATGTGCACATTAGAGTGCATTTGATTTTGTGCCATCACTATTCCATATGATAAAAATATTTAGGTGAGCATATTGAGCTTCAGGTCCTTTAGAGAGAATATAAGAGGGAAGGAGATGACCTCGAGACAGTGAATGGAATTGTGAGATGGTTGTAGAAGGGAACCTTTATTGTCAGATTCTTTTTTGTATTGGAACCATTCGGTGATCAAAACCATGTGTGAGAAATTATCACAGGTTGAGAGTTATGAGGAAGTGTGCATGGAGCCAGGGGATTGGATCCTTGAGCGTTGGAACACTGATCAAGTGGAGAATTAAACTAGCAGAACCTATAGGTGGCTTTCAAAATTCAGAAAAGTCCTTTTCGCACCGCTTCCATGGCCTGGGTGGTAATTTATTTCTTGACCCAATAAAATGTGGAGTTGCAACGTAGCATTACATAACCACTCTTTTTGGGTGATAACATTTATGCAGTTAGAAGAAGGGATGAATGTGATAGTCATCGGATTGGAAGAGTTAAGGATTGATTGTGAGGATTATATTGTGTTGAATATGCAGATTTGATGTAAGAGAATCAAACCAACACAGTCAAATCAAGTATTTTACTTCTACAAAGTTGACGCAATTGTAATCAAAATGATATCCTCATAAAAATCAAAGATATAAATTAACCATATATATATGACCTAGCTACAAAAAAAAAGTTAATAATGTGTATCATGTTTAAAACTAAGTTAGATCCAATTTGTATTTCTGGATAAATTATATATATATATATATATATATATATATATATGACCTAGCTACAAAAAAATTTAATAATATATACCATGTTTAAAATTAATTTAGATTTAATTTATATTTGTTGATAATAAATTTTTAAAAGAAAAAATGACATTAAAATTTTCACACTTATTAATTTTCGCAAAAGTTAACAATAATATTTACATTTTTTCGATAAAATTTTCATTTTAATTATATATCTTCATATATAACTATCATTGCAATTGGTATAAAGCTTATTATTTCAATGATATTTTGTCAATGCTTATTTTCAAAAAACTTATATGGATTTGTTACATTAATAATTAATGCATACAAATCTATATCATTCATGGTCAACCATGGTCCAATGTTGCATTGTGACAAAGATTGTCTCTATATGAAAATCAACCATGGTCCTGCGTTGCATTGTGAAAAATATTGTCTCAATATGAATATCAATCATGGCCAGCCATGGTCCAATGTCGCATTGTGACAAAGATTATGGGAATATGAAAATCAACCATGGTCAATGATGGACAACCATGTTTATTTTAGGGTTTATAATATTTATTCAAACGTTGCATTGTCACATAGATTGTATATAAAAGTCAATCATGATCAATTACACTAAACCATGGTCAATCATAGTCAACCATGGTTAATATGAAAATCAACCATTGTCAATCATGGTCAACCATGGTCCAACATCACATTGAGGAAGAACTATCTCAACATGTAAATCAACCATGGTCAACCATTGTCAACCATAGTTAACCATGTTTCAACCTCACATTTTGACGAAGATTGTCTTAATTTGAAAATAAACCATGGTCAATAATTGTCAATTATGGTCAACCATGGTCTCTAATCATGTTCACATTGTGACGAATATTCTCTCTTTCTCCAACGTCACATTGTGATAGAGATTGTCTCAATATCATAATCAACCATGGTCAATCATTGTCAACCATGGCCATTCATGGTCAAACATGGTCCAACATCACATTATAAGAATTATTGTCTCAATATGAAAATCAGCCATGTCAACCATCTTCAATAATGGTCTAACATGGCGAAATATTGCATTATGACAAATATTTTCTCAAATGAAAATCAATCATGGTCAATCATGTTCAACCACGGTAAATATGAAAATCAACCATGGTCCAACGTCCCATTGCCACAAATATGTCTCAATGTGAAAATCAATCATTCTTAATCATGGTAAACCATGGTCAATAATCATGGTCACATTGTGATGAAGTGTTGAAAATGGCAACAAAAAATGCAAAAAATAGAAGTGCTAAAAATAACACTGCTAAAAATAGTAGTTTGGTTACCAGTGCTGGATTGGGCAACAGGGAATGAAAAATGGAAGTGCTAAAAATAGCATTCTATATTTAGCAGTTTAGGATGGATTTCTAATTTTAGTGAGTCCCTGGACTAAAATAGGAAATAAAATTTGAATTTGATATTAACAGCAGTGTGTAAATTAATTAATTAATTCATTTTGAGTTAATTAGTTAGGGAAAAAAAACATGAAGTCTATGTGATGACATGCAACATTTTATCTACTAATTGAGGAATTTATCCATCAGTTAAAGAGATAAGGGTGAGTTGTAATATTGAGTTGTAATTAGTTGGCTCAATTAACTGAGTCAAGTCCAATTGGATTAATTTAATCGTTTGTTAAATTAATGTGAATTCAGTTAGTTAATTCTTGCATGCATGTAACTGCTGCACTTCAGATAACTGAATATTCGCTCATAAATAACTCATGCATGTCAATTCAAAGAAATACCCAATTGAGATCAGAGGAGGGACAATGTACTAGTAGTTGGATGGATTTTACCTATAAAGGAAAATCATCCAAGCAGAAGGATCAATGTTGCTTGAGGATTGTGTAATTTTATAGGGTGTGAGATCAGTGTGAGAGATCAATGTTACACTTAGTAACAGGGGGATCGCCCAGGAAAATCTGCACAAGGAAATAGGAGGCTTTGAGGGCAGAAGAGAAGGCTCAAGAGAAGTCTTAATTACCTATGAGCATCCAGGAGGATTGCACTGAGAGTTGGCTAGCTGTGAAAGCTAAGGCTTTGTGTAATTCTAATGTATTTCCACCTTCACTTATGAGGATTATACTAAGGGCTGGCTAGTTGTGTGAGAGCTAAGGCTTCGTATAAATATTATGTATGATAATACAAAGAGTGGGGTTTTAAGCTGAGGATTTTGCCAGGGTATATCTTCTGTGTTATGTCTGATCGGTTCCTTCTTATTAGTTATATGTGTTCTTATTTATGTTTCTCATTTTTTATTAAACTTCCGCTAAATTATTTGTAGAAGTAGATCAAGTATTTTTCTTTAGTATATTGCATTATCAAGTGATCTACAGTCAGAATTTCTACATGGTATCAGAGCAAAGGTGATCAAAAGAGAGAACAATATACTAAGAGGAGATTTCAAAGTTTTGAGTTTTGGGCCGAGAGTTTGTAGAGAAGATATGAAAATTTTTGTACACAATTTTCAGAAACAAATAGTAGTTTTGGATTCCTTACAGAAAAATACCCAAAATCAAAAAAAAAACCGGCTGAGTCGGTGTTCGGATGAGGGAGATATCGCTGATCTAAAATTAGCTCTTTTTCTAGAACATTTCATGATGGCAGGAAAGATGAAATAGATTGGTGTGCTAGCCAAGAACTTGTATGCTCTTTAGGTTCAATATGATTTCCAATCCTTGAGCAGCAAGGCAAAGTTTAGATACTTGGTGGTTGAAATGGAGAGTACATTACCTCTCAACATCTAGTGCCAGAAGAAGTCTTAGATGATTGTGGAGGAGCCATGATTGGTGCAACAGCTTCAGAAAGTTGTGGAGTAGCCATAATAGGGGAAGATGCGAGGAGATCGAGTAGTGACATCTACTTATGCAAAGACCTCCAGTAGGGGGAAACTTCAAGCCAGGTGGATAGAGGGATCACATGTAGCCATACCTCCAAGTAGGAGGTGGGGTGATGTGGAGTGATCAGCCCAAGGAGGGCAGGCAGGATCCTTGAGGTACCCAACCTCTTTGATTTGACTTTGCTACAAGAACATCGATGAGGAGTAGTAGGACCGCTTGACTGGGTAGAGCCAGGTGCTGATGGAGTGGTAGAGAGAGCTACAGTGCAAGAATCCCAAGACAACACAAAGCTAGCCAACTTCAGCAATGCGATAGGCACAAGTGCATCATACCAATGCAGGATGGCACAGAGAGGTGTGCAATGGTGTGAGATGCATGGAGATGTTGTAGTAGCACAGAGGTCAAAGAGGGAGAACTTTTCAGCAGCAAGTAGAGCTTCATGATTAGAGTATGTTTCTAGCCCAACAGAGAGGTTAGTTGGGAGTTCTTTTTGTTCCGAGAGTTGCTGGAGCAACCACACATGGTAGAAGTGTTGCATGCAGAAAATTCCAAAGGTATAGGATTAGGTTTGAGAGGAAGCCTTTCTTGTTGATATGGATTGTTGAAAATGGAAACAAAAAATGCTAAAAACAGAAGTGCTAAAAATAACATTCTAGGTACCAGTGCTCGATTGGGCAACAGGGAATGAAAAATGGAAGTGTTATAAATAACATTCTATTTTTAGCAATTCAGGATGGATCTCTAATTTTAATTAGTCCCTGGACTAAAATAGGAAGTAAAATTTGAATTTTATATTGACAACAGTTTATAAATTAATTAATTAATTAATCTTGAGTTAATTAGTTAAGGAAAAATAAGATTGAAGTCTATGTGAGGACATGCAAGAATTTATCTATTAATTGAGGAATTTATCCATGAGTTAAAGAGATAATTATGAGTTGTAATTAGTTGGTTCAGTTAACTGATTCAAGTCCAGTTAGATTATTTTGTTAAATTAATGTGAGTTCAGTTAGTTAATGCTTGCATGCATGTAGCTGTTGCACTTCAGATAACTGAATATTCTCTCATAAATAACTCATTCATGTCATTTCAGAGAAAGACCCAATTGAGATCATAGGAGGGACATTGATAAGATCATAGGAGGGACATTGTATTATCAGTTGGATGGATTTTACCTATAAAGGAAAGTCATCCAAGGAGAAGGATCAAGTTTCCTTGAGGATTGTGCAGTTTTATAGGGTGTGACATCAGTGTGAGAGATTAGTGATAAACTTGGTAATAGGGGGATCACCCAAGAAAAATTGCAAAAGGAAATAGGAAGCTTGGAGGGCAGAGGAGAAGGCTTAGGAGAAGTCTTGATTGCCTGTGAGCATCCAGGAGGATTGCACTGAGAGGTGGCTAGTTGTGAGAGCTAAGGCTTTGTGTAATTCTGATGTATTTCCACCTTCATCTGTGAGGATTGTACTGAGAGTTGGCTAGCTTTGTGATAGCTAAGGCTTTGTATAAATCTTATGTATGATAATACAGAGAGTAGGGTTTTAGGCTGAGGCTTTCCCTGGGTTATATCTTCTGTGTTATGTGTGATTGATTCCTTCTTATCAGTTATATGTGTTCTTATTGATGTTTCTCATGTTTCATTAAGCTTCCGCTAAATTGTTTGTAGAAGTAGCTCAAGTATTTTGCTTTAGCATATTTCATTATCAGATGATCTATAGTGGGAATTTCTACATGGTATCATAGCTGGCTAATTTGTAGAAAAATTCTACATGAAGATGGTATCTTGGTCCAATGTCACATTATGAAATCCATGGTCATCCATGGTCAAACATGGTACAACGTCACATTGGGACAAATATTGTCTCAATATGAAAATCAACCATGGTCATCCATGGTCCAACATCACATTGCGACAAATATTTTCTTAATATGAAAATCAGTCATGTTCAATCACGGTCCAACATCGCATTGACAAAGATTGTATCAATATGAAAATCAACCATTGTCAATGATAGTTGACCATGTTTATTTTAGGGTTTTTAATATTTATATTAGGGTTTATATACCTTGGGTTTATAATGTTAAACCCTTGGGTTTAATATTATTCCCTTGGGTTTTTAATATTAATCCATTGTATTTATTAGTCCCTTAGGTTTATAATATTAATCCTTTTGATTTATTAATCTAACAGTCCATATTCCTATGTTATAATATTATTAATAGGGTTTGTAATATTAATTCTAAGGTTCAATATATATCTCTTTCATGGTCAACCATGGTCATTGATGGTGAAACATGGTCCAATGTCACATTATAAAAAATATTATGTCAATATGAAAATAAACCATGGTCAACCATGGTCAAATCTTGAATTGTGACAATGATTCTCTCAAAATCATGCTCAATCATGGTCAACCATGGTCAATCATGTTCAATGATGGTCCAGCGTCACATTGGCACAAATATTGTCTCAATATCAAAATTGCCATCATCAACCATCGCCAACCATGGTCAACCATTATCAATAATGGTCTAATGTCCCTTGGGTTTATGAATCTGAGTGTCCATATTCCTAGGTTATAATATTATTTATAGGGTTTATAATATTAATCCTAAGGTTTATAATATTAATCCTAAGGTTTTATAATATCAATCCTAAGGTTTATAATATTAATCTTAGGGTTTATATCCCTACGGTTTAATATTAATCGTTGAGTCTAATGTTATTCCCTTCAGTTTATAATCCCTGAGGTTTTTAATATTAGTCCAATGCTTTTAGTAATTGCTTTGGTTTATAATATTGATCCTAGGGTTTTAATATTAATGATATGGTTTGTATTCCAAGGGTTTAATATTAAACCTATGGTTTATAACATCAATATTATGGTTTAATATTAATCTCTTTAGTTTATAATCCCCTTCATTTATAATATTAATCCCTTAGGTTTATTAATATTAGGGTTTATATTCCTACGCTTTAATATTAATCATAAGCTTTAATGTTATTCTCTTGGGTTTTTCATATTAATCCCTTTGGTTTATTATTCCCTTCGGTTTATATTATTAGTCCCTTTTGTTTAATAGTATTCCCTTTGGTTATTTTTGATGAGAGCGATGGCGAACCCTATATCCTCCGTCTCTGTGCCATCGGCCGCCGTCGGCTCTCGGCATGCTTTGCGTGAGAAGGGGTTTGAGAGTTCTAAGCTAAGATTTAAGGGTTATTTCTCAGAAGCAGATCAGCAGCATGATTTAGCCATGTTCACCGGCTTGAACCCCAGCACTGAAGCCTCCATGCCTCATACCGCCGTAGGGTTTCAGGTTGTTCCGGCTGCGATGGGGACTGAGAGATCTGGGCAAAGATCAAAGGGCTTTCACTCAAATGCAGGCACACAAGATTCCCAAGCCATCATCACGGGTGCTGCAGATCTAAAAGAACCTGCAATCCTCTTAGCCGAATGCTCCCGGAAAGCCTGGACCCGGCCCCCTGTCTCCACGACGCGCCTTTGCAGGCCCCTTTCGATGGTTGGAGCAGCGAACAAGATAGATCGTGCAGATCCCTTGGCCTGTCCTCTGTCCAGAGTTTCCAGAAAGGAAGGAATGGCGTCTATCAGATGCACGCAGCCCCTGCCACCTAGACAACTGCGGGATCCGGAAATTTATCAAGGCATCTGCCTTTCCTCTCCACAAATCGATTCAGGAAAAAGGCTTTCAGAAACTTCCTCTTCCTTCCAGATTCAAATCAGGCTTCTTTTTGGCAAAACTATGCTTCAATGGGTTTTCCAGACGGATCTAGTGCGGAATCTCAAGCATGCATTGGACATCAAACTGGGGATCCCGTCTGCAGCTCAAAGGCTTCTCTTCGAAGGTAAACATCTTGAGGATCTCTTCCCTATTTCTTCTTATGGCATTGTGAAAGATGCATCTATTATCTTAACCCTTCGGCTTCGAGGAGGAGCTGTGGGAGAGCCTTCTTCAGCTAAGGATTTTTCGTATAAAGATGTTGTCCATGCCAAACAGTCTGAAAAGACAGATCCACCAATGCAGTATTCACCCAAGCCTTTCTTGGTTGACAAAGTGGAGGAAGTCCCCTCAGTTGAGATCTCTTACCCTGATCTTGAAGACGAAACCCAGAAATTTGCTGAAAGGGCCATCATCTGCAGATTCAATGGGCTCTGGCCGCGCTCACAGGATCTGTATGACTGGATCAAAGATAACTGGACTGACCGCTGCAAGGTTTATTTCTGTGCAAAAGGATATTTCATAGTGCTGTTTGACGACCTCGAGCATTGCTACAATGCCCTCGACGAAGGACCTTGGTTCATGGGAGAAGCTGGCCTCTTCCTCACCCCATGGTTTCCAGACTTTGACCCAGCCACAGGAGTTATCGCCAAAGCCCCGGTCTGGATCAGACTTCCAAATCTCCCTGTTCACCTGTGGCGTACAGAAGTATACAGGCAAATCGGCAATACCTTGGGTAGCTTTCTCACGGGAGACTATAAGAGAGAGAGGCAGGGGCTCTATACATATGCCAGAGTTTGTGTGGAGCTTGATTTAAGCAAGGGATTGCCAGAGTACATCAATCTCAAGATCAAGGACTTTATCTGGACCCAGTTTTTAGAGTACGAAAACACCGCCTTCAGATGCCGTCATTGTCACCTAACAGGGCATCTGCATCACTCTTGCCCATCGCTGTCAGCAAGAGCGAAAAAGGGCCTCTTCGCTCATTCTAAGCCCAAGCGTTGGGCTCCTTGTCCTCAGCAGCCAGCTGGAAGCTCCAGCTCCCCTTGTATGGAGAAGGAGGAAAGAGAGTCAGAACCAGATCAGACGCAGCAGCCGATGGAACCGCCACAGGTCAACATGGGGATCTCCCAGGTCCCAGCAATCTCCCAGAAACGTCCCCATGAGACTTCTTCCTCGGATTCAGAGAAGGATTCCCCGATGATAGAGAATTCCAGTCTTCAAGTTGTTCTAGCCCATCCTCCCCTGGATGGCTAGACAAAAGTCAACAAAAAGAAAGGGAAAAAACATTGTGGAGCAGTCATCGCCCCGCTGGGGTAACAGCCTAACAGTTTGTATTTGCTAGCGAATCTGTTGATGCAGCGGAGCTTGTATCTTCCTCCGAGACCGAGGTTGATGATCCCATCATTTCCGGTCTGTCGGTCTTTTTTTTTTCCTGTAGCTTTGTGATTGTATCTTTCTTCCGGGACCGAGGTTGATGATTCCATCATTTCCGGTCCAACGGTCTTTTGCCTTTCCAGATTGTACAATATTTTACTTAATAGATTTAGTCTTTACCGAGAAAAAAAAAATAGTATTCCCTTTGGTTCATAATCCCTTGGGGTTTTAGTATTAATCCCTTGGGTTTATAATATCAATCGCTTGGGTTTATTATTCCTAAGTCACACATGGTTTATTATGATGTCGACCATGGTCCAACATGGAATTGTGATAATGATTGCCTCAATATGAACATCAATGACAGTTGATCATGTTTATTTCAATGTTAATAATATTTGTCTTAGGGTTTATATATGTTTGGTTTATAATATTAGTCCCTTGGGTTTAATATTATTCCCTTGGGTTCATAATCCCTTGGAGTTTTAGTATTAATCCCTTGGGGTTTAAGTATTAATCCCTTGGGTTTACTATTCCCTTAGGTTTATAATATCAATCATGGTCAACCATGTTTGAATGTTGTATTCTGGCTAGGATTGTCTAATGATCAAAATAAACCATGTTTATTTTTGTGTTAGGTCCCTATACTACTAGTGTAACCCCTTACTATTATTAGTACAGCCCCCATGTAGTCTCCATATTGTTATAATTGTGCTCCATAGAAGCCCACTTTTGTTATTATTCTGCCCTTACATTATTATTGTTATGTAGGCTCTCATTGTATTATGACCCGTTAAACTCCTATATATAGAAAGGAGGTATTATCATTTGTATCATCGAAGAATTTTTCATTTGTGTAATGTAAAGGAGGATGCCCCTTCAAACAGGCTTGTTTTTAAGGTGTTCATCTATCTTTTCTATCTTTTCGTGAGCTAGTTTCATAACATTTGGTATTAGAGCTTTTGATTCTAGGGTTTTGCTGCTCCAAATAGGTCATTGTGGCATTTTAGCTATAACTTGTTTTTTGTGACATTTTAGAAGCAAAAAAAAGAACCCATTTGAGACGAATCTATGTTAAAGCTCAAATCCAAATTTTAGACCTTTTCTCTCTACATTTTTAGAGATAAGATCTTAGGAAGTTAGTGTTTTTGCAAGCTCCACAGTTTTGAACTAAAACGGGTTATCATGGGAGTTTCACTATAACTCTTTTGCTACGAAGTTTTAGATGCTAAAAGAAAAACCCATTTGATAATAAATCGGTATAAACCTTGGCTTGAAATTTCAGATCCTGTCTCACTACAGTTTTAGAGATATAGTCTAAGGAAGTTAGGGTTTTTACAAAACCCAACTTACGTTCCAAACATGTCACCTTGGGAAAATCATCATAACTACCTCTTTGTGCATCATATTCAAATTTCGTATGAAGTTATAGAAAGAGGATAGACTGTGTTTTCTTTTGTATATTTTTCAGATCCAAAGGTCAAAAAAGTGACATGTGGCACTTCATACAAGTTCGCTCTTTTGAAAGAGCATATAATCAGGTCATCTTGGGAGATTGTGCATAACTCTTTCATGGGGAATCCAATTTTGATCAGACTGGTGGCATTTGAAAGAGGATGCAGAGGGCTACTTTAGGTTGCAATTTCAAAACTATAAGAGTCAAAACTACAAATTTATAGTCATTTCAATATCGAGCTCCTAAAATCAAGAAAAGGAAATATGAGGAAGTTTGATGGAAAGGATTCGGTAAATTGGATACAATACATCAAGTAATATTTTGATCTACATGAAGTGCAACTATTACAAAAGGTACGTATTGCATCTTCATATTTAGAACTATATAATTTTTTATGGTATAAAGGCCTTTGTTCTCATAAAGCATTTGTTACGTGGTCAATTTTCATAGAGGAAATGATAGCACATTATGAGGATAGAAAGAGAAACACCTTCTTTATCCAATTGATAAATCTCAAACAAAATCTTTCAATGGAAGAGCACAATGAGGACTTTAAACAATTGAATATAAGAGTAAATGGTATTCCAGAGAAGCAAAGGGTTGATGCCTTCATAGGTACTTTAAAGGATAACATTCAACATGAGGTTCGTCTTTGGGAAACTGATTCATTGGAGAAGGCATTCAGGTGGGCAAGAAAAATTGAAAACTAAATTATGGAAATAAGGAATCCCACCACTCATGACTATAATTATGGAAGTGTTTCTTCTCCTAGCCTTCCACAACCTACAAGGTTTACACCACAACAATTGGAAGAAAAAATAGAAAAAGGGCTTTGTTACAATTGTGATAGAAAATGCACTAAAGGTCATAAGTGTGTTGAGAAGAAATTATTTTACATAGAATATGAAGAGGAGGAATAAAAGGATCAAGAAACATCAAAGGTAGAGGATATACACCAAGACCCAATCCCATAGAAATAATAAATGAATCGGACCATATTTTGTAAAGAATTGGCAAGAATTACCACTCCTCAAAGTCTCAAGATAGAACCACATATTAAGAAGAAAAAGGTTCAAGAAGTGAAAGATCACATTGAGAAAGAAGAAATGAATCCAACCATATCTTGTAATGCATTGGCCATAATTACCACTCCTCAAACTATCAAGATAGAAGGACATATCAAGAAGAAAAATGTTAAAGAATTTAAAGATGACATTGAGCATCAAGAAATGAATCTGGCCATATCTTGTAAAGCATTGGAAGAAATTACCACTCCTCAAACTGTCAAGATAGAGGCACCTATCAAGAAGAAAAAGGTTCAAGCAGTGAAAGATCACATCGAGCATCAAAAACAAGTTTTCCAACTTTTAAAGGATAATGCCACTTTGGTGCAGAATCGTATGAAACAATACGTAGATCAACATCATAGTGAAAAAAAAAATGATGTTGGTGATTGTGTATTTTTATGTGTACATCTCAAGCAAGCTATTTATGAGAAGGAAATGTTGGCAACACTACATGCACTTAAGAAATGGTGACCTTATCCAATGGGAAGACACTTCAAAGCAAAAATGGATCATGATAGTCTTAAATACTTTTTAGAACAAATATTATCCTTAGAAGTATAGAAAAAATGGGTCACAATTATGTTGGGTTATTACTTTGAAATCATCTACAGAAAAGGGAAGGAAATTTTTGTTGTATATACACTCTCAAGAAAGAATGAGGATGTGGAAGCATTGTTTTGTGTTATTTATGTTATGTAACCAGATTAGATAAACAAAGCAAGGGATGAATGGAAGAAGGACAAAGAAGTGTTGTCACTCATTCAAAAGTTGCAGAATATCCCAATCCAAACAATATTTCCAGAGCTTGAAGAGGAAGGAAAAATCATATTGGAACCTAGAGCAGTCACAGAATCAAGAACTCGACAACTACAAAATCAATCAATTTCAGAGTATCTCATCAAGTGGAATAAATTACCTACTGAAGATTCCACATGGGAGGATAATAATTTTATATAGAAGCATCAAGAACTACTCAAGCAATGAGGACAACACTTTTTGAAGGATAGGGGCATGTTAGGCCCCTATACTACTAGTGTAACACCCTATTGCTATCAGTAAAACACCCATGTAGTCCCCATATTGTTATTATTATGCCCCATAGAAGCCTACTATTGTTATTATTGTGCCCTTACATCATTATTGTTATGTAGGCTCTGATTGTATTATGACCCCTTAGACTCCTATGTATATAAAGGAGGTATTTTCATCTGTATCATCAAATAATTGTTCATTTGTGTAATGTAAAGGAGGTTACCCCCTAAAAGAGGCTTATTTCTAAGGTGTTGATCTATCTTTTCTATCGTTCTGTGAGCTAGTTTCATAACATTTTGTGTTTGTAGTATTTATATTTGGGTTTATGAATATTGGTTTTATAATATTAGTCTATCGGGCTTAATATTATTTCCTTGGGTTCACAATCCCTTGGGGCTTATTATTAATCCCTTGGTATTAATATCATTCCCTTGGGTTCATAATCATTAGGGGTTTTATTATTAATCCCTTGGGGTTTTAGTATTAATGTAAATATGTTGCGTTTACTATTCCCTTAGGTTTATAATATGAAAATCAATGATGGTATATCATGTTTATTTGTTTATAATATTTGTCTTTGGGTTTATATATGTTGGGTTTATAATATTAGTCCCTTGGATTTAATATTATTCCTTTGGGTTCATAACCCCTTGGGGTTTTATTACTAATCCCTTCGTTTTATTATTCCTTTCACTTTCTCATATTAATCCATTGCGTTTATTATTCCCTTAGGTTTATAATATAGATCATGGTAAACCATTGTCAATCACAACCAACCATGGTCAACCATGCTTGAATATCACATTGTCATAAGGATTTTCTAACCATGAAAATAAATGATGCTTATTTTAGTGTTTGTAGTATTTATATTTGGTTTTATGAATGTTGGGTTTATAATATTAGTCCCTTGGGTTTAATATTATTCTCTTTGTATCATAATCCCTTGGGGTTTTAGTAGTAATCCCTTGGGTTTATTATTCATTTTCGTTTATAATATCAATCCGTGGGTTTATTATTAGCTCATGTTTATAATATCAATCATGGACAACCATGGTTTAATGTCACACTGTCACAAGGATTGTCTCACCATGAATAAATCATGTTTATTTTAGTCTTTGTAATATTTATGTTTGGGTTTACAAATGTTGGGTTTATAATATCAATCGCTTGGGCTTAATATTATTCCCTTGGGTTCATAATCCCTTGGGGTTTTATTATTAATCCCTTGGGCTTAATATTGTTACCTTGGGTTCATAATCCCTTGGGGTTTTAGTATTAGTCCCTTGGGTTTATTATTCATTTGGGTTAATAATGTAAATAAGTTGGGTTTAATATTCCCTTAGGTTTATAATATCAATCATGGTCAACCATTGTCAATCATAGCCAACCATGGTCAACCACGTTTGAATGTTTCATTGTGACAAGGATTGTCTCACCATCAAAATAAACCATGTTTATTTTAGTGTTCATAGTATTTATATTTGGGTTTATAATATTAGTTCCGTTGGTTTAATATTATTCCCTTCGAGTCATAATCCCTTGGGGTTTTGGTATTAATCCCTTAGTTTTATTATTCCTTTGGGTTTATAATATCAATCCCTTAGGTTTATCCCCTAGGTTTTTAATATCAATCATGGTCAACCATCGTTGATTCTTGCATTGTGATAAGAATTGTCTCACTGTCAAAATAAATCATGTAAATTTTAGTGTTTTTAGTATTTATATTTGGGTTTACCAAATTTGGGTTTATAATATTAGTCGCATGGTTGAATGTCATATTTTGACAAAGATTGTCTGACCATGAAAGTAAACCATGTTTATTTTAGTGTTTGTAATATTTATATTTGGGTTTACCATATTAGTCCCATGGTAGAATGTCCCATCTTGACAAATATTGTCTCACCATGAAAATAAATCATGTTTATTTTGGTCTTTGTAATATTTACATTTGGGTTTATTATTGTTGGGTTTGTAGTATTAGGCCCTTGGGTTTAATATAATTCCATTGGGTTCATAACCATTTGGGATTTTAGTATTAATCCCTTAGGTTTATTGTTCATTTGGGTTTATAATAACAATCCCTTGGGCTTATTACTCCCTTTTCTTTATAATATCAATCATTGTAAACCACTGTCAATCATAGCCAAACATGGTCAAACTTGCTTTATAACTTGAAATCTGCCTTTTAATACACTTTGTGGACCCGCCGGGGCTTTTAATTATAATATATATATATATGCCTTAAATGTGGCATTTCTATTATAATGTTTATAATAGAAATACACATAAAACTGCGTGTCTTTTTATATATTAATAAAACCTTTATAACCAACGATAAGATGGACGTGCTGAGTTATATAAAATATAGCGTATGAACTATCAAGTCCATAATCTAATCACTCATCGCAATCACAATCGGCATAATTCATAAATGTTGTGTTGTAATCGTGCACCCGATGGAACTATAAATCATGGCATAACCAATATTGGGTCCGGCCCATCGTTATTGTGTACTTGCCAGTATTAAGAACATTATATATATCCTTTCAGGTCCATCATCACAAATGGTAATCGGCAGAACCCGTATGCATGTGTATAAAGGGCCTTTCGATACAACAGACCCAACGAACTTTTAAACAGACTGTATATGTTTTAGGTTCCGCTATATATGTTTTAACACCTGTTTTATTTGTAAATCCACTACATTTCTTTATTTTTTTCACGTTTCGATACGCACATATATATCTGGTTATGGCTCCATTTATGTTATTCTTTAACTTTATCACATGGGCCAATCCCTTTATACTTGTTCCTTTTGCGATTTTGATATATTATAATGAATAAATACCTCATTACTTTTAACTTTACTAAGTAGAAAATATAAATGGCTTGATTGAGTTTGAACCCTCCTCTCTCCACCTGACTACTACATGTTGAATGTTGAGTGGGATCGGGTGAGGTCCAATAGAACCATTTACCGTTTTGTTCCACTCGAAAACGTGCTTTATAACTTCAAATATTCCTTTTAATATGCTTTGCGGACCTGCTGAGGCTTTTAATTATAATATATATATATATATATATATATATATATATATATATATATATATATATATATATATATATATATATATATATATATATATATGCTTTATTTGAGCCCTTCTATTATAATGTTTAAAGTGAAATACACATAAAACTGTGTGGCTTTTGATATATTAATAAAACCTTTACAACCCGTAATAAGATAGACACATTGAGTTATATTAAATACAACGTATAAACCATCAGGTTCAGAACCCAATCAATGATCAGATTCGGCACTTTCCATATATATAATATGTTGTGCGATCATGGACCCGCCACAATTATAAAACGCAATATATATTATATCGTGTCTGGCCATCCCAATCGTAATCAGAATAAGTCATAAATGTTATGTTGTAATTGTGGACCCGACGGAAATATAAATCATGGTGTAATCAATATCGGGTCTGACCCATTGCTTTTGTGGACCCGCCGGTATTAAAAACATAATATATATCCTTTTGGGTCCATCCTCGCAAATCGCGATCGGCAGAACCCATATGCATGTGTATAAAGGGCCTTTTGATATAGTAAACCCAACAAAATTTTAAACAAAATGTATATATTTCATGTCTCGCTATATATGTTTTAACACCTATTTTCTTTGTAAATCCACTACATTTATTTATTTCTTTCATGTTTCAATATGCACATATATATATCCGGTTATGGCTCCATTTATGTTGTGGTTTAACTTTATCACATCGGCCAATTCCTTTATACTTGTTCCTTTTGCGATTTTGATATATTATAACGAATAAATACCTAATTACTTTTAGACTTTTCGAAATAGAATATACAAAGGTCTTCATTGAGGCTGGACCCCCTTAATGATTTTAGGCCACACATTCTAATAAAATTAATAAATAAGGCTTAAATCACAATATAAGTTACAACAAGTTTAATATTATTCCCTTGGCTTCATAATCCCTTGGGTTTTAGTATTTATCCCTTGGGTTTATTATTCATTTGGGTTTATAATATCAATCCCTTGGGTTTATTATTCCTTTGGTTGATAATATAAATGACGGTAAACCATTGTTAATCATAGCCAAACATCGTCAACCATTGTTGAATGTCGCATTGTGACAGGAATTATCTCAACGTAAAGAAAACCATGGTTCTATAATATTAGTCCCTTGGTTGAATGTCACATTTTGACAAAGATTGACTCACCATGGAAATAAACCATGTTTATTTTAGTGTTTGTAGTGTTTATATTTGAGTTTAACAATGTTGGCTTTATAATGATAATCTAATATTATTATGAGCTATTCTTATTATTAATTAATATATATTAAGAGTTTATATAATTATTATAATATTAATATAATATTTATACAGTAATATATATAAATAATTTGGTTCTTAATATTTATATAGTTATTAGTAATCTTAAATACTTATCATAATTAACCCTATGTGTACAAACCCTAAGATAAATATTAAAAATACTATAGCCTAAGCACAATAATAATAATAATAATAATAATAATAATAAGAGTTTATATTATCATAATAATATTAATATAATAATCATAAATGTATAATTATATAAGAATATAGTTGCTATTATTTGTATAGTTATTAATTACCATAAATAATAAATAATTGTTCTTTATTATTCTTATTATAATAATATATTATAATAATATTGATTATATTATTATTATATTTGTATACTATTATAATAATATAATAATCATATAGTACTATAATCATCTATTATTATTAATATTATTATTATTATTGTTATTAGAATACAATATAATTGTTCTTATTCTTTTAATAATTTTATATTATTGGGTTATTTAAATAATATAATGATAATCTAATATTATTATGAGCTATTCTTATTATTAATTAATATATATTACGAATTTATATAATAATTATAATTATAATATAATATTTATAGACTAATACATATAAATAATCTCGTTGTTAATATTTATATAGTATTAATAATCATATTTAGTTATTTATATGGTTATTAATAATCCTAAATACTCATAATAATTAACCTTAGGTATACAAACCCTAGGATTAATATTAAAAATACTAAAACCTAACAATAATAATAATAATAATAATAAATACTAATATTATTATGAGTTTATATTATTATAATAATATTAATATAATAATCATAATTATATAATTATATAAGAATATGGTTGCTATTACTTTTATAGTTATTAATTATCATAAATAATAAATAATTGACCTCTATTGTTCTTATTATAATAATATTGATTATATTATTATTATACTAATAATTATATTTGTATATTATTATAATACTATAATAATAAACCCATAGTATTATAATATTATAATCAAATATTATTAATAACTATATAAATATTAACAACAAGATTATTTCTATATATTAGTATTTAAATATTATATTAATATCATAATAATAATATAAACTCCTAATAATATTATAATAATATTGATTATATTATTTTTATTTTTTTTCTCCGTAAGACTATGCTATTTATATTACAAAAAAATCAAAAATTACAGCAAATTTTACATCTGGGCCATGGCCCTGCATCTCCAGAGAGATTTTCCCCATGATGGACCTTTCAGAGCAACACCATTACAAAATTGGATCAGCTTTCCATCCTTCCGACATAGCCAGCATCTAAATCGGCACAGTAGACATATAAACCGCCACGGTGGACATATAAACCTACACGGTGGATACATAAACTGACACATAAACTGACACGGTGGACGCATAAACTGACACGGTGGACATATAAACCGTCATGGTGGACACTTAAACACACAGACAAAGAGAGCAGAAGAGACGAACAGAGAGTTGCGTTCCTGGCAGCGAAAAACAGAGTGACGGTTGAGCTATTCCTCATCGGTAGTGTGAGGCTCATCCTGCATTTGACCTTTGAGCTTCTGAGATTCCTCCATGTCCGAGCGCAACGACCTCTGTACCGGCTCACTGGGACCAGCAACAGCAGCTTGTGTGGCTTGGGGAGTGTCTGCCCTGGTAGGCCGCCTCATGTCTACCGTAGGAACTTGCATGTCAACCACTGGCACATTCAGGTCTTCCAATTGCCCCCTGAGACTGCTGCAATGTTCCACCGAGACTGAGACAATGAGAGTGTTGTTCTCCAGAGTGCAGGGGATCCGGTAGCGAACAGCCGGATGCTCCGCATGGCCACAGTCCATAATTTCTCCCCATCCACGCACATTGCTGCGGCCAGCAAGTCTGCTTGGGTTTCTGTTCTGCTCGGAAGTGATTTCCACCGAGGAGGAAGGCGAAATGACTGGCCGCTGAGTAGCAGAACGACCCCTGGAACCGCCACGACGACTGCTCATTCTGGGCCTTTCTCTCTGCATCTTCCGATTATCCTCCAGACAAGAATTCCTCTGTAAAAACTTACACCGGACCAGAGAATGTTCCGTCTCTGCCAGCTTCTGCTCGGACCGCTTGAAGGAATGAAGAAAAGCGGCATGGGGTTCGAGTATAATGAGCGCCATTCTCCTCGTTCTTTGATGCACATTGAATGCCGACTGGACCAGCCTTAAAACCCAAATAACTACACCCTCCATCGAATTTATTGCGCCAGCGTCCTGGTAAGTCGTGGCTCGTCCGGGCTGACACCTGCCCATGTGACGAGCCACCTGCCTTTCACGCGCCGAAGTCACCCGCATCCGGGAGATTGATTATATTATTATTATTTTAATAATGATATTGGTATATTATTATAATAATATAATAATCATATATTATTATTATTATTAGATTATTTAAATAATGTAACGATAATCTAATATTATTATGGGTTATTCTTACTATTACATTAATATATATTAATATAATAATATAATATTTATACAATAATATATATAAATAGTTCGGTTATTAATATTTATATACTTATTAATAATCCTAAATACCCATAATAATTATTAAAGTCGTTGATATAGGTCTATTGGCGTATACCAACCACATTGGAAAATGTGGTTGTATATATGCTTGATATGCTCCTATCGACGTATATCAACCATATTGGTAAATATGCTTATGCTACTTTATTTATTTTGGAAAGAGTAGTATAATGATCAGGCCATAATTTTGTCTAAAAAATAGTGGAAATTTTAATAAGATTTTAATTATAGTGGTGAATCTATGTCCATCATCAAAAACATTATTTGAGCACTCTTATGGTTATATTTTTTGAAAGAAAAAATGGTCCGATTCCCTCTAAAAATAACTTTATTGGTTAAAATAGTAGCTTCTATAGACAATGTCATCTTAGAATAAGTGTTAAGAATTTCAACTTAATTATTAATTAAAAATATAGCTTGCAAAATTTAAACTTAATTATTAATAACTATTAAATTTCAAAATTTTATTTTATTTATGATGGTAGAAATTTAACCTCCTTAAAATGTTATAGAATATTCTTAATATTAGATACAAATAAAAAATTGAGATTTATTTTTAAAGTATTTATGTTTTTTATCCTTTAAATTAAATTCATTAATTAAAACTAAGGTCATATGAACAAATTTCATATGAATTGACTTATGGTTTTTTGGCATATGATATTGATAAACCATGTTATTGTAACAAATTTTATTTACAAATTAATAACGTCCATGGTTAATAGTGTTCCTTGATTTTATTCACATATTTTTAACTTGTATATTATTTATTTTGTTTTTTGTAAGCTTAGCGGGATTAAATCTTCATCATGTCCAATATATCAGCCAAGGGGAATTGAACCAACGATTTCACATCAAATAGTGCATTAACACAACACCAACCATGTAATTTATATGGTTGTGTTACTTATATCAAATTTAGTACCAGATATTTTATTAATTATTGCATATGTATTAATATTATTTTTATTAGTGAAATAATTGATAATGAATCTCCATAATTAAAAGTGAATGAAGTAATCATGAAGTGAAATTGTATTTCCATAGTTAGAAAGAGAAATTTAGGTTCAATTCAAGATGGATGCATTGTTTAGATAATTTAGAATGTTGGAGGACTCAAGAAATTGTACTTCATTGGGGTTATGCCATATGCATATTGAGACCGCTATTGAATAGTTTAAGGGATATCCAAAATTTAGAAGTTTGACACTATATTTCTACAAAGAGGATGAAACATTGCAAGTGTTAATGGTGGTGATAATATTGGGTTGCAATTTGCATACATCCTCATGGAGTAGTAGCTTGTAAAGTTTCAAAAATAATTAGGTATGTTCGTATTGGAATTAATAAGTCTTGCTTGTATCATTAATTTCTCACCATACTATATTATCATATTCACTATATGTATTGGTTCTTGTGGTGTAGAAAAGAAATCATTATTTGAATTGAGGCTTCTGTGATCCATATCAATTTTATGAGAAAATTCTTCGGCCTAAATCACATGATAATAACTTATTATCATGTGATTTACGCTGAAGAATTTTCTCATAAAAAATATATCATGTATGGAATATCATTGAAATATTCTAATTGTGAAAATAATTAAAAAAAAATTATTATCTTGTGCTAAAGCTTGAAATATTTATGTATAACAAAATTGCTTAAATAATATACTCAACATTTTTTAAATATAAGAAATTATATTTACATTTCTATTATATTTTATCATAAAATTGAACATAAAATAGTGTTTTTTAAGGAATTCATACCATATCAATATTTTACTCCACTGGGCATAAAAATGTTTAAGAAATCTAATATAAATAAAAGTAGAAAGGTATTTTAGAAATTTAATATAAATTATTAGAAAATAACATAAATTTCAATAAAGAAATTCCAAACCTTTTAATGTTATTTGTTCCATCACATTATATTATTTTTTATAAATTTATTTTATTTTTTTCTATATAAATTTATTTTAAAGTATGACTTTAAAATTGTTTTTTATTTGCTAAAAAGAATAGTTTAATAAATGTAAGAAAATAACTTAATCACATAAAATATAAGGTATTTAATAATAGTAAAAATCTGCTTACTTAAACCCAGATGCGGGTGTCAGCCTGAGGAGCGAGTAAATCATGCACAGAAGGAAGAGGGCATTGGATCACGTCACGACTGGACGGCTCTGGTTTCGCATTAAGGATCATAAATGCTGATGAGATTGAAAGGAAGATGCGTAATGGTTTCAAGTATGGCGAATTTAATTGCTCTGTCCTCTGATCCGGCTGGCGATGCCCTGTCTCGTTCCAGATTATTCCATGCAGAAGTCTATTTGATGGAGTATTGGCTCCAGGTTTGCAATTCAGGATATGTTGTTTTGAGTTCAAGTGCCAATGGTAGGAAGTCGCCCAATTCTTGCTCTGTGAGGAGTCTCAGAGGTCTCACTTCCGACCAGCGTGCGCCCTCTGTCATTTTCAGAGTGGGAAATTCTTCGCTCTTAGTTGTGCAGGGGAAGGTGCGGTGCAAAAATACTGTCTCGGGCTCTTTTTGGGATTTACTGAGAGATAAGGTCACTGAATTGTCTCTCAATTCAGGAATCACTAGTTCTGTGGCCAGCTTTGGCATTAAGTCTCTCTGTGTTAATCGTTTGTGGTCTCCCCTGCTCATGGCCCCCCGTCAGCGAGGTGTTCCGAGAAGGCGGGGTGTTTGGGGTGTAAGAAGAGGGCAGGAAGCTCGGGCCAAAGCAGTTCCCCCGCTAGCTATAGTTGCGCCACCCTCTTCCCCCTTAGAGGAGTCTGACCCCTCTGAGAACAACCATGTACACACCTCTAGATTCACCTTTAAGTGTAGGCGTAATCAACCGCTTATTTCAGTCATTGTAACGGTGATAGTTTCGGAGGAAGATGAGGAAACAGTCAGCGTGGAGGCGGACCACGGGAAGCAAGTTTGAACCCAGAATGCCCAAATGAATGACGAGGATGGTAATGAAGAAGCCCCTCCTCCAGATGACATTATTCTAGTTGCTCATGCTGATAGATTGGCTACTCATTCACATCTGATTCCTCCATTGGAAGTTCGTCTGGAAGATATGGGAGATGGAATTATGCTCGATTGGCTTCCTCTCCCGCACGAGGCCAATGATAGCGTACAAGGTGAGCCTCCGAAGGCTTAGTATTTGTTGCATCTTTTGATCGATTTTCATGTTTTGGGACCCTTTTGTGGTGGTTCTACTATATGCGTGGCGCCTAGTTTTGTCAATGGGTTTGGGATCTTTCAGAGCTCGTGGTGTCTCCAGAACTTTGGAATCTGACGGTCTCCTTACTCTTCTCTGTAACACTGCTATCAAGCAGCAAGCCACAAGCCACAAGCTTATGAGTTTCTGGATTCACAATTTTGCTTGCTGCTGTTCATTTTGATGGGGTCTCTTTTTGTAATTCAGGTGGCAACTTGCACCTGCTCTGCTTATGTTCATTTAGATGGGATATCTTTTTGTAATTCAGGTGGCCACTTGCACCTGCTCTGCTTTTTTGATAAAGGGTGGGCTCATGCATCCTCAGAGGTTAAGTCCTCTTTGTAAATATTTTTCCACTTTTTAATACAATAGTTTGGTCTTTACATAGGAAAAAAAAAAAATTGCTTACTTAAGAATTATAAATAAATTATTTTAAATATCATAGTTTTTTTTGAATAGTAAGGTTATCCACATAATTAATAATAATTATATTAATTGTTACTGATTTAATACATTTAAAAAATAATAAATAATATTTCTTTTAAAATAATAAATACCAATAATTTCAAATATTTTCATCTGATTTCTTGTTTAATCATCTTAAATGTAGCTTTCTGGCTTTTTGGAAAAGACAGAGAGCTTATGGATCCATTTCTAAAGAGTAATTTATAATGTTCTGAAAAGAGAGAAGTGATAAAGAGATTAAGAACTGTTTCAATTCCTTGTAATTATTGTCTTCTTTTAAATTCCACGATGATAAATAATACATTTTTTAAAACAATGAATTAACCATTAAAATTTAATATTTTCTATTTTATTTTAAATAAATTTATAATTTTGTTTTTAAAAAATTAATTAATCTAATATATTTTACAATTATTATAGTATTTTTATTAAATTTATAATTTAAAAAAAAAATAAAATTAATTTAATATATTTTATAATTATTATAATATTTTTATACGATTATTCAAAATATATTTATTTAATAAATATATAATTATAAATATTTATATCTATATTTTTATAATTACATTGTAAAGTATTATTTAATATTTAATACATTTAAATAAAATATTAATTTTTAAAATAGACAACTTATTTTTATATTTAAAAATATACAAGGGAGGTTTAAAATATTATATTATAAAATATGGTTATTCTTTTCACTACAACTCTACTTGAATTGTAACGCAATACAAATATTCTAATTAAAAGACCAAAAATTATGACAAACTCTTTAGTTAGATACACCACATGTCATTGAAATTTATATCCATTTACAATGTCTTATTCTTTCACGTAGAATTAGGATTATAAGGTAATTGATTAAAAAATTAGGAAAATAGTCTTAATTAAAAAGTGGTTTGCCTCCATTACTTATTACTTGAAATCTAAATTATCACTCTAACTTAAAAATAAATTGCATAGTTGGGTTTTTCTTATTACAAGGGTCCCTAAAATCACCATATAATATTCCATACCAAATTTCATACATTAGAATTCATAATATAAATAATTATATTATTATATGGCTTTTTATCTATATATTGTTTTATGCACAAACCTTGCTTGCATGGTTGAGGTCTTAGTGTTTTGAGGAACTTCAATTTATAAATTTATTTTAGTTAGTTAAATATTGAACATCAAGCTTCTACTATATTTTCCATTGGATGATATTGGTGATGTTTATTGATGATAACTTAAGTTAGAATCAAATGACCTTGTTTGTAATTTTGTTTTTGGTTTCCATAAAGCTTTTCCCACTAGGACATTCTATTCAAATCCAATTTTAATTGTGCATGCATGAATTTTCTTTCCCTATTCCATGGCATATGTAATAAATATATTAGCAAAGGAGAAAATATTTGGTTTCATGTCTTCTTGTTGCATTTGAAAAAAACAGCAATATCTTTATAATACATATTTTATACATATTCCAAAAATATGTTTGATTGAGTATTGGTTTTCTCTCTTTTAACCCATGAAATTTTAGGAGCTATCCAACCATAAATAAAGTATGTTAAATATCATGGTTCTTCTTGAATAATAATAAGTTGACCTACATTAACCACTAAAAACTACTAATAATTGTATTTATTAATGCTCAACAACTAAATTATGATTACTTTTATCATCTCTAAAATGTAATAATAATTAATACTTTTAAAATAATGGTTATGAGTAATTTTAAATATTTCAATGGGATTTCTTATTTAATCTATCACCATGAAATAACCATTAACTTTTAATATTTTTTCATTAATTTTTAGATGATAGTATCTCTCTACATATTTCTTCTTTCTCCGACATGCAGAAGCCTTGTTAGCATTGTTGAAACCTTAATGTTTTAAGGAGCCCTAATTTATATATTTCACATATAAATTTGTTTTTGATAGTTAGATGTTGCACATCAAGTTTGCATCATATTTTTCCTTTGCTAATAGTGATGATGATTCATTTATGATAACTTAAGTTAGAATCAACTCACCTTCTTTGCAATCTTGTTTTTGGTCTCCATAAAACATTTCCCATTGAGACATCCCATTCAAATAAAATTTTAATTGTGTATGCATGAATTTCCTTTCTCTATTTTATGGCATATGCATTGGTCACATTAACAAAGGTAAAAATCTTAGCTTTCATGTCTTAGGTTGCATTTGACAAGAAAACAAATTTAGCAATATCTTTATAATACATATTTTGTGCATATTGCAAAATATGTATCATTGAGTATGAACATTCTCTCTTCTAACCAAGACATTTTAGGAACTATCCAACCTCTTTTTTTTACTATGGAACATGTGGGAATTTATTAGTATTTTAGAATTTTTTCTTTATGTTTTTCAATGAAATGAGATAATTTATCTTCTAGAATATGATTACTATTCTCTTTAAAATATCTTATTTTCCTTGACTATATAGATACATAAACATTTTTATCAATATTTTACTTTCATAAAGTGAATGTCATTTTTATTTAATAATGATTTCTGCAAGACTTAGCCTCTTTATGCCACCTTTGGATGAGGAAGAGTATGTATTAATTCAAGTTTGAAGTAATTTTAGTATACTTTTTGTCTTCCAATCTATTTATCTTATTAACATATTATGTTGGGTAGCTACATATAGTTCTATTTTCAATGGAGGAAAGATTCACTTCTAAGAGGAAGATAGGATAGAATGTATTTCCTTTAATCTTGAGATTTTGAATTATAAAATGCTATTGAATCAAGTGTGATGTAATTTTAGGATACTTTTTAGTCTTCCATATTATTTATCTTGTTCACATAGGTCAGGTACCTACTTATAGTTGTGTTCTCAATCGAGGAAAGATTCACTTCTATTGTAAGACAAGATACTCTTCTTTTAGGGCTCCGCCCATGAACACCTAGGCAATATTATCCCACTTAAAACTCCAATAAAAATATATGATATCCCAAGAGGTAGTAAGAATATTCCCTTGATATTTCATTGCACATCCATAAAAAATCTCTTAAGTACTTAATTTGTCGCAAAAACCTTTGTAACTAGTCATTGTTACCACATAATCAAAATATTATCACTTATTTAATAATTAAAATTTTGTGTATGTATTTTTTGTTTTGTTTGCTAAGTTGTATGAGTCTTGAGATGAATGCACCCTTAACCTTTTGTTTGAGAAACCACAACCTAGGGGCATTTAAGCTGTCAATATTATCAATAGATCACATTTAGTCTGGGTCACACCAACCCTTAACATGACTGGATTTTGTCCCACAAAATTTCCATGACTTTTACATCACAAAGTGCCTTAAGAATATACCAATCACTATTTATTCTACACCCTATCTATTTTATATATGTATATTTTATTTAATTTTATAATAATTTTTAATTAAATTGATGAACATAATTGTTTATCATTATTACATATTAAAAATATATATATTAATATTACATATTAAAAAGAAAACATAACTCATTTGAGATGTATTCAAATGGTTAAGTGAGAAAGCTTGGTTGTGGTCCAGTCTTGGTAAGACTATGTATGAGGGCATGATTTCTTAAAATATTGGAATGAGTAAACACTAATTTAGTTTCAATAGTCACTTATTGTTCGGCCTCATGATCTCCTCCTCCATCCATGATCTACAGCTCTAAAGCCTCTTGCCTAACGACTATTCTCTCAGGGCCATAGAAGTCCATGAAGTTAATGCTATGTTATGGAGAGACAGGTAAGGAAATTCCTTTTTCGAAGTTGTCTAGTATCTTTGGAATAAATTCTCAATAAAATTTCCTTACTTTCGTCTTTGTTCTTAATTTTAATCATTATGAACATGTCCCTATTTCCAGGACTTCCAAAGTTGAACTTCGATTTTAGATAATCATCACTTGTATCGATAATTCTATACAATTCTTTGTACTTTTTCAATTGAAGAAACTTGAATATTCAGTCACTCTTATCATAAATCATGCCTTTGTAATTTGTAACATCAA
Organism: Pinus tabuliformis; assembly: GCA_031772625.1. Lineage (NCBI taxonomy): Eukaryota > Viridiplantae > Streptophyta > Pinopsida > Pinales > Pinaceae > Pinus > Pinus tabuliformis. Next base: position 473,166,864 of record CM062810.1, on the reverse strand, counting down.
AATCCCAATTTGGTTCTCGTTGAGAGTGTTCTCTTTGTTTTAGATATGGTCCTGCTGCGATAGATGCAATGTCTAAGCTTACAAGGCTTGGAATGCCTTCGACTATCAATGAATTATTGTTATAAATATGCAATGTCTAATCTTACAAGGCTTGAAATTCATTCGACTATCAATGAATTATTATTATAATATATATCGGTCAATCTAACTATCAATTAATTATTGTGACAATTATAACACATATTGACAATGAGCATTTTTATTATGATGGGAACCCCACGCTCGTTACTAAGTGGTCACATTTCTCCATAGAGTTGCAATGGAACAAGATAACATTGGCTATAAATTACAAACAAGGGAAGCTGCGAGGCAGCAAGTCCCTGCATGAAGAAGGCTATGGAGGACAGCAGAGAAAAGCAGAGAAAATTCATCTACGGGTTTGCCAGTGTCTATCTAGTTCTATCCAAGGTACAAATAAAAACAAAAGCAAGTTGTTTGTAGTTGCTTGTAATCATGGAACATCTCATTGATTATCGCATGGAGTTGTGGAATAATGTTGTCTAGATTTATTTTAGTGGTGAAGAAATTGCTGCCAAATTCGCCAGCGTTCTGTTCTGTAAATTTTCCAGCAAGGACGAGAGAGACGCGGTGCTAAGCCATTGATATCGTTGCCATTGTTGATTGTGGAGAGTTGTGTTACATTGGTTACCTGAACTGTCCGCTGATTAAGAAAAACTCGAGCAGGCAGGCGATGCTTCCCCTGCAGTTCTATGACTAGGATGAGCAGAAGACGATGCAGAGATCATAACATTCGAGCTGTTGTTGTGGGTCATGTCCCGCGTTGTGGATATGTGTCATCTGCAAGGTACAAGCTACCTCGGCACCTCTCTATATCAGTGAATTCAGGATTTATCAGATAGCGCATAACACCGCCGGCCATCCAATCTCAGAAATCTGAATAATGAGGCAAACACTGGCCTTTGCTGTACCTGCGTAGGGCCGCGGAGTAACTGAGCCTTTTGCATGCAGATTTCTTTGTTTCCAAACAACGTAGAAGTCAGGTGCATTGTTTAAAGTGGAGCCAGCCCTACGCAAAGTGCCGCGTGACCTGTAATTAATTGTGGGATGAGAGCGGTCACGACGGAGCTGCTTTTACATGGGACCAATATCCATATAAGAGGAATCCCTTGAATTACATTTCCAAAAATAAAGAATAGGTAAATACCTTTGTTTTAAAAAAGAAAATCACCCAATTTGAAAAAAGACATTTAAAAGAACTTGCCTCGAATGAACAAAGAACACATTGAAGACTTTACACGAGCATTGACTTTACGTTAACGCAGTTTTATTTTTGTCACGGGGTCCATCCTTTTTTTAAAAACAAATTTGGCTGGTCGATTGTGCAGCTCCGATGTGTTTTTGTGAGCAATGTTATAGAACTCCTCTATCTTAACATAAGATATAAAGTAGAAAATGCAATCATTCCATAGATTGATGTATATATACATACACTTCTCAATTTTATTTATATTGTATTTAGCCTTTATTAAATTTTGAATTGTAAGTATATTTTATTTAACTTTTATTAAATTTTGAATTTAAATCTTATAAGAATGGAAAATAAGTATAAATTTCACACTATCTTAATAACAATATTTTATTATTATAAAGTACATTTTCCATGTAACAAATTTGACATCTCACCTAAATTCAAACACATTTCATATAATGACAAGGCATATCCCTTATTATTAAAAAATTCGAGAAATCCAGAATCTTCTGCAAAACATGGAGTGAATAAGAAAATGAGACCCCATATTAAATACCAAAGTCCAAGGCAAACACAGCTATATTCGTTGATTCCACCGATGAAAGCCACTTGTGGAATTAAAGACCCAATTCAAAGATTCTAGCACAAAGGCATTACGGGCATCGAGGCAAGCGCGCGTCCGCCGTATCTTTAAAAATCAAGATTCGACTGCTCCAACACACAAATATTGCCTTTTGCATGCATTTCACGTGTCAGTAGCAGTGCATGCATTTACCACTAGGCCAGAGTAACTGCAATTACGTGTTATTGCGTTCGAATAGCTCAGTTCAGAGGGAATCGCTTACAGCTGCTGAATTGAGACCTTCCAGTTCGTCCTTTATGTATGATCTGAAGAGTCAAGAATAGTCAGGTGACGGTAATGTTCTCGATATATATCAAAGTGAGTCTCTTTAATTGGACTCTTGCTCTAATAGCACAGTTTCAGTTGTTGAAATTAGTGAATGTTGTTGATGGTTGCAGGGTTGCGATGGATCAATACTGATCGATTCTACAGCAGGAAATCAAGCAGAGAAGGAATCACCCGCGAACAATCCGAGCCTCCATGGGTTCGAAATAATTGATGAAGCAAAGTCTATTTTGGAAGACAAATGCCCGAACGTGGTCTCATGCGCTGACATCCTTGCCTTTGCTGCAAGAGATAGCGCCCACCAAGTAATTAACCTACCCATACCCTCTATTTCTCGCTCTGTGATATTGTAACTATATCTTTATATTCATATTTCCGTATATTGGCTAGCGCAGGCTGGCGGATTAATTTGGGAAGTGCCAGCGGGACGAAGAGACGGAAGGATTTCTCGAGCATCAGACATCCCAGGGAACATTCCTGCTCCACAATTCAATGTGAACCAACTCACACAAAATTTCGCTGCAAAATTTTTGTCAGTGGAAGACATGGTCACTCTCTCAGGTAGCTACTGCTACTGATTAACAATAATCCAAATATATATTTGATTGAACTGAACGTATGATATCCCATCGTCAATCGTATTTTAACATAATTTAATATATTTTCAGGGGCGCACTCTATCGGGGTTTCTCATTGCTCTTCATTCAGCGCAAACAGGCTTTACAATTTCAGTGGAACAGGTCATCAGGATCCCAGTATGGATCCTCGATTCGCTTTGTCACTGAAAGCCAAATGCCCAATCCCTACTTCTAATTCAAATTCTGATCCAATACGTTCCAATAATGACGCTATTTTTTTTCATGCCGAATCAAGTTGGTGATTGGATGAGCTCAAGCTCATGATGGAGTCGATGGGGCAGAAGAGATGAGTGTATGCTAAAGCCCTACACACAGTTGAGAAGAAGACGACTGTGGACTCTGAAATTCATGAAGAGAAGCTGCGATAAGCAGAAGATATGCTCTTTCTGGTGTTGTAGAGATAAAACGCAGAAACAGCAAGCATTGACAGTCAAGAAGGATACTCTCGGAACTCTGAGCTTCCTTGCAGTTTTTTGTGGAAAGGAGACAACCTCGTTTGAGATAATACATGTAACTAGAAAGCAGACCGCACGCCACCTTAACATTGACGAGGGAGTACAAAGGAAAAACAAGAAGTTGCAATTCCAAATCCAATTGGAAGAGAAAGGTGCAAAAGGTAAGTTTTCTCCTAATATTTTTTTGTAATATGTGCAAAACAAGAGGCATTATTTAAACAATTATTTAAAATTGCCTTCAAAAAAAATTAAGGTTGTGTGCCTATGTAGAATAATTAAGGGAGTGCGCTTGCATAGAATCACTAGATAGCCAGGCTGCGCATAGAATCACTAGATAGCTACTGATTCCTTAATTCCTTGATAAATTTGTACAATTGCTAAGTATTAATAGAGATTAGCACATTTTTTCTCTTAATAACCTTTCTTAAATATTTTTGTTTTAATATGAAACATTGATAATCAATTTTCGTTTTCTTCCACCTCTTTCATTTTTATGAAATGAATGTTGTGATTACATGATAAATGAATTCTAGTAACTTCATAGCATGATAAACAAAGTCGTATCATTTTTTAATTTGATGCAAAGCACACTCATTCTATTCATCCCAGATTTTTTATGCGGAAAAATTAATTCTATGAACCTGGTAAAATTCAACGACACCGATAAGTTTTATACCTTGTCTTCTGTGGTGCAGGTGCAGATGAAAGGATCCGCATAACTTCATTCTCCAAAACGTATTATAGGAACCAACACTCTCTCCATTTCTGCCACTCCTCTGTTGCTCCCACTCCTGAAATTGCATGCTTCGCCGAGGTTTTTAGAATGAATTTATCCAGTTTCCTAAAGGTCATAACTTCAATGGATCAGGACACTTGGAAAAAGCCATAGCAGTTGGCGAAGCCATAGCAGTTGTCGACGAAGCCGTGGCAACTATACATGCAGAGATAGCAAGATGCTTGTTCCCCTAGTATACTAAAGAAATATACTATGAGACATTTGATTTTTTGATTTAATGCTAGCATTACTTGCAAGCTAAATTTTAAAATTTTTAAATGCGAAGCACAAATATGATATAATCGTATGTTTTTAGCCTCCCCGCCTCGGGAAGAGGCTAAATAAGACGATCAAATGGATTGTTGTTCAAAAAGTTTGGTTATTCGTCATAGTAGCTACTTCAGGATGATAAGCAGCGTAATTTAATGTTAAAAACAACATTTTGATTCCTATAGTCCCTGGCCATTGCCAGATGGCAGGGACTAATAATATGTTGCAGACTATGAGAGAATTGCTAACAATAGTGTCAAATACAAAGCTAAATGCTCATAAATGATATTCCCAAAAAATATTTGGAAGCTTTGTATTGTCTTTGTTGTTGCACCACTCTCTCCTTTGTAGACTATGGAAATAATCTATGAATGATGAAACTCTCTCTGTCATCTCTTCCTCTTCTTTCTTGAGAGTGAGGTTGTTTTTCATGGAGAGACTCCGTGAACTACCAACAGAAGTTATGTCTAGTTTTAGCAGTAGTATCTCATACCTTGCCTTCTTATTCATGTGCTCTTCCATTGCTAGATAGTTGAGAGTTGCAAATCCATAAATAAGTGAATCCTTCGTTGGGTTTCACGGACTACACAGAATATACATTAAGAAATAAATCCCAATTCTCGCATCCACATCTTGAAACCTTTTTTTTATACTAGACAAAACTAAACTCGAGGTTTATTTGACATTTTTTTTCCCGTTTAGTTTTCACTTTTAATCCCTTCTCTCCTTAAGGTAAATAACTTTAATTTCCTTTCTCCTTAATGTAAATTATTTTCAAAATTAGTTTTCACTTTTAATATCTCTCCCGTTTAACATTTAATATCTCTCCTTTTTAAGTATTGATTAAAAATGTGCATATTGACCACACAACTAAAGTACATCTGAACAAATGCTACCAGGGATATCTTTTTTTTTTTTTCAGAAAACAAGAAAGGGGGATCCAACAATGAATCTATTGAAGCTTTAACATAGCAAGGTAGAAAATAAATCAATGGATTCAAAGGAAGAATGCAAAAAAATATTCAAGAAAGATGTAGAGATTGAATAATACTAAAGGGGTTGAAGATTAAACATAATAGATTTTTTTATAAGGGAAGATTCTTAAAAATTTTGGGTCAAACTCATGCAAAAACAAAATATTCCAGCCAGATGAACCTTTATTAGATCTACAAGATAAATTTTTTCTTATTGTTATTAAAGGAGAGAAAAATGGTTTGAATTTTTAAACATAGGAATATGAAGGAAAAGAGGAGGAAGGATTGAACACTTCTTCCTCTTCTTCTTGCTTCTTTTCTAAAACAACAATTTTTTATTTTCCTTAGTTACAACCTCTTTCTAGATGGAATAAATGATGGTATTTGAATGCACTTGATTCATAATTGGTTGATTAAAATAGTGAGCTGGATTGGATTTGGATTCTCTAGCCTTGTTGTAAGCCCGTAAAGATCGTAAAACTCTAATCTATTACTGGAGTGAGAGGGCTATTGAAATTCAAACCTCTTGGTAGGATGTTATCTCTTAGACAACTTATTCTTAGGTTTCCTTGAAACTTGCTTGAATGTTCCTTTCTCATCATTAGATTTAAAAGATGACATTGGGATAGAAAGAGGTTCAAATACTAGACCCTTAGGACAACGTTTCACAAAGTGGTCATACTCATGGAAGTAATTACATTTAAAGGGGACTTACTCATATTCCAAGGCTTGAAGATGGATCCAACCCTTTAAGTCAAGTTGAATAGACTTATGTGCTCCTATTGCAAAATATGTTTCAACATTAATTCTGGCACATGAGAATTTATTCCCCTTCACCTATGAACAAGTAATATATTGGACCAATTTGTCTCCAATAAATCTAGAAATACCATCACCCTAGCAAACTAGGGGAATATTTGGCAATCTAATCCATACAACACATAAGAAATAGTGTTGGGATTGAAATATAGAGTTCATTAGGTTAAAAACATACCACTTGAGCCCATGAAATAAGCCATAAATCTAAGTATGAGATCCATATATTCCTTTTCATAAAAGATAAAATTATAATAACCTTTACCATAGTATAGAGCACAAATCAATTCACGATTTTCCTAAATGTTAGATATCTAGTCCAACACATAGCTATAACAAGGTATAAGGTTGATGAACTTACTAATCAATCATTTTTCCTTAAGATCATTAATATTATTCTTTGTTGAAGAAGCAAACCCCAAGTGAAGAGAAGGAAATGTATCTACCCTTTTTACAAATCTACTTGGTTGAAGCCTTTTTTTATTCACTGAACCACTTGCTAGAGAGCTACGTTCTACTGTTATGGTATTGGAAGGAACACCCATTGAACATGAATGAGAGTAACTTCATCTTCAATAGTTCCTCACCAAAGTGTGCTAGATACATATGCTAAGGGGTGCATGTGGGGTACAAAATTGGAGTGCTAAACTATAGGTATGCCAATATTTATATTGAGAAAAAGACATTTGCATAGTATATAAATTGAGTAATTGTGGGATCTCTAGATCATGTTTTCTTATATATCCACCTCAACATGCCTAAATTCCTATCCCCTAATTACCTATCCAAGACAAATTACTAATTGTATGGAGTGATATGACTGTAAAGGGGTAGTTAGATATAGAAATAATGTAAGAGAAAAAATCACAGTGGCAAATGAAATAGTCATGCACAACATAAAACAAAATGAAGACATGGAGATTTTAACGTGGTTCACCCAACCAATCTGAGCTATGTCTGCCAAACATAGGCATCAACAATCTTATTATTCAACACGAAATTGCAACAACATAATTTCTCACACCCTCTTATCACACATATCCTCTATGAGCTTACATTTTTTATAGCTCGGAGTAGAAAAATGAATCATAAATTCTCTCACAACAAATATAGGATGCAATAAATCCTCCCGAGGAATAAATGGAGCTAATTTACCAACAAATCCTATTGTTGTCACATTTATGAGATTTTTTCCAAATTTAATTGACAAAAATTATCCTGATACCATGTTCTATTATTATTTTATCTTTTCTGCAAGCCAAGAGAAGCCAGACACCAATGTAGCTTCCCTAACAAAACTGGTTTCATGAACATGTCTGCACAGTTTTCCTTTGTATGCACTTTTTCAAGAGAGACTCCCCTTTCAGTGATAACTTGTCTTACAAAATGGTACTTGATAGGTATATGCTTTGATTTACTATGATAGGCCAGATTCTTAGACAAATTAATTGCACTTTGACTATCACAAAATAACTTGATGTTGTCCTGTAACCTACCAAACTCACCAAATAAACCTTTCAACCAAATCACTTCTTTGCAAACATGTGAAGCACCTATGTATTCTGCTTCAGTGGTCGATAAAGCAATAATGTTCTGTAGCTTTGACATCCAGCTTATAGCTCCACCTGCAAGAGTAAAGACATACCCTCATGTTGACCTTCTCTTATCCAAATCACCTGCAAAATCGGAATCAACATATCCGTAAACAAATTCACTACTGTTATAAGCGATACAATAATTACTTGTGGCTCTCAAATACTGAAGAACCCTTTTCACTGCTGACTAGTGTTCTTTTCCTAGATTTGCCATATACCTGCTCACAACCCCAACTGCAAGTGAAATATCTGGTCGAGTACAAACCATCGCATATATCAAACAAAGTATTACATTGTCATATGGAATACATATATTATTTTTCTTCATTTTTATTAGGACATAAATGAGAAGAAAGCTTAAAATGGGAAGCTAAAGGGACTGAAACAGGCTTCACATTGTTCATACCAAACCTCAAGAGTATTTTCTCGATATACTTCTGTTGTGATAGCCACAACTTACCATTGCTCCTATCTCTGAAAATCTCCATGCCCAAAATTTGTCGTGTTGCTCCTAGATCTTTCATATCAAATTTCCTAGCCATTTGAGCCTTTAACCTGTTCATCTTTGTTATGCTTTTGCTTGCTAACAGCATATCGTCAACATACAACACTAAGATAATGAACATGCCATTGCTTAATTTCTTAAAGTAAACACAATGATAATATTCACTTCTTATATAATTTTGACTCATCATGAAAGAAAAAAATTTCTTGTACCGTTGTCGAGGCGATTGCTTCAGACCATACAACTATTTCTTGAGTTTGCAGACACATTCCTTGTTGCGATTTTGAACAGACCCTTCCGATTGTTCCATGTAAATATCCCCATCTGAATCTCCATGTAAAAATGTAGTTTTAACATCTAGTTTTTGTAATTATAAATCAAGTAAAGCAACTAAAGCTAATACAATTCGAATTGAAACAATTTTTACAACTGGTGAAAATATCTCATGAAAATCAATGCCTGCTTTCTGAGAAAAACCTTTTGCGACTAGCCTTGCTTTGTACTTGTCCTTTGTATCATCAACACCCCTTTTCAATTTCTAAACCCATTTACATCCCATAGTTTTCGTGTCTGTAGGAAGTTCTACCAGATCCCATGTGCCATTCTTGACTAATGCCATCATCTCGTCCTTCATAGCTTCTTTCCACTTTTCACTTTTAGAACCTTCTAGAGCTTCCTGATAGCATAAAGGTTCATCATCATTAGCGGTTAAAGCAACTGAAGTAACATAATCATCATACCTTTTAGGAGGACGTTTCATTCTTGTGGACCTCCTTAAAGATGTTTCTAGTACTTCCACAATTTGCTGATTATTATTTGTAGGAACTCCTTCATGATCTGCATCTGAAACATGTTCATGATCTGCATCTGAAACTTGTTCATGATCTACATCTGAAACTTGTTCATGATCTACATCTGAAACTTGTTCATCTTGACTATCTTCAGTATTTCAACTGGTTTGAGACTGAACGTGTTGAAGCTTAGATACATTATCTTGTTTCAATTTATCATCTACATCTGTATGTTCAAGTTAAGATTCATTAAATTTAACATCTATGTTAATGATGATCTTGTGAGTAGTAGGATCCCACAATCTGTATCCCTTAATCCCATCACCATATCCAACAAAGATATATGTTTTTGATTTAGGATCTAATTTAGAACATTGAAATTTCGGAACTAGAGCATATGCATCACAACCAAAAACTTTTAGTTTAGAATAATCACAAGGATGACCTTTCCATACCTCTTGAGGAATTTTTCATCCTATTGCAGTTGATGGTGATCGATTTATCAAATAACAAGTTGTAGAAATCGCTTTTGTCCACAATTCCTTCTGCAAATTGGCGTTACTTAGCATACTTCTTGCTCTCTCTAAAAGAGTCATGTTCATGCATTCCACAACTCTATTTTGCTGAGAAGTATATACAGTGGTTTTATGTCTTTCAATCCCAACATCTTTGCAATAATTATCTAATTCCTTTGAAGTAATTTCACCACCATTGTCAGTTCTTAAAGATTTAATGGTTCTTCCAGTGATGTTTTCAACTAATGCTCTAAACTGTTTGAAAACTTTGAATACATTAGACTTCTTCTTTAATATGTAGACCCACACTTTTCTATAGAAATCATCAATAAAAGATACAAAATATGACGATCCTCCATATGAGGTTGTAGGAGATGGACCCCAAACATCAGAATGGATATAATCAAGGATTCCCTTACTAGTATGTTTTCCAGTTTTAAACTTCTGCTTGATTCGTTTCCCAAATAGACAATGTTTGCAGAAATCTAACTTAACAAACTTGAAATTAAGAAGTAACTTACGATCAGATAAAATCTTTAAACCTCTTTCGCTCATATGGCCCAACCTTTGATGCCATAAATGAATAGAATTACTGTCGTTTTTAGATACTGTAGAAACATGATTTGACTCTGTTCTTTCTTCTAACTAAAAAAGGTTTCCAACCTTCTTTGCTTTCATTACTAGTAAAATTCATTTATAAACTTTCATTACTCCACCTTGAATAAAAGTTTTATATCCATTAGTGTCTAGTACTCCTAGTGAAATGAGGTTTTTTCTTAGTTCAGGTACATGTCTTACATCAGTTAGAATTTTATTTGCCCCATCAAACATTTTAAGCTGGATGCTTCCAATTCCCACAATGTTACATGTGACATCATTTCCCATGTAAACTACTCCATCATTGATTGATTTATAAGTTTTAAACCATTCTTTATGAATGCACATGTGATTTGATGCACCCGAATCTAAGATCCAATGTTGATCATGATTAGACAAACTATCTGATAACACTTCGTCACTCATACCTGAAATGGATGCCGAACCTGTATCTATCATGTTTGCCTCTTTCTACTCTGTCAAAGAGTCTTCTTTGGATGTTTGCTGTCTCTTCCAATAGTGCTTCTTCAAATGGCTTGATTTGCCACAAAAATAACACGTTACCTTACTCTTCTTCCCTTTCGATTATGAACGTGAGCTGTTGTGCTTACTGAAGCGTATTTCTTTAGAAGGACCTCTGACCATCATTGCTTCGGATGTAGAGGTTTCTGAATTTGACCTCTTCCTTGTTTCTTCAGACAACAAAGATCTAACAACATAATCAAATTCAAGGGTCTCTGACGAACTAAGAGTTATATAAGTAACAAAGTGATCCCATGACTCAAGTAACGAGCATAATAAAGTTATATCTTTATCTTCTGATTCAAATTTTACTTCTATACTTTCTAACTGCACTAGGAGAGCATTAAAGGTATTCAAATGATCAGTAATAGATGTACCTTCCTTCATGCGCAAACTATACAATTGTTGCTTCAGAAGAATCCTATTGGTTAAGGATTTTGTCATGTACAAATTTTCAAGCTATGTCCACAAACCAGCAACATTTTTTTCTTACATGATGTTAAACAAAACATCATCTGCCAAACACAGTCGAATGCCACTCAATTCTCTTTCATTCAGGTCACTCCATTCATCATTTGTCATGGTGTAAGGCTATTTGGTGTTTCCCAACAATGCCTTCGCCACACCTTCTTGCACGAGTAGATCATACAACTTCACTTTTGAGATCTCAAAGTTCCTTTTTCCATTGAAATTCTTGATCTCCAATCGAGCACTTTGAGCTTTTGCCATGTTGTGTCACAAAAAATCTCCAATTGCAACATTTAATAAATGAAGTGTTTATTCAAAATGCCTTTATCTTCTAATATAATGCCTCTGCCTTATCATGTCATGACATATTACAAATTAAAAAAATAAACTATGATATAAATATAATATCATATATAATACAAATCATAGAAATCATTTCTTCTGGTTTGTAAAAAAATGGCATTTCATAACACCTTTATAAAAACTTCAAATCGACCTTTGTGATTTAATGTACGAAAGCGATCCATTTGCAATCGTTTTTGTTTTTAAAAAAAGACCAATTTCATAAAACGTTCCAAATCATTTCAACAACGGCAATTTAATAACCATTTCATCAGCAATAGAAGTTTAATAATCATTTCAACATCGGCAGTTTAATAATTGATGTCAACAGTTCAACGACATTGTAATAATCGATTTTTCTTTTCAACAGTTCAATGCTACCTGGCTTGCAGTCCACCGCACCATTTAATGCTGCCTAGCTCGTAGTCCACCGCACTGCTCGACACTGCCTGGCTCGTAGTCCACCACATGTTCAACGCTGCCTTGCTTGCAGTAGTAACCAGCTTAAACATAGAAAAAAATGGTCCACGGCCACCAGTGTCATTTAAACAACTGATCACCAGTCTAAACGTAGCCCACGACACTGTGTAGTTGCGCTGATCCAAAGTCACCGCCGGCATCTCTGTCACACGCAGTAGACTTGGCCTCTCACCCTCTCTATCACAGGCAATAGACTCAATGCATATACCAACTCAACAACAGAAGCTCTGATACCACTTGTAAGAGCAAAAGTCACAGTGGAAAACGAAATAATCATGCACAACATAAACCAACATGAAGACACAGAGATTTTAATGTGGTTCACCCAACCAATCTGGGTTACGTCCACCAAACAAAGGGATCGGCAATCTTATTATTCAACAAGATATTGCAAAAACATAATTTCTCACACCCTATCACACATATCCTCTACGGGCTTACATTTTTTATAGCTGGGAGTAGAAAACTAAATCATAAGTTCTCTCACAACAAATATAGGATGTAATAACTCCTCCTCACGAATAAATGGAGCTAATTTAGTAGCAAATCCTATTGTTGTCACATTCATGAGATTTTTTCCAAATTTAATTAATAGAAAATCTCAACAAATAAAACTAAACACCCTAAAATGGGGACTAGAAGGATGGACCCCATTATTGACCACCAAAAGGGTTTGGGCTACTAGAAGGATCAATAATTTTATATCAATCATGTCATCATGAAAAAATACAATACATAAATCATCACACTATTAGCTCACCATGATGGTCACATTTAGTAAAAATATATTCGGTACACTTCATAGAATATGAGGTGTAATAGTGGACTCCAACTCAGGGACATGTGATCATTTTAAGCATCCATGAGAACTATAGAATTTCCATAAACCTCTAACACCTAAAGAATGCTCACAAAATGGATATTAAATGCAAATAAAGTTTAAGGACATGAGTGCCTTGTCCCTTCAAAATGAGAAACAAATTTGTTGATAAATGAAATTTTACGAAACACATATCACCAACTCTCATATGATTTCTTGTAAAATTAAGAATTGCTTCCTTTTATTCAAAATAAAATAAAGTGTTGAAGTCAATAAAATGAAAAACATGAGTAACAAAGGGAAACATAACCAAAACTTTAGAAACTCTAAGTATAAAACATTGGCATGTTGTGTATTTTTATACATAAAAAATATGTCATTATCCATTGTGAATAAAAGCATAAAATTTAGGATGAAAGCATCATGTTTTGTATTTATAGATTCAACCAAATATTTTTGTTGAAATCATTGTTTTTAATCATTTAGATATCAAAGCATGTTGTAATAATAATAAATTACATAATATTAATATCTTCTAACTACTTTAACTTAATTATAATTACACAAAAAATTGGTAAGTAAGAAATACTATTTCTCTATAACAAGAAAGAGGAAATTACAATACTAAACTATTCAATAATTAAAAAATATGGGGAAAATCAATCTCCATGATAAAAGAATTTAATAACTTATATAATAATAATTCTTGCTAATATAATAATAAATTAAAATTATTTGGTCATTTTTTCTCAATTTATTATATAATATAATAATCTATTACTAATTTAATAAAAATCATCAAATCAAACTTATTTATTAATTTTTTTAATTTGCATTTTTTCTCTATTTTTAACATTTAGTTTCTTTAACTAATTTAGTGTTTTTAATATTATTTTATATATTGATCAAAGTTTTTTCACTAATGTTTTTAGTATGATTAAAATAATTTACTTTTTAATGTCTAACTTTGAAATTGGATGCATCTCTTAAGTATAGAATACTTTTTTCATTTTATTTTGATGTTGAACCACATTAGATGGTTTGAAACATCCACCAACAAATAATGATGTGATTACTTTTAAAAACATTTTAAAAAATTTGAACTTAATTGTTAATTAGACATATAGCTCCGAAGATTTCAATTTAAAATTAATAATTATTACATTTCAAATTTTAATATTATACACAAATAAAAAGTTGATATTTATTTTTAAATTATGTCTTGTTTTCATTTTTAATTAAATTGATTAATTAAGCAAATTTCATATGCATGTGAGTCATGTTTTTCTAACCATAATGTGTTGATAAGCCATGATCGTGTAACAATGTTTATTTTAACTTATATATCGATTCAAAGAAAAATATAATTTTTTTAAATATATTATTATGGATTGTTGTCTATGTCCATTTGCAAATCATTTAATTTATATGGTTGTGCTAATTATATTAGATTTAGTAAAAGAAGTTTTATTATTTATGGCATATGTACCACTATTATTTTTATTAGTGAAATAAATGATAATGGATCTTCAAAATTAAAAGTGAAATTTTTTATGAAGAAGTCACATTGTACTTCCATAATTAGAAAGGGGATTTTAAGTTCAAGTCAAGATGGATTTTTAGAATGTTAAATAATTAAACAAATTATACTTCAATAAATTTATCTATGTCACTTATTGAAAAAAAATAACTCATTTGATAAAATTATGTATATAATTTTAATTTAAGTTTATAAGCGAGTATTCTTATTCTTATAACCAGTATTCGTATTCTTACATTATTAATTATTAATTAAATTAAAATTTTAAAGCCATATTCATAATAAAAGTAAACGTACTTCATAATTAATTGATAAAAACAGTGAATTCTTCGTCACACAGTTAGATAGAAGTTCGAAATTAGACACTAATTTAGGTCGAGCGGCCGCCTATTGTCCGGCCTCCATTGGCACGTCACGGCACAATTTATTCGACCATACATAAATAATTCCGTTAGTATCTCCTGATATAATATCACGAGTCCTTTCATCGTATACGAATGCATAGGTTTTCATATCTTCGAATGCCATTTCTCTCAACACCGCAAGCAGAAATCAAAATGTCCTCTTCGGTGGTAACGTACGAACCTTTGCCATAGTAGGAGTCAAAAACGCTATGGTCCTCAAATGTGACCACAATCTCACCTTGTAAATCACAAAGATAAACACTTATATCTGTGATGCACAATACGCCACTTCTTTTGGTTAAATAGAGAGGTGGGCGAGCAAGAAGAATGTCAGTTGATTTTATTATTTTACAAATTTCAGAAGATATATCCATGACCTGCATCTCTAAATGCCGTTGGTGAACAAATATTCTATCAGGGCCACATAAGTGCATGAACTCAATGCTGCGTTGTGGAGAGACAGGTATGGAAATTTCTTTTCGAAGTTGTCCAGTAGCTTTGGAATAAATTCTGAATAAAACTTCCGTCCTGTCATCTTCGTTCTTATTTTCAATCATTATTAGCATATCCGTATTTCCTGGACTTCCCAACCTGCAGTTTGATGTTAAGTTTTTGTCAGCTGAATCCGGAATTCTGAACAATTCCGTGTACTCCTTCATCTCAAAAAAATTGAATACCCTCTCATTCGTATCATAAAGCATGCCTCTGCAATTTGGAAAATCAAAACCACAATCTTTTATTAGATCTTGTCGAAAGAGTTATCTTTCTTCTGGATATTGTCCTACAACTATAGATGCAATGTCTAAGCTTACAAGTATTGTCATTTCTTGATTGTTGTCATTCGTAGTCTTCGCTTCGACTATCAATGAATTATTGTGACTATCATACCACATCGATTCAATACTATCAAAGTCTATTGTGATGGGCCACGCACGCTCATCAGTAAGCGGTGACATATTTCCATAGAGTCGCAATAGAACAAGATAGTAGTAGGCATATATTACAAATAATATGTCGCGCACTATGAGTAAACCATTTACTTGGGTGTCAAATTCAAAGTCAAATGCTCGTAAATGATACTCCCGAAAAATATTTGGAAGCTTTCTATTGTCTTTGTCATCGCACCACTCTCGTCTTCGCAGGTTCTGGAAATAATCCATGGATGACGAAACTCTCTCTGTCGTCGCTTCATCTTCTTCTTCTTGAGAATGAGGTTGGTCTTCATTGAGAGACGCCGCGACCTCCTCATGTGAGCTCCCAGCAGAAGTTGTGTGCTTGTTGCAGTGTCATCTCATCTTCTGGTTGTTCATACCTTGCCTTCTTAGTCACGTGATATTATATATCCATCATGGATTAATATTATATATCCATCATATTTTTGGCTCATCTTGATGGTGATTTGATAAATATGTAGAATACATTGAAGACAATCAATAGTGTAATAATTGAATCAACTTGGATTATTGTGGTCATCTCAAGAGTGCATGAGATATCTAGAATACCGGTAAAATTGTACACTTAAAACATTCTCAACAAATGAATATTAAATGAAATGGAGGTTTAAAGAAATGAATGCATTATCCCTTCCTTCAAAGAGAGACAAATCCATTGATAAATGAAATTATATGATCACATATCACAAACTATCATATAATTTCAAGTAATCTAGGAAACACTTCCTTTTGTTGAAACAAAATAAAATGTTGAGCTCAATAAGAAAAAAACACATGAGTAAAAAAGGATAGAAAAATGAGTATACTACAGGCATGTCCAAAAAGGATTCGATGTTAGCTTGATAGAACATTTTAGAACTTTCCCATAAGAAATAGAACATTTTAGAACTTTCCCATAAGAAAGGGTAGCTTTTTACCATCCAAATGGATTAGATATAAATAAATTTACTTGGAACATATTCAATTTTGTAAAGACCTAACCAAGTAATTTCAAATTTACATTGTTCACCAACACTTTTGATTCTTTTGTTCCATACAAAGACACCCTTCTCAAAACTTCATTGATGAAATTTCATGTTGATATTTTTCTTTGTCTTTTATTGGCTTTCTATCAGATGATCGAATGTCACAAGTGTTTTAGTTAGTGTGCTTTTGACATAGCATGTTCTCTCATAGGGTATTAAGGAATACCCCTAATTTTTATAGATATTGAAAAATCCCCTCGAAAATATGTGTGTTAACATCCATCCCAATATATTTATATGATCTTAAAAATCCATATTTTTACCATATATTTTAGGTATCCATTTTTTCATGGAAATTTTAATAAGCCTTTTTGTTTCTACCTAGATTATGGAAGCATAATGGAACTCTTCTAATTATTTAGACTCATTTCCAAAGAACTAGCGATAGAAACAATTGTTGGAATAGGCCCTAGATTCTAAAAGATTATGTAGTGAGAGAGTAGAAAGGCACTTCGAGATGTAATAGTGAGAGTACCTATGGATACTAATGAGGACATATCATGCCAAGTATAAGCCTCATCAACATTGCCAACAAATACTAACCTCCAACAATCATTGTATCCAAAGAAAATTCCTTTTAATGAATTATATGTAATATGTGTCTCAGAGTGTTCTTGACAAATAATTTCATGCTAAGGTTTTCCAACTAAAAACATCTTATAATTATCCCATATACATATAAATTCACATAAACAAGGGTATGTGATTGAACTTGGTTTTAAATTTAAAGTAGATCTACTATTTACAATGTACTATGAATCTTCATTTATACAATTAGCCTTAGAGAGAATTTTTATACAATTAGCCTTAGAGAGAATTTCTTTGTTGACATTGAATTAAAAAGAATAGAAATATGGATTTACATAGTTGAAAAAGTTGGTAAGGATTTATATTTTTCTAGTGACTTTATAAACCATCAAATGTATTAGCTCACCTTGAGAGGTTGAAAGTAGATTTCCTTTGATTCACATATTCCAAATGACTCACTGAGTTTTTTTTATAAAGAACCAATCCTATGTTTATTCTACTTTAAAATCCAATCTTATACTTACATATGATTTTGATGCACTCCCATCTATAATAAAAATATCTAGTGTAGATTTATCTTAACCCAAGAGGTACTAAATATCAATATATAACCAGCCAACAAAAAAAATTCTCTACTTAAAATTTTAAAATATTCAAAGTGAATATTTATCCATATTCAAAGTAAATATTTATCCATGCTAATTTATCTAAATATTATATACTTTATTTTAATTTATCTAAATATTATATACTTTATTTTAGAGAAAAACAATTTTTTCCCCTTATAAACATAACACATCTCAATAGCCTAAATTGCAGATTTTAACTCACTTATCTCGATGCAATGATATAGGCCTAATCATATTTCTCTAAATTTGAGCATGTTTCTCATGATATGATTACACATATATTATGAGGATGTTAAAAGAGTAAAATCGCAAATGGTGGGTACGTCTCCATAAATATTCAAAGTGAACCTATTCCAGTGACTCATAGTGAAGTTTTCTATATGGATGCCTTTTAGGTCTTGTACTTGTAAAGCTGTTTTGGAGCCCTAGATGACAACCTAAGCGTTGAGATAAACACCAAAGCAATTGTAAAAGATTACTGCTTAGTTTTCTACTTCTAAATCTTTTTGCCTAAAACTTATGGCAGGAGTCCAATTAAACTTCCTCGAATGTCTTAGGAAGCTTATGTGCACAGCTTGGGTAGAAACACCTGGAATCCAATAATGTCTTTCGTACTGTTTTTCTATTTTTTTCTGCGCATCTGGCCATTCCTACATAATATTGTGTAGCAGCTAATGACGTTATCGTGTAAAGAGTGTCGAATTTGATCCAATGACATTACTAAACACGAAGCAAACTTCACCATAATTCGTTTCCCAGGCATCCATCCTTGCAAGCAAGGTATTTGTAGTATTTTGACCTGCCTAGGAAAATCAATAAGCAAAAGGATTCCAGCAAAATGAATGCGATTACTATAATAGGCAAACAACAATATAGTTTCACATCTAATCTGAAGATCTACATACTCATGTAAGGCATCGTAGTCAGTATGGTACTCGACAAGAATTTACTTGCCAGCTTAAACACCAAAAATCTCATTTTAGACACGAGTTGGATCTACACGCTCATGTAAGGCATCGTAGTCAATATAGTACTGGAGAAGAATTTATTTGCTAGCTTAAACACCACAAATCTCATTTTGGCCACGAGTTCTTCACTGCAGAACCCTTTTTTTGGAAAGCCTAAAAATTCCCTAGCAATTTGATGGTGCTCAAAGCTTAATGATTTTTCCAATGGATACCATTGGCGTTACGTTCACCATTTTTAGAGCTCAATACTTATTCAACTCTCCTACTGTGCTATTCTATATCTATAATGGTGTTTAATGTTTAAACTAGCTGGTATGGATGGATAGCAAAATATTAATCATTAGTGGATGATAAAAAATATTTACGCCTATACGCCTTTCTGTGCATCAACAATTGTGGACACTTTTTACCCCTGCTCCATTGGATGAGACACTTTCAAATGTTGCTTTTTCCAAATATCAGGTCTTGCATTACTGCTTTTTCAGGTCAAGCATCCACTACACTTTCACTGCTTTTTCCAATGGCCTTCTTTTACCCTCCCCGTTCTGCTGTGCATTGAACTTCTGTTCTGTTGTGCATTGAACTTGGCCCTGTTATGCAAAGAAGAAGTTAAATCCATCCAGAACCTTGCAATGTCGGATGTAGCTATTGGAACCAAACACAATATGTTCTCTAGCCACTCGGTTCACGATTTATCCTACCCGCTGTATGATTGGAGTAAATGTCGTCGCCTTCTTCACGCACCGTTGCCGCAAAGCAGAACATACGTGGTTTCTCGAGATACTCTTTCGAGTTTCACAGCCATGGTGGGTACTTGTAGCTTAGTTAATATGATCTCTGTGATGTTATTGTATTAAGCTAAATTGTTATGATTTGGGTATTGGGAGGATTACGGAGTTACACTGTCGTTTTATCGAGCTCCGCACCTGGTGGATATGGTGACCACTACAGTTCCAAGGACACCAGAAAGTGGTGCTTCGTCTGCACTTGGCCGAGAGTAATGGCAGAGGATGGAAGGGAGCGGATATTCTTGTTTTTAACTCCGGCCATTGGTGGACTCACGCATGCAATCTCAGAGGGTACTTTTATGCAAGCCATTAAAGATAACTGTTAGATTTTTGACTGTGATCTTTTATGGCACTGTGATTTTTAATGGTGGACTGAATGATTGTTCAGGTAAAAAAACAGAACAGTTGGGATTAACCTGCATGAAGGGAATACTTTATACACGAGCATGGATTTCATGGTGGCTTACCGGAAAGGAATGACTACCTGGGCAAACTGGATCGATTCCAACATCGATACCAGCAGAACGAAAGTCCTTTTCCGGATTTTCTCGCCCTCGCATTCTAGGTTTAGTAGTCTCAGATCCCATTGAAAATGTGAAAAAATTGCTTATGATGAATGGCGCTTGCTTGATTTTTTAATGAACCTTTGTGCTTTGCAGTACTATGAATGGCGGTAGCTGTTACTCCAAGAAAGAACCTATGCCTGGGACTTTGTATCTGGGCACCTATCCTCCCCAATTCCAAGTGACAGAAAGCGTTGTGAGAGGTATGAGATCGCCTGTGTCATTTCTCAACATCACGGTGCTGTCGTTGCTCAGGCAGGACGCGCACCCTTCAATATACAACAACGATTTGACAGTCATGCAATGGAAAAATCCCGAGCGCTACAGAGATTGCAGCCACTGGTGTCTGCCTGGGCTTCCCGATATTTGGAACGAGATCCTTTACTCGACTCTCTTCTACCCCTGATCTCAAGCTCCTTTATTTGGCTCTCTTCTGCGCCTGATCTCATCATTTGTAAACATTTTATTGTTGTAAGCTCCTTTATCGGCTCTCTTCTGCCCCTCAGCACATCATTTGTAAACATCTCATTGTTGTACGCTTGAAATTGTCAATACATCGTTGGCAGGATGAGTTTTGATCGCAAGACCCCTCGCAATAATAAGCTGGCACGACGAGTTTCGAGCTCGGGACCCCTTGCAACAATAATCTGCCCGCCCAGTTCACCATTTACACTTTCTGATTCGCCGTTGCTCGATGTTAGAGCCAATAATTTTTTATTTCCCATCTGTATCATTATTTATAAGCTTGTTTTAACTTCAAGTTGAAATTCCAAGTAGCTCCATATTTATATTTTTGTACTTTTATGTATAAAAATAACTTCATTGATTTTGAGTTTATGTTCAAATCTAAATGCAAAGTGGATTCAAGGTCTTTTAGTACCGAATTTCTGTTTTGTTTTTTTTTTTCCACATTAGTGAATAAAGGCAAACCCAGATTAGTATTAAGCATCTCACAGAGCGCGTTCTCACTTTGATCTCATCATTTTCTTCAATACTCTACATTGCATTGGTGTTGGAAACGTAATCCTAAATGGGTTAGTGTGGAAGCCCAATAGACAAAAGCAA
The DNA here is from genome assembly GCA_031772625.1 of Pinus tabuliformis. Taxonomy (NCBI): domain Eukaryota; kingdom Viridiplantae; phylum Streptophyta; class Pinopsida; order Pinales; family Pinaceae; genus Pinus; species Pinus tabuliformis. The sequence goes on along the minus strand of CM062810.1, from coordinate 473,145,661 downwards.
TCCAAGAGACCTTGGGATGTAAAAACCCAATGGTCACAACATGTATTGTTAATAAAAATCACACTCTCATGTTTTATCGTTCATATTCTATTGCTGCCCATGTGTCTTTAACATGGTATGAGAGCAGGCTATCCCTGCTCATGTTTGAGTCACTATCTTCAACATGAGTCACTGTTTTCTTGTAGCCTTTTGTTGTGTTTCTTTCACGAGACATATGCATTGACCATTAATGTTATGTTGGTCGTGAACTCTCGATGCAGCGATATTGCTGGTTGATTAATTCATGCGTTGGTGTTGAAGATTTACTCGGAATAGAGCATTGAAAATAGTGGTACACATTTTGAAGTTTATATGTTTGGTCCTAATCAAAACTCTATATAGGTGTTGGCCGTTTTATTTCAATTAATGAATCCTTGTGTGCTCCCTTTTGAACGCTGCTTTGAATTTGTGTTGGGAATAATGCTTAATTAGTTATGTAAATTTCTATTTAGTGTTCTCTGCAAAAATAAGGCAGCAAATTGTTAGCTGCAGTAGTACTGGAAATTAGCTGTAATGTCAGTAGATTTGTTTAAGAGTAGATCTTAGTAATAGTTGAGTAGATTTTAGTAATAGTTTTGCTATATAAGAATGTAGTTAATAACTGAATTAATATATGAGATTTGCAGCATTTTTTAGCTCACACGGACTGTGTTTCTTAATTGTTTTATTTTTTTTATGTCTTTTTCTTCATAGTACTGTTGGCTTCTCGATTGGCTTGAAATAATTCATTTCATATTCTAGAAGTGGTATTAGAGCAGGTAAAATTATTTTGGGTTAAAGTTGTATTGTTGGAATTTCGCCAAAGTTAATCATGTCGAATTCTAACCAGATGCTAGTTCCAATATTTGATGGCAACAATTATGATTATTGGTGCATTAAGATGCTAACCTTTTTGATTGGAAAAGATTTGTGGGAGATTGTTGAATCAGGATATGAGGAGCCAGCTGATTGGAATGCTCTTACAGCTAGTGAAAGAACAACAAGAAAGGAAGCAAGGAAGAAGAATGCTCACGCTTTGTTTCACATTCAGATAGCTCTTGATAAGAGCTTATTTCCAAGAATATCAGGAGCAAAAACGGCCAAAGCTGCCCGGGAGACTCTACAAGAAGCTTACCAAGGTAGTGATCAAGTTAAGGTGGTCAAGCTTCATACATTGAGGCGAGAGTTCGAGAATTTGAAGATGCAAGAAGCTGAAAGTATCAGTGACTATTGTGTGAGAGTCAAAGATGTGGTCAATAAAATGGCTACACTTAGAGAAGCTGTAAGTAATGAAGTTTTAATTAAAAAAGTATTGAGATCTTAAACACATAGATGGAATCATGTTGCAATAATCATGGAAGAAAGTAAGGATTTAACAAAGCTACAGTTTGATGAATTGGTTGGATCTTTGATGTCTCATGAAGAAAGATTGAAGGAAAGTTTTGAAGCTGTAGAGAAAGCTTTTTCCTCTAAATTACAAATTACAAAGAATGAAGATGCAAGTAGCAGCAGTACCAAAAGCCATCAAGGTCAAGGTAAATGGCAAAGCCAAAATTATTCAAGAGGTAGAGGAAGAGGTGGCTCAAGTGGAAGAGGTAGTTTCAGAGGAAGAAGTAGAGGTAGATTTGATAAGGGAAATGTTAAATGTTACCATTGTAACAGGTATGGTCACTTTGAAAGAGAATGCAGATTGAAAGAAGGTAAAAATGCTAATTATGCTCAAGAAAATGGTGAGTATCCTCCAGATCACTTATTTTTATCTTATGCCAAAGGTGAAAATACCACTAAAGATGTTTGGTACCTAGATTCTGGATGCTCTAACCATATGACAGGGAATGAGAAGTTGTTTTCAGCAAAGGATGGAAGTTTCAAATCCAAGATCCAGCTTGGTGATGATAAATCATTGGAGGTTGCTGCCAAAGGAGCTATGGAGGTCCAAACAAAAGAAGGTACAAAGAGTATTCATGACATTTATTATACTCCACAATTGAAGCATAATTTGTTGAGTGTTGGACAGCTATGTGAGAAAAATTATAAAGTAGTCTTTGAAAATAAGACATGTACTATCTATGATAAGAATAAGGGAAATAGGGTGATCATTGTTGTGCCTATGACAAGAAATAGGATGTTTCCCTTGAGGTTTGATGAACATAACAGCAATCTTGCTAATATGGCTTATGAGGATTCAAGTTGGTTATGGCATCTCAGGTATGGGCATTTAAATTTTCAAATCTTGAAGTTTTTAACCTCACATGCATTAGTTTCTGGTTTGCCCAAGGTAGAAGAGCATAAGGAAGTTTGTGAAGGATGTGGTAAAGGAAAGCATGCAAGGGAAAGGTTTCCAAAGGGAAGTACATGGAGAGCTCATTACCCACTTCAGCTTGTTCATTCACACATATGTGGTCCTATGCAGACTAAGAGTTTGGGTAAGTCATCATATTTCATCACTTTTATTGATGATTACTCACGAAATTGTTGGGTATATTTTTTGAAGGCCAAAAGTGAAGCCCTGGATACATTCAAGAAGTTCAAAGCCCTTGTAGAAAATGAGAGAGGGTGCAAGATCAAATGTTTGCAGACTGACCGTGGGGGAGAATTCTGCTCAAAATCTTTCCAGAGTTATTGTGATATGAATGGCATCAGGAGGCAGCATACTACAGCATACACACCCCACCAGAATGGCATAGCTGAAAGAAAAAATCGTACTATGGTTGAAATGGAAAGATGCATGCTACAAACTAAGGGATTGAGCAACACTTATTGGGGAGATGCAGTTGCTACAGCAGTATACATCCTCAACCATAGCCCCACCAGTGCATTGAAAAATATGACTCCTTATGAAGCTTGGTATGAAAAAAGGCCTAATGTTAATCATTTCAAAGTTTTTGGTTGTTTGGCTTATGTGCATGTACCTGATCAGAATAGAAAAAAGTTAGATGCAAAGAGTGAGTTATGTATTTTTATTGGGTATAGTGAGACAAGCAAGGCTTATAAATTGTATAATCCTCTAACTAACAAGCTTATTGTCTCAAGAGATGTAATTTTTTATGAAGGGGGAGTTTATGGTCATCAAAAAGGCCATGTTGAGAAGACAAAATCTGTTTTGAATGACGATATAATTGTTGATAATGATCATGAGTAGCCAACTAATGTTTCTGTAATTAGTGGCTTAACTCCACCAAGCAGCCCTTCATCAATTTCTTCAACATCAAGTTCAAGTCCAACTTCTTCTCCAAGTTCTACAAGGAAGGTAAGAAGATTGAGTGATATTTATGAAAGGAGTGCAAATCAAGCACATGAAGAAAGCCCAATAGGTGAGATAGTCAATTTTGCTTTATTAGCCAAGGCTGAATTTGAACCATCATGTTTTGAAGATGCATGTACTAATGAGGTTTGGATGCAAGCCATGCAAGAAGAGATGGATTCCATTCAAAGGAATGAAACTTGGAAGTTGATAGAGCTTCCACATGACAAGAAAAAGATTGGCACCAAATGGGTCTATAAGACTAAATTTAACAGTGATGGGAGTGTTGAAAGACACAAAGAAAGATTAGTTGCTAAAGGATTCACACAGAAGTATGGAATTGATTATGAAGAGACATTTGCACCAGTAGCAAGACAAGAGACCATTAGAATGTTTATTTCATTAATAGCTCATAAAAAGTGGAGCATACATCATATGGATGTGAAAAGTGCCTTCTTGAATGGGTACTTAGAAGAGGAAGTATATGTGGAGCAACCACAAGGTTTTGAAGTGGAAGGAAAGGAGAATAATGTCTACAAGTTGAGGAAGGCTTTGTATGGCCTTAAGCAAGCACCAAGAGCGTGGTATGCAAGGATTGATGGATACTTTCAGGAAAATGGCTTCCAGAGAAGTAAGAATGATCCTACCCTTTACTACAAACAAGAAGGTATTGATATTTTAATCATAGGTTTGTATGTTGATGATCTATTGTATATGGGTAGTAGTTCTAAGATGAGTGATAAATTCAAAGCTGCTATGATGAATGAATTTGAGATGAAAGATCTAGGCATCATGAAATATTTTCTAGGAATGGAGGTTTATCAAAGTAGGGATGAGATTTTCATTTGTCAGACAAAGTATGCACACGATATGTTAAATAAATTTGATATGCTTGATTGTCATCCATCCCCTACTGCAAGTGCTCATGGAGAGGTGTTATGTAGAGATGATGGTGCTGATTTAGTTGATGAGAAAACTTACAGAAGTATTGTGGGAAGCTTGATATTTCTAACCCACACAAGGCCTGATATTACATATTCAGTTTCACTTGTTTCAAGGTATATGACAAATCCATCTGAAATACATATGAAGGCAGCCAAGAGGATTTTAAGGTATGTGAAAGGCACTCTAAATTTTGGTATTCATTACTACTCTTCTGAAAAGTTCAATCTTGTTCAATTTAGTGATTCAGATTGGGGAGGTAGTCTTGATGACCGTAAGTCCACATCTGGAAATTGTTTCTCTTTTGGTTCTGGTTTGATTACATGGAGCTCAAAAAAACAAAGCATTGTTGCCCTCTCATCCACAGAAGCAGAATATGTTGCAGTTACTTCAGCAGGTACACAAGCTCTTTGGCTCAGTAAAATTTTGGAAGAAATTGGAGAAAAACAAGTTCAACCTACAATGATTTATTGTGATAATGTAAGTGCCATCAAGTTAGAAAAGAATCCAGTTCATCACAGCATGACAAAGCATTTTGACCTGAAATATCACTTCATTAGAGATTTGGTGCAGAAGAAGGAGATTGAATTGAAGCATATTAATACTCAGCATCAACTAGCAGATATATTCACTAAACCAGTTGCAAAAGATCAGTTTTTGGCATTACGAGATAATATAGTAAATCCTCATTAATCATTAAGGGGGAGTGTTGGGAATAATGCTTAATTAGTTATGTAAATTTCTATTTAGTGTTCTCTGCAAAAATAAGGCAGCAAATTGTTAGCTGCAGTAGTGCTGGAAATTAGCTGTAATGTCAGTAGATTTGTTTAAGAGTAGATTTTAGTAATAGTTGAGTAGATTTTAGTAATAGCTTTGCTATATAAGAATGTAGTTAATAGCTGAATTAATATATGAGATTTGCAGCAGTTTTTAGCTCACACAGACTGTGTTTCTTAATTGTTTTATTTTTTTTATGTCTTTTTCTTCATAGTACTGTTGCCTTCTCGATTGGCTTGAAATAATTCATTTCATATTCTACAATTTTCTTCTCAAATTATTCCTTTTGTGTATCCCATTTTTGTCTGAGGGAATTAATTATCTATCACCGTACTTCTGAGATATGATCTCGGGTTTAATTTATCTATCACTATTGTTCTTCTAATACATTTTCCTGCACTGAACCTGTGTACAATGATTTGGTTTTTTCTTGTGAAATTGGTCGAGGATTTTTTCCTAACAGTGAATGTTGCCCCACATTAAACACTATCTCAGAACCTGGTTTTGGAAATGATATGATAGATTGCACGTGTGCTCCAGTGAATTGTGAAAGCTGTGTGATTGAAGAGACCGTAGCATAAGCACATGAAGTGTTGTATTTTTTGTGTGATAGTTATGACGGGTGTTGCAATACATATGGTGTAGTGATTGTGGAACAATTTGCATTATGTACAAAATGATTGAACAATCGAACTGGTATGTATGCTCCACTATATTGATTGATTGATGTGCATGAATGTTTGTTATGGGTGATGGAGAAAGTTGGTCGAATGGTGCGTTGGCCTTTTATCCTACAATAGACATGATTCCTTGTTACAGTGGTCGAATTGTTTATTCCAAGCTTCCTGTGAGTTGCGCTTGTCGAGGGGCAGTAGCAAGACGGGTGGCACCTACGGTAGCGAAGCTCGATTGAGTAGCACCACAGTTTCCATTCATGGAGGATGAGGGCGTAGAAGTAGCCTTATTCTCATTCTTCCTTCAAACGGATTGACCAACACGCTGACCACAAATTTACTTTCATCGATGCACACACATCGGGTTTCTTGGAGTTTTAATTTACAGAATTATTCAAAGGATTGAACAAATTAATACTTTCCAGGGATTCAGAGCCATTCACCACTTCTTACATAGGTATTTGTGACTTCTCGTATCGTTATGCCCTTAATGAACTTTGATATGGCCTGCTAAATATGGAATATCGGCTATAATCTGCTACAGGAGTAAGATATACTGCTTTTATGGATGCTTTTTCATACATACCATTGCATACCTACCACTGAATCCTACTAAATATATCACCTGCGCTGCCTGGAGTTACCGCCATAGTATTTTAACCATTTCCATACCACCTACGCTACCTAAAAACGTCTCCTACGTTGCCGTACACGTTGGCCTGACATATATAACGTTGTCCTATTAATTTATACATTATTATTGTGTCATATCACCTCCCTCTGTCACTCTGAACGCTCCATATCTCTATTGTTACGTTATTTATATAATGCTCCCTTCTCTATGAGTTGCATCAGCCTAGTGCATACAATTGTTGCGTGGAAGCGTGATAAATGCAATGGTCCGTCTCCCAAGAAAGAAGGAGAGTTTGTGAGGAAAGAAAGGTTGCATTTTGTCCTAAGCAATGTCTCTCAATGGATGATAGGAAGTGAAAGTATTGAGTGATTGGTGAATCGAGGGCACTTGTAACCTGTTAGTAGTAGTAAGGGGCCGCAGCTATTCTGGAGTGATGACATTCTCAGAACTCCTTTTGAATGGTGCGGTGAATGGGATACAAAATTCAGATTTTCACTAGAGAATTCTGAATAAAATTGAAATCTTGTAGTTGGATAAACCAGATAACACAGATCAAGAGGGTTGTAGCGGCGCCCATGAAACCATAGGCCAAAACATGGCCATGTGATGTGGTTCAAATGAAGGACAAACTGAGGATACATTGAGCTTTGATTTCAGTCTTGGGGCCGAATTCATTAGCCACTCCAATGGCATACAAAACCTTGAAATAGTAGCATATCTTAGTGGTTACCACGTTTGTCAAGTTTGTGTACATTTTTACCAGCTCTCTCTCAACAATGTCTCCACTATCCTTGCATGCCTGACAAGCTACTAGATCTGAGAGGTTTCCTTTGCAAGTAGAATCAAGCGCAGTAATTCCCAGTTTGTGCATACAATCCTGCTTGGTTTGTATGCCAGCGTAGAGGAGTGGGCTCAACACAAACTCAAGCATACTATTCTTCAAACAGACTGATACCAAGTGTGGGGAGAGGCCCAGAGAATCTATATTAACAGTGAAGTTTGAATCTGCCATGGTGCATTGAATGTTTATGTGGAAGCATTGATTCAGTCTCCCTCTCTAAAGCTTAAATTCCAGTTTAAGCTACATACATATATTTCAGAGATCACATATTCATTGTGCATCAGTAGTTGTGTCTGTATAGTTTAGTGTTTGTTTGTTCAAAATTTTGAGTCAGGAGGTCTTGAAACACACTGCTGTAAGGTTTCTGGAAAAGTGCATATATTCATCAAAGATTCAAGACAAAGGATTTGATTGGAGGAGCTGAAATTTAGCATGGAGGTTTTGATTCCATTGCTAATTTTTTTTCATTTTTGGATATAATTAGTCTGTGCAATCTTTGAAGATGGTGGTAAAAGATATGTGAATCATGAAGAAGTGTTGAAGAAAATTGCAGACAAGTTGTATAACGGTTTGGTCTCTTTATAGAGATATCGCCTCATTGCTGTATATTTTTTAGAAGACTTATATCCAAGCCACTTTATTAATTTCCATTTTTTTCTCTAGCTTACAAAAAAGCAAAGCTACTTCAGTACTCTTTTTTTGTAAGTGAAAATGGCTTTAATTTATGATGTATTAGAATTGTTAAATACTTTGATACAGTACAATGACAATGGGATGGTAAACATCAACGAAGACACTCTCTGTGACATTCAGACCTGCCTGCATAATGCACATGAAAAGATCGATTTTTTGCAGCTTGAATCACAACTACAACAAGAAGAGCTACATCAAAATGGACATCATTCTGAACCTATTTTTGTTCAGAATATTGAGACAACCACCCATCAACAACAAGTCAATAATGTTACAGTTCATTCAGATTTAGTACCCAATAGAGCAAGAGTTGTACATGCAGATCCAAAAGTTTAGTTTGCACTTGCCAAGCCCATCATCAGACCTTGGGAACAACCTGTCCACAACAAGCAAAAAACTGGTCTTGGATATGACAAGGACTTGTCCTTTCATATTCTAGACTACTCCAAGCCCATTCAGTTTCAGAGTGCTGGATTCGTTCATGAAAGTTCACATGCTCCTCATGACAGTTCACCTTCAGCTATTCCAGATTTTTCCCCTCTTCCACAATAGCGACAACAACAACAGATTGTGAAATGCCAACACTGTGACCGAGTTGGCCATTTGAAAGATCATTGTTTTGATCTTCATCCTTGTAAGCATTGTCATAAAACCACCCATTATTCACACAGATGCTTCAGAAACAAACATCATGCAAGAACAAAGATTCATCTTGGATGGAGCGCTTCTTGGCAATGGGCATCAACAGCTAAGAAGATATTCCAATCACGTGTCAGAACTTGTTCTAGAGTATTGAACAATCTTGCAATTGAGTTTTCTCCATCATCTCACCTTGTATCTGATAGGGGGGGAAATGATGGTCATATATAAGCTTCAAATTCACATCAAGCAATCCTGAGCCACAACCTGCCACACCAGTTTCAGAGTTGTAGCCAGAAACAAGTATGCCCTTGAGCATGCCTTCAGTTGGTAATCTAGGACACTTCCTCTAGCAGAAGACTTTAGATTCTTGCCAGTTTCGGAAGAATTCTAGGAACAAAATTGAGAACAGTTCCTCTATCAGAAGACTCCAGTTTCTTACCAGTTTTGGAAGAGTTCCAGGAATTGCATTAAGAATTCCAGAGTTGTAGGTCATCCTTAAACCATCATAGGTTGAGACTTCCCTTTTGAGTTGAATTTTTCCCTTTTATGTGAGGTGAGACCTCCCTTTTATGGTTGAAGGTTTCCCTATTCAAAACAATAGGAGCACTTCCTCTAGTAGAGGACTTCAGCTTCTTGCCAGTTTTGGAAGAGTTCCAGGAATTGCACTAAGTATTCCAGTGTTTGTGGTCATCCTTAAACCACCGCCCTTTATACCAACATTTTAGAGAGAACATTCAGTGCAGTTTTTCCATGCATTTGTGCACATTTTGTATTACAGCTCTCTTCTTGGACTAATACATAACCCTTCAGATTAAGGGGGGGAATGTTGGACACCTAATCCTCAATGGGTTAGTGTGGAAGCAGAATAGACAAAAGCAGTCCAAGAGACCTTGGGATGTGAAACCCAACGGTCACAACATGTACTATAAATGTAAATAATTTGTTAATAAAAATGACACTCTCATGTTTTATCCTTCATATTCTATTGCTGCCCATGTGTGTTTAACAATTGGCTTGCCTTGTTTCTTGTTCAAGTTTATTTTCTTTGTTGCATGGCCATGGATTTTGGATTTTACAGTGATTTATTTTTGTTGTGTTTTTCTCTGTTTTGAATTTAATTTATGTTTTTTTAAAAGAGTGTTTGCATGGTTTATCATGGTGATTCTATATTTTTGTTGTTATGTTGAGCAGAAGAATTAATAGAGATGAAATTCTTGATCCATTGGAATTAAATTCTCGAAATTGTTTATGGATAGAAGCAAGTATGCTTTTGGTTTTCAATATCTATAAGTTTTACTAGTAAATTTGTACAGGGAAAAAGCAGTGTGCGTAGTAGATAAATGCCCAGTGACCAATTCTCTCCATCACAATTTTTTCTAGAGCCACAATCTTTTTTAAGTCCTGGTGTGTGGAAGCTGGCCTTGGTATCTGGATAACGCGAGTAGCCTGGAAGTTGGCACGAGCTGAGCTTTTCGAGTACATCAGTGATATGCATGGTGGTATTGCAGAAGGTGTCTTTGCAAATGTCTTCTTCATCTGATTTCCTATGTCTTCCGTTTCTTCGATTTTTTTTTATTATTATTATGGTTTATTTTCATTCGTCCCCATGAAAATGAGAAATGGCATCTCGAAATTTACTGCAAGAGGAAATCTATGGAAATTTGAAAATAATATTCTGATTATTTTATCAAATGACAAAGAGTGTTTAGAAGGGTAATTGCACAATGATCCAGTCCAAGAAAACAAGGTTTTCCACAAACCAATAAACTCTTCTAGAAAAGTTCAACAATTCCAATTTAATAATCCTATCAGCCTCTCTTTGTACCTTTTGGGACAATTTCTAGTTTATTCTATTTCATAAAAACAAAAAGCACAATTTATTGGCAAGCAGTTTGTTCTCTCATTAACAAATGCAAAATTTCACAAATTTCCATTCTGAACACATGAGCCCCACCCTTTATATGCTCCTCACTTTTATCTCGACTCTCATCTCACTAGCTATACATTTTTATTAATCGACAACAGATTGAATAAAAAGAACTCTCTTTGACTTGCTACTGACACCTCGATAATTGAAAGGTTTCCTCACATAAGATGCAGAGTTTGCTCAACTTCTTTTATAGGCACTGCTATAATTACTTATTACTTTGTAATCTTTATTTAGTTGGTTGGTTCCATTACCCAAATATAATTTGATGGTCAATGCAGTCACTTAAGAAACCAATTTATGTGGCAGTGAAACACTTATAATGAAAATTTGATGTTTGAGCCTTGACCCTTGTCATTCATTATAGTTTGGTGGTGGACATCATTATCAAGATTCTCACTTCGTCCTTCCTCACGTTAAAGGACTAATTCCTCTGCTAGTCTAATGTCCAAAATCGATAGCCTATGAGACTCTTTATTAGTACCTGTGCATAAGGATACTCATAGTAGTCAAGATTTGTTGTTTGACTAATGATTAGTTTGAATACTCGAGAGTATCGAGATCGTGGTTTTAACCTGATTTTTAGGAAATTATGTATGATTTTAAAATTTTGAAATCGACTCCATTACATGATAAGACCTAAAATCACTAATTACGCCATAAGGCGTTTCCTTTTGAAATCAACTTTCCTCTTGGGTTACGTGTACACTTTTGAGCCTTTGATTTAAGTTTTAGACGATGAAATAATCTTACCCATCCAATTGATTAGACCAGTATACGATACGACCCAGTGGATCGATGCTTGCCCTCGCTTGATGCTACACTACTTCTAGGTGCTTATCCGTGTGGAGACCTTGCACTTGCCCTCGCTCGGCGATACTATATTCTAGGACCCTGGATCTGTGGAAATCAACTTCAGGAAACCCTTCATATCAATAATAAGGTAGCAAATGATATTCTGACCCTCGAAACATACCCAATCTACTACAGGACCCATGAGATGATTCCAAGAGGTCTTGCTCAGCCTTAAAAGGGCTTAGATTATCACCACTAGATGCCTTGGACTGTCACAGGTCCACTTCTAGACTTTGGTTTGTCGCGAGATGGCTACATGAATTGTGATCTATTGCAGAATGGTTGCTCGACATCAGGGTATGTATTTCCATTTTAGTTTGTCTCAGAGTATTAAGGATTTTTTAATTTCATACAATTAGGGATGTTTATATATAAGTCTAATCGAATTCCCTATCTAAACTAAAACTTGAAATGGTATCCTTGCCCTCCTTAATTCTGTTAAATTCTTGTACGATCTCTTTGACCTGTCTTTCTGTTATTTTTTGGGTTTTTGATTAAACACCAAATGCAATTAGCTCTTTTTATATGCAACTCTTATTGAAATCTTAGGTTAAACTTAGACCTGAAATGGTAGCTGCATCAATTTTTGAATACACAAGCATGCACAATGATTCAATCTCATATAGATAAGGTAAATTTATACCCAATCTTTTTACGTCTTCCTTTCTTGTTTTCTTGGACTATAGATGAAAATTTAGAGAAGAGTACTGGCATGCTCCTTGTACAAACAATTTTCATACTATTTTCTTCAAGATTGATGGGGTGCTTCAAGGAAGCAAGAAAACCTAGCTATTTAGAAATCCAGGTAGTCCCCAAGCTAGATAATATGGGCAAGCTATAACCCTGTGTTGGCTGCTAAGATCACTACTCAATGAAGTTCCTATGGATTATATTCTAGTGCTAACCACTTCATGAAAGCCCTAGAGTTATGGGATAACACCTTGCAAATGTTGTCAACATCCTTAGAAATGATTGAAAGGTTGGCATGTCTATTTGTTATCTACTCATTCCATTCCAAGATATATCAATAATTTTTCTTGATTGTTGACTTAGAAGTGGAGTGAAATACTCATAGCTCTTCAATCATTTTGATAGAAACAAATTCTGTTTCTTCTTGGATTGGTAGTGTTTTTACGATTAAACAAAAATTGTGAAGAGAACACTGCCACATGGAACTGAATGTTCTGTAGAAAGATGGTTGATGCACATAAAAAATAAGGCAGAGTAAGCGTACTATGTAATCCAGATTTACCAATGATGTTGTGCATTGTGATTGAAACCTGACACAACAAGATCTATCCATATAATATCAAAATAATAAATAAAATAGAGAAAACTTCCCCTGTTTTCTTGGATTTACAAGTCTGGATCTTTCCTAATATGCAAGCAAATGGAATTGCTACGATCCAAAGAAATGATCTCTTACAATTTCCAATTTTACTTTTAAAATATTATATCAGGAATAGTCATTCATCATCAAATAAATGAAAATCTGAATATCAAATGACTGCAATCAGATTAGATAAACATTGAATAGCTCTAATTTTCAATTGTAGTCACCCTGTCTTGGGCCAAACTTTTGAACATTATGGCACCTCTTTCATTACAAGAATCAGGGGAATTGACATTATTACAAATATTTTGGTTGATGTTGTATGTATCAGGTTCCGTCCCCGTATATTGGTTGATGTAACAAAGGTGGATCTGAGTACCACTGTGTTGGGATTCAAGATATCAATGCCTATTATGATTGCTCCAACTCCTTTGCATAAGATGGCTCATCCTGAAGGTATGCATTAGATTATTGTATTACAGTTAACATACTATTTTGATGCATATATTTTCTGAAAGTGAATCCATCATCTTTTACAGGAGAGTATGCTACTACAAGAGTTGTTGGTACTATAATCGTTTGGGCATCAGTCTTCTCTTTGTGGGATTGATTTTTTGAATGTTTTAATTTCCTTCTAGCTATTAACGATTTAAGAAATTATAATGATTTTGGATTTTGAAATAGTTTGTTGCGTTGATAAAAATTGAGGCTTGGACATATTTATTGTAGACGCTTTCTTCATGGGCTACATCAAGTGTTGAAGAGGTTGCTTCAACTGGACCAACCATTCGCTTTTTTCAACTTTATGTAAGTTTATCATTTCCAACCATATGATTGTGTTCCCATGTTTTCTGAGATGTAATTGACTTCATATCCATCCGATTGTATTACAGGCTCCTAAACCAATGGTAAGATCAGTTATATTGTGTTGGGTTTACTAAATGTGGATGTATGAGTGGTGTTAAAATTTAGATGTCATTGCTGGCAGGTTTACAAGAATAGGAATGTTGTTTCACAACTTAGAAGAACGGGGAGGGTTGGTTTTAAGGAAATTGCACTGACTATTGACACACCTTGACTTTGGCAGAGGGAGTCTCACATTAGAAATAGGTAGTGAAAATTAATTCTATTTTAGATTTGCTGACAAACTCAGAGAATCCCAAATAATTTGACACCTCACAAAAAGTTGATTCATATTCCTAAACTTCTCATTTTGACTTTCAAAATTATATTTCTTGAAGTTGGAAGCAAACTCTATATTCTATCTCTCCTTGCTTATGTAGAGATGGGGATCTTGTATAATCACTCTTTAGTTCTTTGATGTAACAACCTTCATTCACATCTATGGTGCTTCTGCCAAAAAAAACTTGCAACTTTCACTTTCCTTCATTTTCTTATTCCTAGTGTTTGTATCCTTCAGAAAATATAGAAAATACTTCCAAGGTCTACAATTTCATACACGGTCATTCTAAAAGGCATGGAGAAATCAGTCTCATTGGTGATGGCTTCAATTTCAGGGACTTGAGCAATTACCAAGCCAGTGGGATACTTCTGAATAAGCCTGCAGACTATTTGGAATAATAGGAAATGAAAATTCACTATAATATGAAATTCCACCAAGGTTAGTTGACAACAATCTAGCTCTCAATAAAAATAAGAACATTGTGGAATTCTTTTAGGATCATAAGCGATGCTAGGGTTAGAAAAAGAATTTAGCACCTATAATGTGTCAAACTTAAAATAAGTCAGAATTCTCCATTTTTTCTGGGATTCCTCTTTGTTCATACCTTGTCTGACGCTGAGGTATTTAATGTTCTGAAAAGTTTCATTGTGATATTCACTAACAGAAGGCACGAGTCTAAAAATTGTTTAGTTTGAGTTTGTGAGCACGATGTGAAATGGTTCAATTTGTTTCTGCATGGTTGTTTTCTATTTTTTTTTACAAATATAGCCTTTCGATTGCTTGCATATTATGAGTTTCTTATGGATTCCACAATCTCCCCTGTTTAGCTACTGTACCTTCAGCTAATACATAGTCATTTGAAAAATATGTACCTTCAGCTCCCGTATCTATTTTTTCACCAACTTTATGACTGCAATCACATTGGATAAACACTGAATAGCTATAATTTTCAATTTTGGTCACCCTGTCTTGGGCCAAACTTTTGAATCTTATGGCACCTCTTTCATTACAAGCATTAGGGGAATTGACATTATTACGAAAATTTTGGTTGATGTTGTATGTATCAGGTTCCATCCCTATATATTGCTTGATGTAACAAAGGTGGATTTGAGTACCACTGTGTTGGGATTCAAGATATCAATGCCTATTATGATTTCTCCAACTGCCATGCAAAATATGGCTCATCCTGAAGGCATGCATTCAATTAGTGTATTATAGTTAACATCCTATTTTGATGCATATATTTCCTGAAAGTGAATCCATCATCTTTTACAGGAGAGTATGATACTGCAAGAGCTACTGGAACTATAATGGTTTGGGCATTGGTCTTCTCTTTATGGGATCAATCTTCTGAATGTTTTAATTTCCTTCTAGCTATTAAGGATTTAAGAAATTATAATGATTTTGGATATTGAAATAGTTTGTTTGTTGATAAAAATTGTGGCTTGGACATATTTTTTGTAGACGCTTTCTTCATGGGCTACATCAAGTGTTGAAGAGGTTGCATCAACTCGACCAAGCATTCGATTTTTTCAACTTTATGTAAGTATATCATCTCCACCCATATGATTGTCTTCCCATGTTTTCTGAGATGTAATTGAGTTCATATCCATCCAATTGTATTATAGGCTCCTAAACCAATGGTAAGATCAGTTATTTTAGATTTGCTGACAGGACTAGATAGACACGTGGGATAAATCTTATATTCAGAGTATACTCCTCTTTACCGTTATGAGTTTGTACCCATGTTTTAACACTTTCTCAACTCCCAATAAAAATCAGAACATTGTGGAATTCTTTTAGGATCACAAGCAACTCTACGGTTAGAAAAAGCATTTAGCACCTATAATGTATCAAACTTAAAATAAGTTAGAAGTCTCCATTTTAACTAGGATTCCTCTTTGTTCATCTCTTATCTGACACTGATGTATCTAATGTTATGAAAAGTCTCATTATGATATCCACTGATACATGCTAGATAGTAAGGCACACCTCTGTGTTGAGATTCAATTCTGGATCCATAATTGTTTTTGACTTCTATTGATTTTTCTTTGTCAAAAATGTAGATTCGCATTGCCTCGAATTGTGCTTCTGCTTCCCCTCAAAAGAGACCATCAATGAAGGAGGTATTGCATTTTCTAGAAAAAATGCCATCACCCACAACCGATTAACTAATTCTTTCTTCCTATGTAGCATCCTTTCTTTGACATAAGTTGGATAGAGATGAGGACTTACACCCACATTCCGTATTCAACAGCTCTACTCAGACATTGACATAACTGATATAGACACCTCTATGATTAGGACTTAGACAAACTCTGTTGTCAACTCAGCTACTTATGAAATCTCCAGAGTCTTTTTAAAAATTTCAATATTTCTACAGTTGAGGATTGTAGCAAAACTTAGGGATCAAATTTAACTCCATGCTTATGAGGCATCTGTGTTCTCACAGTTTACTTGCAGCTCATTCTCAGTTTTAATGGGAAGGTGATATATGGTGTATTATTGTTGCAATGGCAGGGAATGGATTTTAATTGCTGGTTGGACCAAAAGAAATTGATGCAAATCAATATTGAAAATTAGATTTATTGGTTCAGCTATAGTTTGCATATACAAAGAAGAAACTGCTCCTTTTTCAGGTTAGAAAATTTATATATACATGTTCATCTCAGCAACAAATGATAAGTTATCAAAACCATGAGAATGCTACACAAATTCCTTCATAAGCCTTCTTAGGAAGACCATGAAATAAGACAAGTTACCCTATGCTTGTATTTGTATCTTATTCTACATAACATCTTCTTACTTAGCTATGGAACGATTGGCTGCAGTATTTATATCGGTTTCTATGGAATGTTTCTACTGTTATATATTGAACAGGTCCATTATACCATATTACTGGATTCTGTGGAGTCTATCCCTATTTTCTCTTCTTTAGAATATATATCAACCCTTTTGTTTTGTTTCAAGGATATGTTTCAATTTATTTCATTTCTCTTTTATCTTTAAGATGGATATTTATCTTTTTTATCACCACGTACTCTGTGGTTCATTTAATTTGGATATTTATCATTTTGTTCACTAGGTTCTCTGTATTTTGTTATAACTAGTTATTGATAATTTGGTTGACTTAGAAGTGGAGTGAAATACTCACAACTCTTCAATCATTTTGATAGAAACAAATTTTGTTTCTTCCTCGATTGGTAGTGTTTTTATGATAAAAAAAAACTGTGAAGAGAACACTGCCATATGCAACTGAATGTTCTGCAGAAAGATGGTTGATGCACATAAATAATAAGGCAGAGTAAACGTACTGTGAAATCCAGATTTACCAACAATGTTCTGCATTGTCACTGAAACCTGACACAGCAAGATCTATCCATTTAATATCAAAATAATAAATAAAATAGAGAAAACTTCCCTTTTCTTCTTAGATTTACAAGTCTAGACCTTTCCTACTTGCATACATGCTTCAAATATATATGCAAAGAAGAATATGCATTGTTTATACTCAAAGTTTGCATAATACTCTATATATGATTTTCATTTATTTTTCCTTTGTAGAGGACTACAGTGAAGAGCATTCAGTTGCACACATTAGAAGATTACTTGACATTGTTTCATGTACAACATGCTTTGGTTCTTTAGGAAAGCAAGGGGAACCTTGGTCTGAGCAGGGAGGTGGAAAAGAATCAGCTCACTCAATGAAAGAAAATGTGGCTGAACAAAACAACGATGTTGCTCTAAAGAAATCTTACGTAGCAATAAAGAAAGAAAAGAAGCAAACAAGGATGGAAAAGACAATAAACCAGAGACCTTTCAAAAATTTGAAGGTAAGGTTGAGGCTAGTGAAAAAGAAAATGATGTAGAGGAGAACCCAAACCAACATTCTTCTAAGGGTTAAGGAAGAAAGAAATCCTCGAAAGAGGGGAAATATGAGGCCATTGCAGGTGTGGCTACTGCCAAAGAGGCCGCAGATAAAGGGGATATGACAGGAATGTGTCCTCACTCTAAAATTGGCTAGTCCTATGAATTCTTCTCATTCTCACATCTCTTGCCTCCTATCCAATGTTAGTATATCGTTCCCTGCAATTTTTTATAATTTGAAAGTAGTAGTTTTCCATCTTGTGTATAATAGAAATATTACAAGAATGCATATATCCCATACAAATATGGAAATGATGTTGAAAGATTTTCAATGTACTCTTCAAGCCATCAAGCTATGGTTCTTTATTTGATTCTAATGCAAAGGTTCCAAAAATTTTTGAACTGTGAAGCATGGCAAACAATGTTCACATTGCCAAATTTAATTTGTTGATTTTCTTTGGAGCTTATGAGTTAGAAATTTGAAAGGAAAAAAAGTGAATTACGAATAGTATTTTAGTGACTAATGACATTGGGATGTACAGTCATAAGGAAGTGCACAAGGAAATCTGTTGAAGAAAAAAATCCTGGAGATTTTTTTCTATAGACGTGAGCACTTCTTATCCCATCCTGCATTAATTATGAGCTTCACCTCCATAATGGCTAGGAATTGAATTGTTTGTTCTGTAGATTTCTTATATTTTTCATGCCATTTCCCCTGATATATAGGTGAAACTTTTCAATGGAAAGTTGGTGACTGTAACAGCATCCACCAAAGGTTTTTATAGTGTTGGAAAGAAGCTTGTTCAAAGTCATGCACTTGTCAACTTGCTACAACAGTTGAGCAGGGATTTTGCAAATTTCTATAGACGTGAGCACTTCTTATCCAATCCTACACTAATTTTGAGCTCACCTCCATAATGGCTAGGAACTGAATTGTTTCTTCTGTAGATTTCTTATATTTCTCAAGCCATTTCCCCTAAGGTGAAGCTTTGCAATGGAAAGTTGGCGACTGTAACAACATCCACCAAAGGTTTTTATAGTGTTAGGAAGCAACTTGTTCAAATTCATGCACTTGTTAACTTGCTACAGAAGTTGAGCAGGGCTTTTGAAAATGTGAGTATCTTTAAGGTCCAAACTATACTTCTATTGCACCTTATATTATTTAATTTCTTACAGGATGCTTTCTCTCCTGTTTAAGAAATTGACATCAGTGTTTAATGTTTGGGCATCGGTCTTCTCTTTGTGGGATCGATATTCTGAATGTTTTAATTTCCTTCTAGCTATTAAGGATTTAAGAAATTATAATTGAGGCTTGGACATATTTGTTGTAGACGCTTTCTTCATGGGCAACATCAAGTGTTGAAGAGGTTGCTTCAACTGGACCAGGCATTCGCTTTTTTTCAAATTTATGTAAGTTTATCATTTCCACCAGTATGATTGTCTTCCCATGTTTTCTGAGATGTAATTGAGTTCATATCCATGCAATTGTATTATAGGCTCCTAAACCAATGGTAAGATAAGTTATATTGTGTTGGGTTTACTAAATGTGGATGTATGAGTGGTGTTAAAATATAGATGTCATTGCTGGCAGGTTTACAAGAATAGGAATGCTATTGTACAACTCGTTAGAAGAGCGGAGAGGGCTGGTTTTAAGGCAATTTCACTGACTGTGGACACACCTCGACTTGGGCGGAGGGAGTCTGACATTAGAAATAGGTAGTGAAAATTCATTCTATTTTAGATTTGCTGACACGACTAGGTAGACACGTGGGATAAATATTATATGTAGAGTATAGTCCTCTTTAACGTTATGAGTTTTTACCCGTGTTTTAACACTTTCTCAACTCTCAATAAAAATCAAAACATTGTGGAATTCTTTTAGGATCAGAAGCGACGCTAGTGTTAGAAAAATCATTTAGCACCTATAATGTATCAAACATAAAATAAGTCAGAAGTATCCATTTTATCTGGGATTCCTCTTTGTTCATCCCTTGTCTGACACTGAGGTATCTAATGTTCTAAAAAGTCTCATTGTCATATCCACTAACAGAAAGCATGGGTCTAAAAATTGTTTAGTTTGAGTTTGTGAGCATGATGTGAAATGGTTCAATTTGTTTTTGCATGGTTGTTTTTTTTTTTTTTTTACAAAGATAGCCCTTCAATTGCTTGCATATTGTGAGTTTCTTATGGATTCCACAATCTCCCCTGTTTAGCTACTGTACCTTTAGCTAATACATAGCCATTTGAAAAAGATGTACCTTCAGCTCCCGTGTCTATTTTTTCACCAACTTTATGACTGTAATCAGATTAGATAAACATTGAATAGCTATAATTTTCAATTTTAGTCACCATGTCTTGGGCCAAACGTTTGAACATTATGGCACCTCTTTCATTAGAAGCATCAGGGGAATTGACATTATTAAAAAGGTTTTGGTTGATATTATATCTATCAGGTTTCATTCATGTATATTGGTTGATGTAACAAAGGTGGATGTGAGTACCACTGTGTTGGGATTGCTCCATCTGCCATGCAAAAGATGGCTCATCCTGAAGCTATGCATTAGATTATTGTATTACATTTAACATCCTATTTTGATGCATATATTTCCTGAAAGTGAATCCATCATCATTTACAGGAAAGTATGCTACTGCAAGAGCTGCTGGAACTATAATGGTTTGGGCATCGGTCTTCTGTTTGTGGGATTGATATTCTGGATGTTTTAATTTCCTTCTAGCTATTAAGGATTTAAGAAATTATAATGATTTCGGATGTTGAAATAGTTTGTTGTGTTGATAAAAAATGAGGCTTGGACATATTTTTTGTAGATGCTTTCATCATGGGCTACATCAAGTGTTGAAGAGGTTGCTTCAACTCGACCAGTCATTCGCTTTTTTCAACTTTATGTAAGTTTATCATTTACACCCATATGATTGTGTTCCCATGTTTTCTGAGATGTAATTGACTTCATATCCATCCAATTGTATTATAGGCTCCTAAACCAATGGTAAGATCAATTATTTTAGATTTGCTGTCAGGACTAGATAGAGACGTGGGATAAATCTTATATTCAGAGTATACTCCTCTTTAATGTTATGAGTTTGTACCCATGTTTTAACACTTTCTCAGCTCTCAATAAAAATCAGAACATTGTGGAATTCTTATAGGATCAGAAGCGACTCTAGGGTTAGAAAAAGCATTTAGCACCTAGAATGTGTTGGGTTGTGTTACATTCTTTCCACGTAGTTAATAGGGGGTTTGAAGGGCACCCGTAACCCCACTTTATGGGGTCCGAGGCAGCGCCGCGGAAAATTTTGGTTTTGGACCATATGTTAGGTTCGGCGGACCCACCTATGGTTTTGTGCATGATTTTTGCACATGTTTTTTGGAAGCGATGGTTTTCGGTCCATGGTATTGGACGCGATGGTTTTCGGTCCATGGTATTGGATGCTTCGGCATGTATAAATATGTATTGTAACATTGAAAGAAACATAATGAAAGATCAAGCTGGGAGTCCCAGTTTTGTGATCCAGGAAAAATATCTGTGCATGTGTTTTATGGGTTATGCTCTCGCATTGTTTATTTTCTTTTTTTAAGAATTCATATGCAGGTAATTTTTGTACAGGATTAAAACATACATTTGGTATTAGATCTGTTTAGGCTTCAAGGGGACGCCTTTTTTGCTGAGGGGTTTTTCTCGGGCATGTGGTAGACCCTATTCAGTGGGAGATCTCCGAGATCGATTCTGGTGGTGAAAGAAGATGGCGAGCAATGGAAAGATAGAGATTTAGAAGTTCAATGGTTAGAATTTTGAGTTGTGGAAACTCAAGATGGAGGATCGGTTGGTGGATAAAGATTAGTGGATCGCGGTAGATCCGGGTAGTAAACCATCGGGAGTGACTGATGAAGAATGGAAGAAGTTGGATCGGAAGGCAAAGATCACAATACGATTGTGTGTCTCGGATTCAGTATTGCTGAATGTATCAGGGGAAGCTACGGCAAAGGCTTTGTGGGTCAAGTTAGGGACTTTGTACCAATCTAAGTCTCTAGTGAATAAACTGTTCCTGCGGAAAAAGTTGTATAACCTGAGGATGAAAGATGGAGACTCGGTGACAGAGCATCTGAATGCGTTTAATACTGTGGTAAGTCAGTTATTATCTGTTGATATTAAAATTTCAGATGAAGATGAGTGCATCAATCTGTTGTGTTCTCTACCAGATTCATGGGATAGTCTGGTTATTGCAATAGGTAGCAATGCAACTGATTTGCAGTTTGATGAAATAGTCTCAGCCTTGCTGACGGAGGAGATGAGACAAAAAAATATGGAAAACCAGAATGGTGATGCCTTGTCTGTGCGAGGACGGTCCCAAAACAGAAACAAAAATAAGTCATCGAGTGGGAGATCTAAATCTAGAGGGAGATCTAAATCTCTAGGAAAGCCTACAAAGGTGTTGTGCTGGAAATGCAGAAAGGAAGGGCACTTCAGAAGGGATTGTAAATCTAAAGCTCCTGATAAAGGAAAGGGATCTGATGATGCTCCTTCTGCGGAGGAAAAAACCACCTCAGATGGAGGTGGGGATGTGTACTTGTCTTCGTCAAGTACACATGTAGATCATGAGGCATGGTTGATTGACTCAGGTGCATCCTTTCACTTCACTCCCCATAGAGAGTGGTTTTGTGAGTATGAGAAATACGATGGTGGTGATATCTTCTTAGGAGATGATAGGAAGGCTAGAATCATTGGTCGGGGAAAAGTAAAGTTGAAGTTGCAAGGTGGAAGGGTTAGAACACTTCCGGGTGTTCTACATATTCCTGCATTGGCCAGAAATCTGATTTCTGTAAGCAAGTTGGATGATGCAGGTGTAAAGACGGTGTTCGAGAAAGATACCTGCAAGATGGTTCGAGGAGCACTGATATTAATGCAGGGAGTTCGGATTGGAACTCTGTACAACCTGCAAGGTAGCACTGTTGTTGATGGGTGCAATAGTTCTATGGTTCCTGAAAATGGAGTAGAGAATCTAGTGGTCTCTGGAGAGAAGACCATGGTGTGGCATCAAAGGCTTGGACATATTGGAGAGAAGGGCCTTCGAATACTTCAGGGTAAAGGTATGGTAGAAGGTATGAATAATAGCTCTCTGGATTTTGATTTCTGTGAAAATTGTGTATATGGGAAGCAGAATCGGGTGAGTTTCCCCTCTGGTGGTAAGAGGACGAAACAAATATTAGAGCTTGTGCACAGTGATGTGTTTTGGACCTGTGAAGGTTCCATCACTAGGTAAGTCTGTGTACTATATATCATTCATAGATGGCTTCTCAAGGAATACATGGATATATTTTCTTAAGAAGAAATCTGAAGTCTTTGACAGGTTTAAAGAATTTAAGGCTCTGGTGGAAAATCAGACAGAGAAGAAGATAAAGGTGATGAGGACAGATAATGGTGGAGAATTTTGCAGCAAGGAATTTGAAGAATTTTGTAAGAAGTGTGGTATAGCATGGCAGAAGACTACTCCATATACACCTCAGGAAAATGGAGTCGCAGAAAGAATGAACAAGACGTTGATGGAAAGGGAAAGAAGCATGCTCAGTGGTGCTCGGTTAGGACAAGAATTCTGGGCAGAGGTGGTGGATACTGCATGTTATGTGATCAACAGATCACCTTCATCAGCGTTGGAGGATAAGACTCCACAAGAAGTATGGACTGGTAAGAAACCCTCTCTTTCACATCTAAGGGTATTTGGATGTGATGCATATGTACATGTTCCAAAGGAGAAACGAACCAAGTTGGATAGTAAATCTGAAAAGTGCATCTTTATTGGGTATAAGGATGGTTTAAAGGGTTATAAGCTCTGGAACCCAGTCACACGGAAGGTTGTGTACAGCCGAGATGTGTTGTTCGGAGAGGTAAAATATGTTATTCAACATGAAGTCCAACCAAAGGAACCTGTGAAGATAGAGTTTGAGCCAAAGGAGGAAGAATCAAACTCTGTAGCAGAGGAGGAATCAAAAGATGAAGAGCCACAAACTCCGGCTGTGAGAAGATCAGTTCGAGAAAGAAGGCAGCTAGAAAGGTATAGTCCATCTGCTTTCAGTTTAAATTTTGCTTTGTTTGTTACTCATAATGATCCCAGAACTGTGAAGGAAGTAGTGGATTCAGAGGATGGAAAACTCTGGAAAGAGGCCATGGTCGATGAAATGGCATCTTTGCACAAAAATGAGGCTTGGGATCTGGTGGAGTTGTCGGCTGGAAGGAAACCCATTGGTAGCAAATGGGTGTTCAAGAAGAAGACAAATGCAGAAGGAAAGGTGGAGAAATACAAAGCTCGGTTGGTAGCAAAAGGTTATTCCCATGTGTCAAGAATTGATTTTGGTGATATTTTTTCTCCTGTTGCCAAGGTAACTTCTGTTAAATTACTTTTATCTATTGCTGCTGCTTTTGATTTTGAGGTAGAACAGATGGATGTGAAGACAACATTTCTTCACGTGGATTTGGAAGAGGAAATCTACATGAAGCAACCTGAAGGCTTTGCGGTGAAGGGTAAGAAAGAACTGGTATGCAAGTTAAAGAAGTCTCTCTATGGGTTAAAACAGTCACCAAGGATGTGGTATCAAAAATTTGATACATTTATACGGGGACTTGGCTTCACCAGAAGCAAAGCAGATCATTGTGTGTATTTTAAATTAATTGGTGACCGTATTATTTATCTGGTCTTGTATGTGGATGATATGTTGCTGGTTGGAAATGACAAAGAAATTATCCAGGATTTGAAGACCCAATTGTCCTCCAAATTCGACATGAAAGACGTTGGTGCTGCAAACTATATTTTGGGCATGGAAATTAAAAGAGATCGGTCAAAGAGGAAGCTCTGGTTAAACTAGATGAAGTATATCAAGACAATACTCCAGAGGTTTAATATGCAGGATAGTAAACCGGTGAAGGTTCCTATTCCTGTAGGTGTGAGGTTATCTGTTGAAAAGTGTCCCAAGACACAAGAAGAGGAAGAGGACATGTCCTGTGTTCCATATGCAAGTGCAGTGGGTAGCCTGATGTATGCAATGGTATGTACTAGACCAGACATTGCACATGCAGTGGGAGTATTGAGAAGTTTTATGTCAAAACCTGGGAAGGAGCACTGGACAGCAGTGAAGCGGGTTTTCAGGTATTTGTGTGGCACTAGTGATTATGGTTTGTGCTACCAAGGAAGACCAAGATTGGACAGAGTGTTGGATATTCACGGCTTTGTTGATGCAGGCTGGGCAAGAGATCTGGATCAGAGAAGATCTACAAGTGGGTATGTGTTTAACCTATTTGGAGGTGCAGTCAGTTGGATGAGTAAGAAACAATCTGTAGTGGCACTATCAACTACAGAGGTAGAATACATGGCAGCCACTCATGCAAGCAACGAAGCAGTTTGGTTGCAGAGATTGTGTTCAAGTATGGGGTTAGTACGGGGAGCTATAAGAATAAACTGTGACAACCAAAGTGCAATTTTCTTGGCAAAGAACCCTGCTTATCATTCAAAGACGAAGCACATTGATGTTCAGTATCACTTTGCGAGGGATATGATAGAAGACAGAAAGGTGTTGTCGGTAAAGGTGGAGACTATGAAGAATACTGCAGATGCATTGACAAAATCTGTGAGCTCTGAGAAGTTCTCTTGGTGTAGAGAAGTAATGGGAATCTGAGGGCTAATAAAATGACTAAGCTCTCTTGTGGCCCCCTGTGGAAAGAAAACAACAAGTGGGAGATTGTTGGGTTGTGTTATATTCTTTCCACGTAGTTAATAGGGGGTTTGAAGGGCACCCGTAACCCCACTTTGTGGGGTCCGGGGCAGCGCCCCGGAAAATTTTGGTTTTGGACCATATGTTAGGTTGGGCGGACCCACCTATGGTTTTGTGCATGATTTTCGCACATGTTTTTTTGACGCGATGGTTTTCAATCCATGGTATTGGACGCGATGGTTTTTGGTCCATGGTATTGGATGCTTTGGCATATATAAATATGTATTGTAACATTGAAAGGAACATAATGAAAAATCAAGCTGGTAGTCCCAGTTTTGGGATCCAGGAAAAATCTCTGTGCATATGTGTTTAATGGGTTATGCTCTCGCATTGTTTATTTTCTTTGTTTAAGAATTCGTATGCAGGTAATTTTTGTATAGGGTTAAAACCTACATAATGTATCAAACTTAAAATACGTCAGAAGTCTCCATTTTATCTGGGATTCCTCTTTATTTATCCCTTGTCTGACACTGAGGTATCTAATGTTCTAAAAAGTCTGATTGTGATATCCACTCATACATGTTAGACAGTAAGGCACACCTCTGTGTTGAGCATCAATTCTGGATCCATAATTGTTTTTGACTTCTATTGATTTTTCTTTGTCAAAAATGTAGATTTGTATTGCCTCGAATTGTGCTTCTTCTTCCCCTCAAAAGAGACCATCAATGAAGGAGGTATTGCATTTTCTAGAAAAAAATGCCATCATCCACAACCGATTAACTAAGTCTTTCTTCCTGAATGCACTTGGTTGGGCTTAGCTAATATAGACTAGAGGCACGAGACGTGTTCAATCGATCCTCCTACAACCAAACCCTAAACACAACGCTCCATGAACACCCTAGGGTGGGGATCGACCCTCCTAGCCTTCGTATTCAACAGCCTACCTCCTGCGCCCGCCGTTACCCCACCAGGCACTCAATCGCGGGACAAAGGAAAAGTTCCAACAACAAACCACACCAAGGAAGCCAACGAATTTTCTACCGAGAGAACTGCCCCCAGCCAAAATGGGACAGCAGGCCCATCCACTTGCAAACCATTATGGAAGGAAACACCCTTAGTAATCATCGAACACCCCAGGATCGAGGAATACAGAGATCATATGTGCAAACATGCCCTAATCTGTTATTTCATGGGAGTGAGACTTAATGAGAAAGCTCTCTGCTGGTGGATAAACTAAAAATGGAAGCCCAAAGGGAACTATGAACTACAGTTTGGAGCGGGGATTTTTTCATGGTCATCTTCTCCCACAGGGAAGACAGAGATTGCACTTTCGAAGGAGGCCCATACTTCTACAACTCGGTAGGACTATACATAACGTACTGGAAGCCCAAATTTGCTCCAGGGCTGGAAGATTTCAAAAACGTTCCAGTCTGGCTCAGATTCTACTCCCTGCCGGTGGATTACTGGAATAAGCGGATCGTGGAAGCCATCGAGAACAAGTTGGGTGTCTTTGTCAAGACTTCATATCTCACATCTCAAGGTAAATATACTTCCGATTGCAGAATCTGTGTTTATATGGATGTCTCAGGACACCTCCTAGGTCATATTGATCTCATCCACAAAGGAATTCATTGGGAGGAGTCAATCGATTATGAAAATTTCATTTTTAGATGTAGGAAATGGTGAAAGCATGGACATCTTAGTCATGGATGCCCCCTGAATCAACCCCACCTCAGCCCCATGTAGACAACGCAGACAACCTATCCCAATATTACGTCCCTGTTGCCAGGAAAAGTAAAAAGCAGAAAGGTAAAAATCCTCTGAAACACTCTTCCAACCAACCCCCACCCAGCTGAATAGCTTTGAAGTTCTAAGCAAACTTGATCCAATTGAAAACCCTTTGGAATCCCATGCCCCCCCAACTCAAGATCCACCCAGGAAGTCTCATTCATTGAACCCCTCATTCATCTCCATTCCAAACTCTGACCAACCCCAAATCGAGACTCAGCCTCAAATCCCACAGCCTAATCTCAGTCACAAAGATACAAGCCACGACCCTCCGCACACCCCTCCCTACATAGAATCACTTCCAGATCAGATGCCCTCAGCTTAGCCTATCAATCCCCTGGAAGAAATCCTGGGTGACTTGGATCTCCAGGAGGTCAATGGGCAATGATCTAAACAGGGAGTGAATTCCATTCCTTAGGAACACCTGGAGAAAATCGAAATTGTAGACCTGCAGTTAGAATATCTCAACCAGAGTACAACCAAAAAGAAATGGGAAGACAACAGCCAAACAGGCATCAAGCCAACCTAGACTTGGACCAATACAAGCCGAAAGGACCAGGAAGAAAACAGGGGAGAAAATCGATAAAGCAACAAATACAGGAACTTGGTAGGTGCCTAATTAATGAAGGGAAAATAAGGGCTCTGGTCCTATCCACACCAATTATTCCTCCATTATGATAACCACATGTAATATCAGAGGGCTGAATGGCACCTCCAAAAGACAGATCCTCAAAAACCGTCTTTTCACGCAATCTCCAGACATTGTCCTACTACAAGAATCCAAATGCTCATCTAGCGGCATAGAGATTCTTAAGAAATATTTGCAAAAGGCTATCAATGCAGAAGCACAGAAGCCATTGGGCAAGCAGGAGGGCTGCTAATATTTTGGAACAAAAACAAGCTTCTTATGCAGAATGCTCTGTCCACTAAGCATTCGCTATCAGTCATATTCATCATGCCAGACTCACAACAAACAATCTGTATTACCAATGCGTATGGACCTTAGCGAATTCAGGAGAAGTTCAAATTGCTGGAAGACATGAACGAAATCAGACAACACCATGGTGCCAACCACTGGATCCTAGGGGGTGATTTCAACATGATCACCAACCTAGTGGAGAAGAAAGGAGGCCTAAGAATATTGGAAAAAGATGCGGAAGCTTTCAGTACCTTCATAGCAGCATCCAAACTCATTGATGTTCCCACAGTTAATGGACTACAAACTTGGAACAATAAGCAAGGGGGAAATAGGCAAGTTGCATAAAGGCTTGACAGGTTCCTCATATCATAATCCATCATGCTCCAGAATCTAGACATGGAAGCCACCATTCTACCCATTGGTGGATCTGATCATTTGCCAGTATAGCTGCACTTTACCAACATGAACAAGCCTCAAAACAGGCCTTTCAGGTTCGAAAGCTTCTGGAATCACCCAACCTTCATGCAAAATATAGAAATATGGTGGACCCAAACCTCTGTAAAAGGCGACAACATTATGTATATCTTTGAACAAAAGCTCAAGATCATTAATGCCAAGCTCAAATGCTAGAAAAAGAACACATTTGGTAACATTTTTCAAGCCAAAAAAGAGCTCAAGGAAAAAATGGGAGACCTCCAGCAAACAATGGTCAATGACGTGCCTAACGAGGAAAGGTTAGCTCAGGAATCAAACCTCTAAAAGCAGTGGGAAGATAGGATAAGACAAGAAGAGCTACTACGGAAACAAAAATCAAGGGTGTAGTGGCTAAAGCATGGGGAACGAAACACAAGATTCTTCCATAAATCAACCATTCAGCACAGAGCCAACAACCATATTCTATCCCTCAAAAAAGATGATGGTGCCAAGGTCTTAACCAGAGAGAAAATAGGATTTGAACTAAACTTATACTTTAGGTCACTGCTCACTGAGCTCAATCAAGCTAGAACCCAAGATATCAGCAAAATCATTAGTGTTATTCCCCCGTTAGTGACGGAGGAGCAAAACTCCATCCTCTTAAGAGATTTCACTGAGCAGGAGATTGAAGAAGCCATCTTCACCATGGCTACTGACAAAGCCCCTCGTCCAGATGGCTTTACAATTGAATTCTTCAAAGCTTGCTAGCATGATATCAAAGCCAACCTTTTCAAGCTGATAAAGAACTTCCACAGAACCAAGCGAGTGCTGCCGGCCATCAATGCCACCTTCCTCACCCTCATCCCCAAATCTGATCATGATGACTCCCCCGAAAAATTCAGACCCATAGCCCTTTGCAAAGTCATCTATAAAATCCTCTCAAAATTGATGGCCAACAGACTTAAACCTATCATTCCCTCAATCATTTCTCAGGAACAGTCTGGATATGTTGAAGGAGGGTAGATAATTGAGAGCATCATTCTCAACCAGGAAGTACTGCATTCTATCAAGACTCAAAAGATCCCTGGCGTGATCATTCAACCTGACCTCTCCAAGGCCTTTGACAAAATCAGCTAGACATACATCAGAGGAATCCTCCAGGCTTTCGGCTTCAATCAGATTTGGATAAATTGGATAGTGGAATTGGTCTCAGGAGCATTTTTGTCAATTTTGCTGAACGGTGGGCCCTTACAACCATTCCTCCCATCCAGAGATATAAGGCAAGGAGATCCTTTGTCACCTTTTCTCTTTGTAATCATGGAAGAGGGCCTCGGAAGATCTATATCCCAAGCGATCCAAAAGAATCATCTCAAAGGCATCAAAGCTGCGCATCAAGGACCCAGAGTAATGCCTTAGCAATTTGTCAACGACACAATGCTTATGGGAACCCGCACAATAAAGGAAGCTTGAACCTTCAACAAGGTGCTAAGAACTTTCTCGAAAGCCTCAGGTATGGAGATTAATCTAACAAAATCCGAATTATTTTTCTTCAACACTTCTATTCCTGCGCAGAGAAATCTCAGCAAAATTCTCAAGATTCAGAGGAACTCCCTTCCAACCAAATACCTTGGCATCCCACTCTTATAATACGCCCCCAAAGCTACAAATTGGGAAGATCTCCTCAACAAAATGAAGGCCAAATTGAGTAGCTGGACTTATCGAGCCCTAAACATGGCCAATAGATTGGTACTGGTCAAATCAGTTCTTCAAACCATGCTGACCTACATGCTCTCAGCCCTGGCAGCACCTAAGTCAGTATATAAATCCATTCGGAACATCCAGCGGCCCTTCCTCTAGAATGGAGATTCAAAGAAGTGCAAATGGGCCCTCCTCAAGTGGACAGACATATGAAAACCAAAGCTGGCAGGAGGATTGGGCCTAAGAGATCCTGAAATCCTAAGCAAAGCCATATGAGCAAAAATTTGGTGGATATGGGTGGAGAATCCTAATTCCCTATGGGGCACCTTGTGGAAAGCAAAGTACACAAATCAAATACATGACAAAGACCTCATTAGGCTCACTGGCCGCGCTCAAGGCTCCCCCCTCTGGAACAGAGTATGGGAGAACTGACATACTGTTTAGCAGCACTACTTTTGGGAAGTGCACCAAGGCAACACCGCCCTCTTCTGGGAAGATGCTTGGCAGCAACTCCCTCCACTGGACCACCCAGGTTGGACTACTCTCAAAAATGACATGCAAGAGGTAGGGCTAAGAAAGGTAGCAAATTATTGGCAACCCCAAACATTGACCACCACTTGGCAGAAATGGCTAACCAGAGAACAATGGCCAACTCAAGACAACATTGGAAATACAGAACATCTGTTAAAACATCTAGACCAGTGCAGAATCCTCACCTCAACCAGAGAAGACATCCTATGAGGGGGAAATAATCCTAAAGGAACTTTCAATTTAAAAGAATCCTACAGAATCATCGTTGCCTCACCTGACTGGCAACTGAACCCCAGATGGCACGCCCTTTGGACCAGAGGCACATGGCCCAAAATAACGTTGTTCTCTTGGCTGGTCCTGCATAACAGAGTGCTTACTTAGAACAATGTACAGCGACGGGGTTTCATAGGACCCTCTCGATGCACCCTCTGCAAGAATAATGAGCAAAACGATCAACCACATTCTAACCACATGCCCCACAGCTTGCGCTTTAAGTGATGATATAGCCTTTATATTCAGAAAAACCGACAAAAATAGACACTCGATATGCCTCACCCTGACCAATTGGTGCTCCTCCATATCCAGCAATAATCTGGTCAACAGGGCATGGAAC
Organism: Pinus tabuliformis; assembly: GCA_031772625.1. NCBI lineage: Eukaryota > Viridiplantae > Streptophyta > Pinopsida > Pinales > Pinaceae > Pinus > Pinus tabuliformis. The sequence goes on along the minus strand of CM062810.1, from coordinate 473,114,351 downwards.
CTCATTCATGGAGTCGTGGTATGGATTATCTGGAAAGAGTGCAATGCTCGAATCTTTAAGAACTCAGCGATGTCTGTGGAAAGGTTAATAAGAAAAACAAGGTAGCTAATAACAGAAACAATCCATGCCATGGACATAATGCCACAAACTGGGAATCTGTCACCAAATGATCAAAGAATAGTGCAAATCCTCAATCTCAAAGCCTAGACCACTCCCACAAGTAGGAACCATACCACCGATGTGATGAAGTAGGACTAATGGGGTATGCCTCTAGCTCCATTGTTCAAACTAAACTTTGATGCGGCGTCAAAGAAAAACTCGGGAAAAGCTAGGTACGGAGGAGCAATCAGGTACCACACAGGAAATATCCATCTTATCTACCATGGAAATCTAGGGACCAATACCAACAGTGCTGCAGAGTTGATCGCTCTCATCAAAGGCATCACCTTGGCAGACTGCTACAAATTTCTACCCCTGGTGGTGGAAGGAGAATCAGTGATTGTCATCAAGATGATGAGAAAACTACAAAACAACACTCAAGTGGACAAGATTACACCTAGGTGGAGGCTCTCGGTAATCCTACAGGATCTGCAAGATCCACAACATTCAAGGCATCACCTTTCAAGTAGTCAGAAGAACTGCAAACAAGCTAGCTGATGCCATAGTCAATGTTGGCATTCAGTCCAACAGGGAAGATTATCACACCCTCTGGCAAGACTTGGAGGAGGGGGATCTCAGAGAGAAATGGCACACCATAAACAAGGCAGACCAACAAGCGTAGCGAATGCCAGGCTCCCATGTTTCTTCCATATCTGAATCTACTGACAATTCTACAAGCTGTCAACAACCCACTGGGAAAGGAGAGAGAGAGAGCAGAGACTAGACCAGCTCAGTTGTACAAAGGTAGACATAGGGAGGTCCTATCGACTCCCACTCTTCATCATGTATCTTACTATATTATATTAATATAAAGTCTCGCTGAACCTTACAAAAAAAAAACAATTCTTTCTTCCTATGTAGCATCCTTGCTTTGACATAAGTTAGACAGAGATGAGGACTTACACCCACATTCTATATTCAACAGCTTTACTTAGACATTGGCATAACTGATATAGACACCTCTATGATTGGGACTCAGACAAACTCTGTTGTCAACTCAACTGCTTATGAAATCTACAGAGTCTTCTTACAAATTTCAATATTTCTACAGTTGAGGATTGTAGCAAAACTCAGGGATCAAACTTAACTCCATGCTTATGAGGCATCCGTGTTCTCATAGTTTACTTGCAGCTCATTCTCAGTTTTAATAGGCAGGTGATATATGGTGTATTATTGCTGCAGTGGCACGGGATGGATTTTAATTGCTGGTTGGACCAAAAGAAATTGATGCAAATCAATATTGAAAATTAGATTTATTGGTTCAGCTATAGTTTGCATATACAAAGAATAAAATGCTCCTTTTGCAGGTTAGAAAATTTATATATACATGTTCATCTCAGCAACAAATGATAATTTATCAAAACCTTGAGAATGCTACACAACTTCCTTCCTAAGCCTTCTTAGGAATACCATGAGATAAGACAAGTGACCCTGTGCTTGTATTTGTACCTTATTCTACATAACATCTTCTTACTTAGCTGGAGAACAATTTGCTACAGTATTTACTCTAATCTTACTAGATAACCAAATTCTCAACATACCTTGCAATTTCCACACTAGCCACTTACGGATTTTCAAACATCAATGTTTAGATAATAAATAATGGATGGGCATAAAAAGGCATTAACATTAACACCAAAAATAATAATAATCACATGAACCTCCTGAGAAAGCAGAAACACATAAGATATCATCTTCACATTTGATAATTTGGAGAAAGGCAATCTTGAGTACCACGATCAAATAAAGAAACACTAGACTACGGGAGAAGTGAGTGTTAATTTTTAAAATTTTGATATAAACATTGGTTTTGAAGAGAAATTGTAATTAACAATGTACAAATTGCTGAATAAATAATTACCAATTAAACTTTTAAGTCACATTTTAATGGGTTATATGCTTAAAATTCTAGGATTTCAATGCATATTTGTTACACCTCTATTGTAGACCAAGACAAATGTAAAAAATCAATGTACACTAGTGGATCAATATGATTTTTTTCACATAACGCTTGATCATTAAAAGGGAATTAAGGTTTGTAACTTTTGGGACAATTGCTAGTATAGTCAACATCAGAGAAAATACAAATGACTTAGACCATGAGAAAAAATACTAATGACCTAGATCCATTTAAACCTTGAAAGTTTGTTCATGAACTCTCCGAATTTGGTACAAAATGCGTACTATACTTGAAACTTCAATTTGCCATTAAATTAACGGGACATGAATTCCGACAAAAGAGTTCAGAAATGTGCAATTAAGTTGAGCTTTCATCTTTTCATTCAATTGATGGACACTGAATATTAAATATAAGATAAATATATAGGAGTCGCATGTGAGTGTCAATTTTAGAAAGAATATTCCTTTTATTATTGATAAAAATATAGATAGTTAGTTCATTTTAAAGGGTTATAAATATGAGTTATAAATACAAGACTTAAAAGGTTGTAAATATTTAAAGTGTTGTAAATATGAGTTATTAATTGTTTTTACTCAAAACCTCATAAATAGCAATTTAGCAATTTCTTTTTAATTGAGTGACTCAAATTCATGTTTCTTTAGGTTGAAGGTAAAGCCACTAAAGTGGAAAAAATTGTGATGCCAATAATTACAGGGATTCGCATCATGGGTGATAATAAATTTAATATTCCAATAAGAGGAGGTAGTAGTAGATTCTAAATAAATTAGCAATGCAACAACATAAATGTTTGCAACAAATTTAGAGAGATCCACCTTGTTGAATAGTGCACACACTACATGGATAATGGAGTTTTGCACTTTATGCCTTACCGCGTTTTCTTTGCAACATTCTGGTGCGAATGCTAGTTTAATAAATATTAAATATGATATTTATTTTATCATTGTTTGAATTGTCAAAGCATCATCATTGGCTAAGACGTACATTCAGGCCTTAGCTACAATGGCACAATTTTGTCCAAAAAGCTATTTTTTCTTTGAGTATATATATATATATATATATATATATATATATATATATATATATAAGACTTTTGATAGTGGAAATAGATTTATTATCATCAAAAATCATTTTCTCACTTAAAATTCATCCTGAAACCTGAGAGTTGTAACCTAGATTTCTCTAAATTTCTACTAGATTTTAGTCAAAATATTGCCAAAATTTCCTTTATTTTAGTAGCAAAATTTTGGCCTCTTTAGACTACTTTGTTAATTGTGTGTAAACCATAAAAACGACATTCTAAAGACTTGTTAATACCGAGGCCTTCGTATTGAATTTATGTAAGATCTTTAACCATCTTGGTACTCGAATTTTTCAGCGCTTTTGTGGCTGTATCGAGGTTGTGATGCTATCTGACTCATGTTCCAACTTCCCGGCGACGATTACAATCTATCCTTTTCCGCTCACATAGAAAATAGAACGACTTGCCACCCTATCCCGTACGGCCCTTATGGTAACATACCCCTTCTAGATCACATAGTAGCTGAAACAATCCCGGTCGTTGATTGTTGTCCGGGAGCAACTCTGCCTCTTCAAATGAACGTCGTATCTCCATTTTCTAGAGATCGCCGCACGATTTGTACACCCCATCTCATTCTTATCTCAGTTCTCTTAAAAAGCCTCATACACACAGGCAGATAGCAGATAATTGTTCCAATTTCTGCCTCAAATCGTTTTCTAAGTTCAGCGGGCACAAAACTTAGAAACAGTGCTCAAGATGCATGTTCCCGATCCAATGGATAATCAGAGCCAAAACTTGAACTCGCTTCATTGCACTCAATACGAGAAACCAAGACATTGTGTAGCTGATGTTTTGGTGTTGTCATTGTAGATGTAAGCCCTGATTCCATGTGGGGGCAACAGTGGGAGGCAATAGGAGCCAGCAGTCCCTTGAGAACCAATGGGAAGCTGCTATTGAATTGGTGCAGGATAATGAATATATATTTCGGAAATAGTGTAAAACTGTCATGACTGGAATCACAGGAATTGAAGACGTGCCCTCCGTGGGTAGAACATATGATCCTGCAGGTAGGAGGCGAAGGTTTACATGACATAGTCCACTGACAAGCAACCATGAATAACGGAGTGTTGTGAGTTGTCTCCGACCAATTAACTGAATGTTAGTGACAGTCTTCGTAACTTTCCTATTCTGAAGAATGCAATTCTTAGGGCAGCTGTGTTCATCCCATACCCTTGGTGGCGATATAAGCGTCCGCAGGCTACTACTCTAAGACAATATTTCATAAAACATGTCAATGGAAATAATACGTGACTAATGTGAAGGGTGAACTGAGACTTGAGGCTTAGTTATCGCGAGTTGTTCAATTGAGTGGGGGTAGCATGGCAAATACTGCAGCCTCTGCTTGACAGGTACCTTGCTTACATTAACTAATGGTGGTGAAAGGCCAATAGAAAGTATGTTGATGACCTGTTTCTAACTTGATTAATAATGCGTGATAGGTACCTTGCTTACATTAACTAATGGGGGTGAAAGGCCAACAGAAAGTATGTTGATGACCTGTTTCTAACTTGATTAATAATGCGTGATAATAGCGCCCAGCATAGAGATGTCTTGAAATTATATGAAATTCGAAAGACATAATGTCATCTTCAATTACGAAGAGCTCTATATGTTGTTGCGCATAGGAAGGCAACAATTCTGTAATAATCTAAACAAAATTTCTTATATTTTTAGGCTGCCATTTCCTCCTTATTTCCGCATTAATGATGTTTTCCTGCGTCAAGTCTTTTCCAATTCTTACAAAGTGAGATAATTAATATCGGTGGCATAGAGGATGTTTGCTTATCCGTGTACTGAATTTTCATGGATATTTCTCATTTATAGTGTTAAATTTCTTGATTTTGTTGTACCGGTAGAAGTTGTCACTGAGTTTTCGCTAATTTTTTACAAATAATATTTACCTTTGACTTATTAATATTTTAATTTTATTTCAACCTAACCGTTTGAGGATGTGCTCTCTCTATATAGTTGACAGCCTTGTCCTGACAATGAACCACACTAGTTGGTTCTAAACGCATTGAGAAAGGTTTTTCTAAATGTGATTTACGCCGAAAAATCTTCTATATATCTTATGGATCACAGAAGCCTCAATTCAACAACTAACAATAGTCCCAAAAAGTACAAAGAGAGGCCGATAGGATTATTAAATTAGAATTGTGAAAAGATGTTGGTCCAAGCCTAAGGATGAGAAATTTGAGTTGGCTAAAGGCCTTCTAATTGTTTTTTATTATTGGATGAGCAATTTGAACTCGTTAAAGGCCTTCTAATTGTTTTTTATTATTGTAAAATTATATTGAATATTTATTGGTTTGACTTTCAGAAGCTGGAAGGAATTTGAAGAGTAGGTATAGAATTGCTTTGTGGGATTTGATCCCAAAATCCTTGAGTTGTAGATATATATTCAATGAAATGTTAATTGCTTGAAACACTACACAAATGTTTGATATTAGAAAATAAGCCGGAAGGGTTGAAAGGCTTAATTGGTTTGTGGAAAACCTTGTTTTCTTGCACTTGATCATTGTGCAATTACTTTTCTTTAGATGTTTTGTTTATATCTATATTACACGGAACACATTGAATGTCTTACTTCATTTTAGAGTAAGTTAATTACCCAAAATTAAGAAACCTCTAGAGATGGCCAAGCATAATCATAAGGATGTTGGTCCAAGTAAAATACCGTTACCCGACCCATTTCCCAAGGGATTTCAGTCTGGAAGTATTGGAATATAGCGAGCAGATTTTACATATTTTAACACCTGAGTGGCTGTGGTTACGGCTGTCGTTCCCTCAACTAATTTGCTTCCGTGACCAGGAATAAAATTAGCAACAAAATTATGATTCTCTCCTGTGTACTCTGCGTTGGCCTCCGCGATCTTTAGCCACTAAAATTCGGATTCACTTTGCTACTCCAACAAAATCTCTGGTTCAATAAAATTTGGAAAACAAACATAAAAAATGAAAATCAGCTATGGAAACTTAGATTGAATGATAGCAAACAGAAAAGAAAAATATCCTTTTATCTGAAATAAAGAAAAGTGCAAAACAACTTCTAGGAAAGGTCTCCCATTAGAAGCAAGTCGCCTTCATTATCTTCATATGCAATCAAATAGCCTGGAATCGTGTTTGAGAGATTGCAATAATTTTTAGTATTAATTAGATTAGCTCCCTCAATGCTTCCTACAAACATTCCTCTGAGAGCCTGCGCAAAGCTTTCATAACACAAGTGTTCTTCAAGGAAATTCGTCTGAAAAATTGAATGCTCTTCCATGACCACAGTAACAGGAGGAGCAGCATCAGAATATGCCAAGGCTATTGATGAACCATCAGAATATGCTTGGTATGGTTTTCTGGTTCCCTAAATAACCTACCAATGGTAAACTGAGGGACCTCTGAAGATGACAGGGCTCTAGGAAGAGGAGGAGCTAGGGTTCCATTCAACAGGTTCTGATAAGGTGATATAATAGTGCCAGCACTGTCTAAGCTGTATGGACATTGTGTATTTATGTGCTGCTGAGGAGATTCCTTCTTTGATTTCCTGAACATCGGTCCTGAAAAATTGGCACCACTTCTGGATGACATAGTCTCTATGAAATTGGACTAGAAAGGATGTCGAAAACTTCGTGTCAGATTATTGGAACCTAATTGCCAGAGATGATTAGGATGATTATTTTCCAAGATGCGGAGTTGGAAGAATGCAAAAGAAGGTGGAGGGTTTGGTCTGAGGCTTCTTTCATCGAAAGTTGTAGTGGCATTTTTTGTTTTGCCTCAAAGAAGGCAGGCGATTTAATTCGTGGCTTCTTGCGGAGAAAGTTGTTGTGGCATTTTCGTTTGGCCACAAAGAAGACGGGGGATTTGATCCCAGGCTTCTTGCATAGAAACGTGTAGTGGAATTTTCGTTCAGCCTTAAACAAGGCGGAGAATTTAGAGTTCCTTCTTGGGAAACAACACCTATGTGTTTAGTCTCCGAACCTGTCATCAACATAGACTTAATATAATTATCATGGAAATTAAGATTACTTGTGCTACTTCCCTCACATAAATATCTGTGGCACCTTTGCCCTTCCTCGGCAGCGAATGTAGTGCTTGGCTAGTTGAAATGAAGGAGAAATATGTTTTGCTAGTGTTCTTCTCGCCCGTCGTGATCGGTCATGATTGCGTGCTGCTAACTCCGAGAATCGATTTCTTGTATAGGCTGCTCATGACTTCTTGTCTTGGACGTAACATACCATCCAATGCTTTGGGAACTCCGTCATTAATGGAATTGTTGTTTCTTTTCATTTCGAAGAACTGCGAACCTGCAAAGAACAGACGATATTATCAACCATGGCAGAAAGGGAAAAAGGGACACCAATAGTGTTCTAACCGAAATTTATATTTGAACTTTGAACATAGCTTGGGTTATGAAAACTTTTCTTTCATCCAATTCACCGAAAGGAGAGAATACAGCGGTGAGGACTGGTCGTTTGTTTTTGGGCCGAGACCACACACAAATAGTTTTTTGAGTGCAGTGTTCCTTACAACAATGGAACACACTTGATCCCAATGTACCTATGTTCAGTCGCTGCCTCCTGCGGAGGCTCGTTTGATTAAATTGGAAAAAATAAAAGCTCTAATAATAATAGTGGGCATGCACATGGCCCAGCTCGTAAATGGACACAACCATAAACTCCACAAAACCGTAAACAGAAATAGCCATAAACTCCAAAAACTCTCCCAGAAACGCGGTGCACAGATGTCAAGTGGAGACTAAAAGTGTTGATGATTGTTGATGCATAGGAAAGCATATCGGCCTAAATATAATAATAGCATTGAAACCTTGACACTAGTTAAAAATAGGTCGTTAGATGATGATCTCATGCGACCTGTTAGCACTTGAGATTTCACCCTAGGCTGAGGAAGGTAAACCTTCAAGCCAACATCAAACCATTTCACCTCGTAGCTAGCCCTACGGGGTATGAGAAGGCTCTCTCCGGTCAATCTCAGTAAAATATTCAATGGACAGAGATGACCAATACAGTGACACGGATATTAGGATAGTAAACTGATTAAAAGGTTGTTTTGGGGGTTTTTGGGGTATTTTTTGGTGGCAAATTGAGGATCTACAATTTTAGTGTGCGGGGATTTGACACAGTTTCTGCAGGTGGGTCTTTGGGGCAAGGTATGAGTTTGTGCTGATGCCTTTAGCTGAGATGGATGATCAAGGAAGAATGATAAGAAGGCTAAAGAGGGCAAACAATGACTTTGAATCCTCTCTAGACAGTGGAAAACATAAACATTAAACAAATTTGAAAGCTGAGAATGGCAAGCATGAATTCAAACTTTATCACTTCATTTGTTTAATAAGCTGCAATAAAGAAAGAGATGGAACACATAAACACACTTACAATTACAATAAGAGAACACACCATCAACACAAGAGTCCACAAGAATCCCAACGATGTCTGCAAAACCCTGGTCTTCCTTTTTCTCAAACTGCAGAGATACAAGTAAAATATACAATAGGAGCTTCTCCCTCAAAAGTCCAACCAAAGTAAAAACAGTGTTTTGCTGGCCGAACTGGTCAAAACAGTGAAATTTCCCTGAGTGGTCGCGCCCCTCACTTTGACTGGTCGTGCGCATTGATAGCTCTGTTTGAGGGCCTTCCCGGTGTCCAAATCAGCTGCAAGATAGCTCATTGGAAAGTTACGGGAGTCTACTTTCCAACCCCGCTGGAATTTGTGAATTTGGAGTTGATTTGACCCCTCAAAAGTCATTTCTCCCAAGGCAGCTGTCTGCAACTCAAAAAAAGGGCAGAAAGTCAAAATTTGCATGTATTTTGAGCTTTTGGAAGCCCAAATCTTCATAAAATCTGAAACCCATCCATTTGCAAGTGTATTTTTACATGAAAATTCCAAAAATGTAGAGTTTTCCCTGTTCTGAGCTTTCCCCATGACTGGTCGCGCGCGGGGTGAGACCACTCAAATGGCCAAAACCTGTAAAATTCTCAAAAATGCCAAAAATGTCTCAAAACTCTCAAAATTTCTTGGGTTTGCTGCTAGGAGGAGGCTAATGAGTATCATGGTGAGTGAGAGAGGCCTCAGCCAAGATACGGAGCGGGTTGGTCTTCTTCTTCCTCTTGCGGGTCTCGGATAACTTCCTTTGGAGTACCTTCATCTTTGCTTTGCAAACATGCATTCTCGCCGAATAATGATTTTTCATGTTCCGTAGCAACCTCTTGTCTTGGTTGGCTTTCTCCAACAGTCTCTCCAAGTGTGCATTCACATGGATAAGCATGGATTCCCTCTCCTTGGGCAGCAAGTCACCGGGCCTCGTACGGTTGTTGACTCGGTCACATCGAATCCTCCACAGCTCATCCAACTCTTTCTCATCCTCAAGTTGCTTGTTGCGCTGCTCAAGATAGTTTATTGTCCATTGGGCCATGTCGAGCTTCTGCTGTAACAAGTAGTTTTCCGCCTCTCTCTGTCGGATGATCTCATGCAAATCTGGAGTGGGGGAGCGAGCATCAAGGTCAATGAAATCATGATTTGTATCGCCAACTCTCTCGTCCTCAACCATGGGCTGCTTGCCCTCCCGTACTCCCTCTTCTAATGAAGAATGCGAGGCCCCTTCCAACTGATGTGGAGATAACACTCGCTGACCTGTAGATGATGATGGCGAGACCCCTTCCACCTGCTGTGGAGAAAGTACTCGTCGAGCTGCTGCAAACAAGGTCTTGTGACCTCTCTCGTAGGTGACCTGAGGTGAGGGAGCAACCTGTCTCGGAACAATGATCTTGGGCTGGTGAGATGGACCTCCCTCCTCATAAATGACCTCTGGCTCTGGGTGTGGCTGTGGTGGCACTGTAAAGAACTCATGAGAAATGAAGTCTGCCCATGGAATTCCCTGCTGACTCAATTGATGGGAAACAATGAGCTAGATGAGACCATGATGGCACAAACTCCTATGCTGCTGAGCTGGGGACTGCCTCTGAAACACGGACACCATCCTCTGAATGTCCTGGAAGAAGAAAACCGGGATGTTCATCATCCTCACTCGGGTAAAGTGCATCAACAGGCGAATGTCATAAGAGAAGACCTGTGAAAATCTCCCCTCACATGTGAAGTAATGCATGATAAGCCACATGATCGGAGCATACTCCCCCCGGAGGAATCTGAAGGGAAAGACCCCTGACAAGTGACTCATGAATGCTGGCCTGACATATGGCTCAAAATAAACATAATCCAGCATTTTGCGCTTGGGCCACACCTCACCCACATTTGGTATCCCGGTAGCCTCTGAAATCACCTCCGGAGATAGTACAAAATTCACCCCTGCAAGAGTGACCTGTCCATCATGAAGGTGCAAAACAAATAAGCGGGCCAACTCCCTGTGGTGCTGAATCTGGGCAAGCCTCTCACAGAACTGAAAACATGACATATAACGGAAACAATTCACTGCCATAGGACAGGCCTGCAATTCTGCCAAAGAGGTGGGTTCCTCTCTCCTATGATGACCACCTTTGCCACCCTTATGAGGCCTCTGCTGTACCTCGATCTCTGTGGAAGAAGACCGGTCATCACCTTGCTCATAGGTTTCAGTGGTTGACATGGTGCTTTTGAGCAAAGTGAAGCAA